>OY829914.1:132918574-133518574 GCA_963691935.1 Nephrotoma guestfalica | reverse complement strand
TATTTTTGTAGAATTGTACACAAGCGTAAACAAAAACCGTAAATATTTTTATAATTATAATTTATTATCGTTGCAACGTTTAAATTAATTTGTTACTATAAAGGGTGTCCCAATAAGAAGTTCAGATTTAAAAATTTAGTAAAACTAAAACGGCTTAATATATTTCCAAATTTATTGTTTTGTTTGAAAGTACAATCCTCCTGGTTATTTACGGAAAATGATTTCATTCAAATGGGAGCCGCGGCTGGCCTTGGCGCACTCCATTCGTTCGGCCCAATTTCTGAGAACATTTTCGATTGTGTGCGTATCTATTTCGGCCATGGTTGCTTTAATATTGGCTTTCAAATGCTCAATTGTTTGTGGATTGTCCGTATAAAATCCAAAGGCGTCAAACCACAGCTCCTTGCCGGCCAATTCACGTCACCATTTCGACTGATAAAGCGACTCGCTATTGTAATGCCCGATGTGTGGCATGGTGCACCATCTTGCTGTAACCAAAGGTCGTCTAAACCAATATCTTCAAGATATAGTCACAAAAAAGATGTTGACATGTGGCGGTAGTTTATTCCGTTGACCGTAACGGTCGGGCCAGCCTCATCTTCGAAGAAATACGGCCCAATAATGCCGCCACACCACAAGCCACACGAAACAGTAACACGCAATAGATGCATTCGCTTCTTCACATATCTTTGTGGAATACCCAAATGCGACAATTTTGTTTGTTTACGAACCCACCGAGATGGAAATGCGCTTCGTCCGAAAGGATGATTTATTGAGCAAAATCCTCATAAATTTTGAGTTTGTCGCAGGCCCACACAGCGAATCGATATCGAAGCGGATGGTCACGGAGCTTAAATTGCTGGACCAATTGAACTTTATAGGGCCACAAACCAAGATCTTTATGCAGAATTCGTTGCATGGAAGGCTGGCTGATGTTCATTTCCTTAAATTGCTGGACCAATTGAACTTTATAGGGCCACAAACCAAGATCTTTATGCAGAATTCGTTGCATGGAAGGCTGGCTGATGTTCATTTCCGATGCACGATGACGAATTGATGTTCTCGGCTAGTGGCGCACATTTTCCACCGCGGCGATATATGCGGCTTAACTAACACGACGAGCACGGGTACGCGTTGGATTGTCGACTAGGTAGCCCGTATAACGCACTTTATGCAGAAACTTCTTGATAACGTTGGGTGTGAGTCCCGTGTTTTGACCAAATTTTGTACCACATTTTCTGGCGATTTCAAACCAATTGCCTTTGTTGTGGAAGTAAATTTCCAACATTTCCCACTTTTGTTAAAGCTCTAATCGACGCATTTCGTCAACTAGAAATAATATACTTAGTTTCTGTCAAAGAAAGAATGACATTAGTGTTGCCAGAGCCAAAATAACCGATGTGTCAAATCTGAACCGGTTATTGTGACACCCTATATGTGGTAGTCATCTATTGATCGGATTAAGTATTATTTGAATACTGCCGTAAAGCAGTTCTTTATTTGGGCGCTGCTGTAAAGTGATTATTATAAAAAAAGAAAATGGAAAACAGTTTTGACATTATCGCCGCTGAAATAACATGTAATGACGAGAAAATGTTAAGTTTTATAAAATTTTAAAACACAATTTAAAATTCATCGTAATTCAATGTGTTTTACATTAAAACGGATAAAAAACTAAATGTTAAGTTAAATTAAATAGCAAATGCGGGCGTTGCTTTAAATAATGATCGGCATGAATAGGATTTTCATCATCAATCGAATATTAATACGACTTTTGTCGATATGCATCGTAGACAACAAGATTATCATAAACAAAATGACTCTATTGTTATGTGAAAATGCCAACGAACCGATGGAATGTGTGTAACAAAAATGCCAACACACGACATGGTAAAGTATAGTTTGGAAAATCCACCAAATTGTGTAACATCGCATGCTTTTAGTAAAGTGGCGACTGTTCCAATCGTGGGGTACACTCGTACAAACATCAACCTCTTATCGCTCAGCGCCTTATTTCTTAAACTTTTCCACCATGTGATGGCGAAGCTCGCGTGAGGCTGCCCCCTGAAGTGTCTCAAAACCGGGCTATGATGAGATGATAAAATTATAATAGATAAACTGTAAAACAAAACCAAAATTCCACGAGAGGAGGGAGGGGAAATTAGATAAACAAACGAATCTCAAGAGTTGCTTTGTGTGATATCGTGGATTATATACTCGTATTTACTTGTGGTCTATGAAATGTGATCGGCTTATTTATTCACATTGCCAAAATGAAAGTTAAACCTAATTACGAAATTTACAGTATTTTGAATTGGGACAATCATATAACAATAAAATATTCTAGTTTGGAACCAAATAGTTGTGTGTAGTATCGCAATATTGAGATGGGATCTGCTACTGCACCCGCCCTATTCGACAGAGCTGGCTCTTTTGGATTATCACTTGTTCCGGTCGATGGTGCATGCCTTGGCAGGGCTACAATTTGCCATTTTCGAAGACCTGAAAAATTGGTTGGATGAATGGTTTCGTTCCAAAGACGGATCGTTTCATCGTGAAATCGTCATCCATGAAATTTTACGTTTTTCATTATTAAAAAAACCCGGACATTTGCCCCGTGACTACTCTTTGTCTCATTCATGGCTTCTAATACTGTTTGGTATACTCCAAGTGATGCTTACTGATCTCGTTTGGAAATTGACACATCGCTGTTACAATCCTTCCCATTGGTCAGTTGGTGGGATCATATCCGCAGATCAAGCCCTGCCTCCAGCCTCACTGCAATTAAAAACAGTTCGCAACCTTTCTCAGATTAATACTTTTACCCCCAGATGTACGTTTGATAATAACTTGGCAACGTTTGATAATAACTTGGCAACCAATTCACATTACTAGACTCGCCACAATGTTGATCAACGGTATGTTGTCTCTAAAATCGACTTACAACCTTAAAAAGTTCTTGGATAATGCCGTAAATTTTGCTGAAGCACCTTAGTACTCAAAACTAGCATTGTGGCGCTGGATACTTGATGCGCCGAAACTTCATCACGCTTTAATTGTCCATAAGGAAAATCGGCTTGTCAAAATCAGTTGATAAAATTTTGGACAATAATCGATGAAGCCACACCTGTTCCTTCATTGCATACGCCACCGCCATGTATTCGGACATTGATGTCGATGGCGTTCTGAGCCCCAACTCATATTTCCATTACCGAATATGAATGTATATACCTGGGCGTCGACCACTTGGTTTTGTTGTTTCGTGCATAGCCTGCGTCACTGTACTCACACAGACTCATATTTATGCAACTTTTAAATCGAATTTCCATGTCCATGATACGGAAGATCGATTTCTCCATCCGCTTCAAAATCACGAAGATCTTCACTGTCCGATTGAGTTGCCACTACATTGCAATTCGCTTTGTCAAAATGATTGACTATTTTTCTGCATACACCTGCTGCTTCACATAAAATGATCGATTTGATCGTTTTTCTATTTCAAGCCTCACGAAACATTTGAGATCGAATGCTTTGACCTCGAATTCTCTGCTGAAGTGCTCAATGATCAGAAAAATGCTTTCCCGTTCTCCGTTGCCATCAAACCGTCGTCGACATTAATCGCAAGTGTCATAATTCCATTCTTACCATTACACACAAAAACACATGAATCCGATTCACATCCGAGGCCACAAAATCGAATTTTTTAATGAATTTTAATGAATGACGTAAACTTTTTGTTCAAGCAACGCGATGCTTGTTTTAATCCGTGCAAGCTGGTGGATGGCTTTATGTCTAACTGCTGTAATCTGATTCGTTTTGATGCCGCCAGCGACAGAACTGTGCGAATCGAAGTAAACTTAACCACAGGGCTGAAAATTTATGTGTAATTGATGCCATACTCCTGTGTGAACCCCCGCACTATCAATCGTGCTTGGTATTAATCAATGCTTCCATCTGAATTTTGCAGTTTGGAGGCCCAACGAGTACCAACCACCATCACATTCGCGTTTTCGTCGGCTTTCTTATTAGTATTACCAATGCCCAGCACAGCCATTAATTCTTCCAGAAAAAAAATCACGCCACGAGCTGACGATTGCGAAAGTCCGCAAATGATCGAGTTTCGCATTTTTTTAAGTGCTTACGATGATTTCTCAAGTTCTGTGCTCGATCCTTTTCGATTCAGTATATGCACTGCCAAATTGATAGCCTCCGCCCAGAACTTATAGTCCACCTGCTTCGCATGAATCATTGTTCGCGTAGATTCAATTATGCGATTGTCACGTTCCACACAAACATTCTGCTCCGGCGTATATGGTACAGTACACTGATTCTCAATGCCCATCTCATTGAAAAAAAATTCCAATTTGGCATTAATGATCTGATAGAAAACTGCTCAACTAGTGCCCGTTCTCTTGCTGCTTTCGCAGTACCGCAAATTTGATCCTTGCTGCAACCTCAGAGTTTTGCTTCATAGAACATATACGTATAACGAAAATGTGAAAAATCGTGGTTTAAAAGCAAAAAATACCCCGAACCGCTAATCGAATTCGTTTGTATTGGCTCACTAACAAACGTCCCAATGAATAATTTTGCAATATTCCTTGACTCCACGAAGTTTATAACTTCTAGATGCACGCTTCGCATGCAACGTCATCGTCCACGAAATCGATTTCTTTATATCGCAAAAAAAATTTCACGTGTACGACGTAATGGCCAAAATGTTCATGTCATGCGTAAAATAAAACTTTCTTCATCGCCACATTTGCGATGGTATCATCGACCTCCGATGATTCCCCAACTTTTCAAACAATCTGTCGCGTCAAGCTTCAACTGCATATAGAGGTTTCCATTCTTCAGTCGTTCGCAGCGCTTACTATTCGATTGCAAACGATGGCCACCATCCATTGCAGTGCGTTTCGGTCCATCACCATGGCATTTTGCAATGCAACCAGTACCGTTATAACGGTTTATGGTGCGATACACAAACATTTTATTCACATGCAGATGTTTTAACTGGTTAACAAATATAGAGCAATCACACTATTACGCTTGAATTCCATTGCGGATAACTTTTTTTCTGAATATTTCCCACTAAAATGCTTTTGTACGCTTGTAAACAATGGAATGAACTGTCATTAGTGTAATTTGAGCGCTCCGTCATCACTGGTTTGACAGCAATGACAGTCTGAAGTTGGTAACACTTCGTGTCAGTTACCCGGTATTTTTGTATACCACAATTTCTTTATCTCATAAACTTAGCTGATTATGTATAAAATATTTATACTGTTTCTTGCTATTTCTTATTCGAGAATATTTATCTTATACTTTATTAAATCTTAACGATTACACAATACTTACAATGTACTAAAATATCATCTCAGAGTAGAAAATTAGCACGCTATTAGCTCGAAACAAATCAAATTAAGGCAACAATTTTTGTCTAATGAACACAGACGATATGAAAACTTGTTGCTCGTAAGCAAATAGTAAATGTATGAACAAAGAAAAAGTAAATCAATCTTTCATCACAACGCAAACAAAACCAAAAAATAAGAATAATAATAATAAATAAAGGAAATAATGTAATATACAATTTTAATCCTCTTCACATAAAAATATAATAGAAAGCAAAATCGGTATTTTAATCAAAATAAAGCAACAGATTACCGTTATGTTTATTTGTGACACACACAATTTTCATTTTCCACAAACAAAGAAAATGAATTTTATTGGAAGTCGTAGGGGAAATATTCATTGTCCCCACTACCCACGATGGTGCGAGATTCTTATCAGACTGAAATAGACGACATAAATTTTAATGTTTTCCTAGTTTTTTCCATTGCTTTTCAATCTAATGTGATGCGTTGTTAATTATTTTTCATTTCACACGGCGTATACGATCGACTTGTTCTATTTCATTTGTTTGATTGGAGAAAGTAAAAAATTTCCCATTTTAGTCTTGTTCTGACAACGGTAGAACGAACGAAAATAGAATCGAAAAGAATCATTTTTTTTTGTTACCTACAATTTTTTTTTTTAAATATTAATATTTATTTTAATTTTGTTTTGTAGTTTAGTTTAGCTAAATAAATTTTGTAGTGCAATATTTAATTTTTAATTTGTTTTTTTTTCTAGTTTTAGAAATTTATTATTTGTAAATAAATTAGAAACGTAGATTTTTAATTAGAGTGCAGTAAAAATTTAGCAAACTCGGAAAAAATATAAATTACGGCGGGAAATTTGTTTTTTTTTGCTTAATTTTAATTATTCGCCAAAGCGTACGCAAAATTAATTATTATAAAATAATTTTATTCTCTGTATTTGTGTGTGGGGTGATTATATATAGCAAACAAAGAAGGATAACAAGGATACTTCTTCTAGCCAAACAAAAAAAATCAAAAAGTTTTCAATTTTTTCTTATTTCTTCCTGGGAGAGATTAAAATTATAATTAAATATATTTGTGAATTTATAATAAATAATTAAAATAAATGAGGAAAAACAAAAAGGATTTTGATTTTGCTTTTATGTTTTTGTTGTTTTTTTAATAAAACTTTTCGAAAATTTTTAACGATAACGTAATTTTGTAGTAAAATTTAATTTTGGAACAAATCAAAATCCTTTTCAATTCAAATAATAATCATGTGTAACAAACGTGTTAGTGTGGAATAAATTTATTAAGCTTTGTGTAGTGCAAAGTGTTTTCTTGATCTTTTTGTGTTTAGGTTTAATAATAAAAAATAAAATTTAGTGAGAAATTAGTTTTAACATTTTGTTTTTGTTATTTCTAGTGGCAAATCTATATATTATATAAATAAATTATATTAGTTAGTGTTTTTTAATTATTTAATTAAATTTTGTTTTGTAAATTGTGTATTAATTAAAATAATTCTAATAAATAAGGTTTAAGAAATAAAATATAGAAATAAATAAAATAAAATAAAGTGAAATGGTGAAATTTAGTTGACAAATCCTTTTTTATTGGATAGAAAGAAGTACTACTAGTATATTCAGGTAAGATGTAACGCTATAACATTTTATTTTTATTGTTATTAGATTATTTCTCTTGTGTGCGGCACTAAAAGTAAAAGCAGCAGTAAAAAATAAAAAGTTTATACGGTTTTTTGTTGTATTGTGTATTATGGATGCAACAGGTTATGAAAATTGAGTTTTCTTTATTTTTATACATATTATATTGTATATTTTTATTCTTAAAAATATTTTTAAAATGAAATAATATCCTGAATAATAATATGTATATTTTTGAGGTGGATTAACATTTTTTAGTACGTGTTTTAAGGTAAATCTCTATTTTGTCATCTAATTATTTTATTAAACAAAAAAATTTTAATCCGATTTTAAAATATATCGTGCTCAGAATTTTAATTATATACTTTTATTTATTTTAGAGTTTTATATGAACATGAAAACTATTTCGTTGAAATTTTGTACACTTGTTGCGTTTCTTGCTAGCGTGCGAACAATGCACACCACAATGGGTATCTACCATATTTGATGAGTAAATTTTATGGAAATTATGCTTGAAGTAAAATTATAAAATCGGATCAAAATATTATTTGATAAAACGAAATTAGAAAATTTTAAATTATTAAACTGTGACAAACGGATTAGTGGTTTTAATGTTACGAGAGAGATATTACCCTAAAAATTTAGGTTTGATTTTTCTGAACACATCTGAACATATTGAACGATAGTATTTTTACCTTTTTTAACATAAATAAATTAATAAGTTTCTGGTTAAAAGGTATAGCCGTATGGTATAGTCGTATGCCTACAGGTAGTACTTTCTTAAAATTTAATTTTAGTTTAGTTTTTACCCTTTACATTTACTATGTAAAATAAGCCTGTACACGCCTTTTTCAACTCAAAAGCTACAAACGCAGGGATGGGCGAGGTAGATTACGCAATGTAATCAAGCGGTCATCAAAACGTAATCTATTACGTAGACTACATAGCGATTTTTTGCGCTGACGTCTATAACTTCTAGGAAATGATATCAGAAACTCTTTTTTTTTATTTTACGATGTCTAATAAAGTAGCTATACTCTAATTAACTAGAAATATCTTTTTTTTATTATTATTATCTTTGCAATCTGTTCTGGGGTCAAAGCATTCCCAACTCTTTCAAGGTTCGCTTTTCACGTCCTATAATTTTACGCCTTGGCAGCCAATTCGACTATAGCCTCGATTTTCATAAAACCATCTGCACATGGTATAGCTCCTTGCAGGCCTATAGTACTGGCATGTAAGATGGATCGGCCCATGAGTTCTGCACTCCGACAAGGGGTCGTAGTTGTATGCATTTTTAGATCGTATTCTAACGTTAAAAAATCCCTTTTGTATCCTGCCTCTATCGGGATTCGAACTCGGTACAATTCAAACCCCAAAGTTTTAATCACTGTGCCGTTTGGTCGGTCCTTTTTTCGGTTTTATTATTTTTGAAAAAATTCAGGAAATACCACTCGTAGTTCGGTTATGAGACAACTTTTGTAGAAGAAAATAATAATAATAGTAATAATGCAATTATGTTACGCAAATACGTTAATCAAAGACTAAGATGCAGGGTGTCCACCTGAAAGGTTTACTACTTCTTTGCCTATCAAATTTTTTTAAATAAAATAAAATAGATTTAATGTTTACAGATCGTTTTTTAATGTTCGGAGTTATGTATAAAAAACAATACACATGCGGGCTCTTTTGATTACATTTTCACCACTTTTTGACAAATTTCATCCTGTGTCATGTTAATTTCTGCTCTAATGTTCCTTTTAAGTTGCTCAATATCATCTGGTTTATTTGCGTAAACCTTATTTTTAAGAAAGCCGCATAAAAAGTAATCGGGAGGGACGCGCCTTGTGAAAGTGCAATGTGTGCACCTCCATTATTAACTGAATACGAGCATTGGCTGAAAATTGAAAATAAACAAAGGTTTTTTTTTTAATTTTTCTAAAATCTAACGAAATTTTTACAATGCTAATTGCATGAAAGAAACCCTTTAACGCTTTAACAAATATTGTAGTACATGTACTGAATTTGAATTAGTGTCCAAAAGAAAAATATACAATTGTTGTGTTGGTTTTATAAAATGTTTACGCCGTATGCTGAATGATACGCAGGTTAATACAAATATAAAAATAAATAAGTTCAGTGCTCGAATTTTTATCGAGAATGGACCAATTCAAGTTAAAAGTTTTGATTTTCCGACACCTGAATATGGAAGAAATTGTTCAAAAACTAACTAACTAACAAACAAGATGAACCTATCCAATCAATCGAATTTTGCAAATTGGCAGGATTTATCGTTAATCTTAACCAGACACTAAAACAAGTGTGGTTCATAATGAAAATGTAAAAAATTGAAAATCAAATGCTACCGTCATGTATCAGATGATACGCAACATGTATCAGATGCTGAACAGAAGCATTAACATAATGTATTACAGCGCATGTTATGTATTATACAGTATTTATCTAGACAACGTATTGCATTTAGAGGTTTAACGAATAAGTTATACGCAAATACCAATGGTAGTTTTCTCAAAGCTGTAGAAATGGACGCTCAATTCGATTCCCTTATGACAAAACATATCCGTTGTATTGTAAAATCTGCAAATTAACTAAACCGTATGCCACATTATTTAGGTGATGAAATTTAAAATGAAATAATTAATACTATTAGTTCAAAAATAAGAGATGATCTACAGCAGTTGATTCGTAAATCTAAATATTTTTCTATAATGTTTGATTGTACATCAAAAATAAACCACACACTGAATAACTTACTATTGTAATTCACTTTAGTTTACTAAATACACAAAAGTAGGAATTCTGGAGCATTTTCTTGGGTTCAGCCCTATAATAAATACGACTGGAGAAGCAGTATTGCCATTTGAAAAATTAACTGGAAATAATCCAGCTAAAAAAGATAAATCAGGCCAAATGTCCGGTCAAATAAAAAAAAATTTGAAATCCAGTTAAAAAATTAGTCGGTCTAATTTAGGTCTAATTTCTGTGCATACAATTACAGTAACGAAGAAAAACATTATAACCTGGTTAATTTGTAAATATTTTATTTAAAATAAAAAAATAATAAAGTCTTCATAGAAAAACAAATAATATTTTTCTAATTGTTAATTAAAATAAGTAAAAAAAATGAAAGTCTTTTTAAATATCAATATCATAAATTGTGGTGGAAAACTAGTCACGAAATAATAATCGTAGAATGGTATCAAATAAAAATTATAGTAGACGAATTTTTGCTTGGTGGTTCCCAATAAACAAATTAAATAGATTTCATTCTATGAAGACATTTAATAATAAGTTGATGATTAAGAAAATAATTATATTTCGTTTGACAGTAAACATGAAAACAAAATCCAGTCAAAAAAACTGTTGATCTTTCATACATTTTTCCGGTTAAATACAACGAAATCCGTAAAATGGCAACACAGGGTTTAAGTCAATTTAGTATTGAAAAACTCTCAGACCTAAATTTAAATAAAATATTTTGAACATTCGTAGCCAGGGATAACAGAAAATTTTAAATTTAAATCCAAGAGCTTTTTTGTACCATGTTCTGCACATAGTTTGAATCTGGTTGTTAATGACTCCGCAAGTATACCACACGAGACAGTAAATTTTTGTTACTCAGTACAAGAAATATACGTATTTTTCTAGTTCAGCCAAAAAAATGGTCTGTTATAAAAATATATATGTCAAATTTAAATTTAAAACCTTTAAGTGAAACACGTTGGTCTGGTCGAATTGATACGATAAAACCTTACATATTGTGCAAATTTATGCATCTCTTATTGAAATTTCAAATAATAAGGAAGAAGTAGACTTCAAAACAATTTGGCATACATTTTTACTACAAATTTGTGTAGTTAGCATATTATTCTAAACTCCAGGAACTTATATGAAAGTATGCCTTTCTTCGTTCAAGGATTTAAGCAATTTGGTTACCAAATGTAGAACCGATAACGAGTTTGAAAAATTCTTTGTGTTGCAAGTGACCTATCTAGCTAATGAATTGGGCGTGGAACCTACTTTTCCTGCTATTGGTGTGGAAAGAACATGCCAAAAAACCAGAAATTTCAATTATATGAAAACATAGATGATCCAATCTAGGATTCAAAAACGTATTTGAAAATTAATTTTTGTTTTTGGATGCTGGATCAAGCATCAAAATATAGTTTGGATTAATTTATGATACCGACGAACTTTCAGATGAACAAAGAAGTAAATTTAACATAAATGGTGTTAATTTGTTTGGCAAAATTACAATTATGCGTCATATATTGGAAAACCATATGCATTCTCTGGTCCCAAATTTGTGCGTAGTTTTTCACATTTTCTTAATATTACCAGTGTTCGCTGCGTCCGGAGAAAGAGTGTTCTCAAAGTTAAAAATTATTTTAGATCAACGATGGCTTGAGGAGTGACTTAAAAATATTGTTTTAATCACAATAGAACATTAGATGGTTGACAATTTGAATATGGATGATATTATATCTGAATTCGCCCTAAAAAAGCTAGAAGAGATTGTTTTATGTAAATTAAATTACTGTTATGAAAATAAAAAATAATAAAATATTTCGTTACCTCTAGCGGCCGTATACTTAGGCGCGGTTCTGTTTTCCATGTTAGCAGAATCTGACAGTACTCTGCTTGTTGTTCATCTTTTTTCAAAAATACATAGTTTCGCCTGAGCCAAATTCACCATAAGGAGGACGTCGCGAAAATTATTCATATTTGGAATGCTCTTTATTGAAATTTTATACAAATATAAATTAAACTTACCGTTAGTTGGATGTTACAAAATGAGAATTAATATGTATCAAGGCCACATTAACAACACTGATGGATGGCGTGTACACAAACTGAATTTATACATAAATAAATGTACTTTGGATCGAAACAAACATAATTGTATTCTACAAGCCATATTGTTGGAACATATACACAATTTTCGGTCGACTATATCTTCCTGGAATTATGTATAAACCGATTCTACTTAAATATATGCAAAATCTTCTTAAATACAGGGTGGCTGAGACCAAGTGTTACCAAATGAAAACGCTGTAATTTTTTTAATATCTATTATTTTTTATTGAAATTTCGTGGAATATGTTGAAAACATATTACATTTTATGAAAAACATGTTACTGCTCGATATGACCTCCTTTGGCCCTGATTATTTGATTCAGTCTTCCAAAGAAAGCATTGCATGCTGACCGAGCGTGAGCTTGCGGAATTTTATTCCATTCTCTAACAAGAGCTGACTTCAATGCATCAACACTTTCGTATTTTTTAGTGGACACCTTACTCTCCAAAATGGATCATATGGAGAAATCCATGGGATTCAAGTCTGGTGAATATGGTGGCCATTCTTTCGACGAAATCAGCCGCGGAACGCAATTTTGTAAAAATTGCTGCGTCGCTCGAGCTTTGTGTGACGGTGCTGAGTCCTGTTGGAATGTCCAACGGTTCGTACCAAAGTGTTTACGTGCCCAAGGTAGCAAAGCATCGTTTAGGATCTTTTGGCGGTACACGACTTGGTTTACCTTGACTCCATGTTCGATGAAAACCAGAGGAGTGCGTCCATCTGCAGTCACTGCAGCCCAAACCATAACATAAGCTGGTGATTGCTTGCGCATGGCAACTCTTGTGTCCAAGTTATCGTTGGACTTGTGCTCTAACCAAACACGATCATTTTGTTTATTCACATACTGTTGAATGGTGAAAATTTTCTCATCAGAAAAGACAATTTTTGGAATCTGATCACGTTCGGCCAAGGCCTTCAATGCTCGTGTTCTTTCAAGCCTAACTTTTTTTTGTGTCTCCGTAAGATCTTGAACTTTTTGTATCTTGTAGGACTTCAAGTGTAGTTCATTTTTCAATATGGTTTAAATGCTGTATCGTGAAACATGTAGACGTGCGGCTAATTGATTGGCACTTTGACGAGGATTTCATTGGATTCGTTTCTTCACATTTCGTATCATTTCTTTTGATGTTGCTCATAAAAGACCTAAAAGACTTTTAGGACCGCCTCTGTTGCGTTTAGCGATGCTACCAGTTTCGTTGTATCGAGTTATGGTTCGATACACATACATTTTATTCACATTCAAATGCTGGAGCTGACGAACTATTGCTGTTTGTGAATTTCCACCCAAATACAGTGCAATTACACTATTACGTTTGAATTCCATTACGATTTTTTAAATTTGATTTTTTTTTCATATTTTGTTTGTTTCTGCACCAACACATTTAAACTTAGTTATTAAAAAAATTACCATATAAAAAGAATTACCAATACATCTTTAGTTAGTTACTGTTTATTTCATATGTTTGGAGTTAGCAAGACTTATATTTAAGTAGATTCTTAACTGACGATGTATTGCTAATTTTTTTCTATCGTAAATTTTTTTTAAATAACTAAGTATAAATGTGTTGGTGCAGAAACAAACAAAAAATTAAAGAAAAAATCAAATTTACATTAGATTGTAATTTAGAAACAAACAAAAAATGAAGAAAAAAATCAAATATACATTGGATTGTTAGTGTAACCAACACAATCTGCGGTAGTTATTTTTATATAGGTATCTGCCAATGAGAGCTAGAGCAGGATTTATATTTAAGTAGATTCTGTGTATAAAGGAAAATATTTTCGTAAATAACAACGGAACAATGTTTTAACGAAAAATCAGAAATTTGTAGACGCTTTACAGTAACAGGTCCGTAATTATTATACATATATATACAGTTATTATCGTTTCTTGGTTTATTAGAAACAAAATTATTACTTAAAATTCAAAATAGTCTATAAGTTTATTTCATTAATAAATGCACACCACATTTATTTAGAAATTGCGGTAAAAAATGGAGCATTATAAAAAATTGGTTTATTTCTTCATTTTAAAAAAATACAGCACCAAACAGAAATTTGATAACCTTTGTTCTTCACTTCAATATCGACACTAAACAAAATACAAATCGAAAATTTAAATTATAATAAAACCGGGCACATCCTCTTCCCTTATATTTTATATTTTTATTGTATTTATTATAGTTTTAGTTTTGTTTTTACTTCTATCTGAAGTGTGGTGTGTGCGTGTATCATGTTTTCGTATATTCAATTTCAAATTTTGTGAGCTTTGCCTGTTCTTTTACACTAATACAAATGAATAAACGACCGAAATATTTGATAAGATCGGTGTATAATCAAGTACAATTCGGCTTGTAGAACACATTTGTGTTGGTTTTGTTTGGAATTTTACATTTTACTTCGCAAGCAAAACACGCCTATCTTCAACACTTATCAACGTAGAGCAAAAATTATACTGTTCCATTCCACGAATCAGAATACTAAAATATCTAAAGTTGACTTTGACCACGAGAAAATTACAAGATTTTATTGAAATAATATATTCAATATAAAGGGTGTTCCATCTGTCAGTACTTTTATAAATATTAAAAATCACATAATGTATGTTGATAATTCAAAATTGTTTATTGAAAATATAGATTGGTTCTACACCACCACGGATTCTGTTACAGGCCTACATCCGAACATCAACATTTTTGATGACCTTTTCCAATGAAAGCAGGTCAGTAGTCTCAATTTCATTTCGAATGTTGTTCTTTAAGATCTTGAATCATTTGTGCATCGTTGCTATACCAAATCGGCAAAAGACAAACAATCGGCCAATCGGCATAAGACAAACATCTTCACGAACATTTTCACTTACAGTTGTTACTGTTTCATGAGTACGAACGATGCTCTACGACCGCAACTGAGCCAGTTTCATCAAAACGTTCAAACATTTTCCGTATTCCAGGCTCTGTGATTTACGAAATGTTTTTTTTTTTGCAGAACGATCTTTTTCATATTCAGTTTGGATAACCAAAATGCGTTGCTGTGTGAGCATATGACTAAAAAAGGCATAGTTTTGACTTTTTATTTGTGAAAAAAATTCAGGGTTGCCACTTGCATTTGTAAAAAAAATATCAACAGATGGAACACCCTTTAATAAATCAGATAATATAATTTATTAGAAAAATATTTTTAATCCAGAACGAAAATATCTTAAATAAAGAAAACTAAGAAAATGAATAATCAATTTATTGGATAAAGGCTAAATCATATTAATGTGAATTAAGGTAGATTACAAAATTTAAATTTTATCAATTATCCTTAAGTTAAGATGATTTGAAAAGTGTCGGTAATGGAAATACGAGGCTCGGGAGCAACATAAGATAATTTTATTTTGTATCTAATGCCCTTCGTAAGATGTTATGACTTGAGAGTTGAAAAATATTTGTTCTTCTGATAAAGTTCTAAGAAGGTGAATACGTTGATAAGTTTGTTTCTATTTAACTAAACAATCAAAATTCTTGTTCTTGTTGAGCCTTGGGTGTTATAAAACGAGATATGTATAGAGAATATTCAGTGTCCTGTTGCATGCGAGTAAAAAAATTCACAAAAACAATTACTTAGTATTAAAATTGATCAAACAAAATCTAAATAAAATAAGTATATTTAGATGTCCAGGAAGGTCTAGGGATATTGCTAAAAGTGCCCATTCTAATTTGTAAACCTTAGAATTTCGAACGGATTGAAATCGGCAAAAAAGACATGTTGGTCTAACAAAAAATATTGCTTGTTTTAATTTTGATAGACTTACTTAAATGCATTTATTTAACTTGTTTGTGTTAATCATTAAACTTTTAGATAAAATCATTTTTAGAGCTTATTTGACAAATGCATACAATTTTCGACAATTTTTCTGAAAATTATGACGACACGTTTGACGACCTTGTGGTTATCATCTGTTGTCTTGTCATAGATGAAATCTATTGATTTTTGTGTTAATTAGTTAATTTTAAAATTTTGTTGATTTAGTTTTAACGTAGTAGAAACATCAATTCGGTTGTAGCTTCGAAGGCATTTAGTCGATTGCACTTTTATACATACCATTCGTCCATCATGTGTTAATTTGTTTGGTGAGTCGAGACGACATCAACTTTAACGAGATACTTATCCTCTTCAATTTCAATACTTATGCTTTCGAACGTAACTTGCGTCCTGCGTGATTCTACTAACTGCATCCAATCTTGACATGTAAAACTAGTTTACTCAACAGTTCAAGGTAGCTTGTTTTGAAATTATACTAATTTATGTAGAAACATTAAATTAGATGAAGACATCGCAGAAAAATAAAGTGAAGTAATAACATATAATTTATGTGGCACAACTAAGTTTTCTCTAACTTATGAGAGAAAATCGATGTGCGGATGGTCTGTGGTATTAAAAATTATTTTAATTAAATTAGTTGATAAAAAAGATAGGTTAATAAGTACTTGAGCACAAATTTCTCGAGATCTAAGTGATAAAATTGTTTATAGCACAGCAATAATATATTTGATTACAATACATTTAATGTCTTTAAAAAATAAATGTTTTTAATAAGAAACTTGCCCTATATATTTTAGGTGTAACTATTAACAAAACCTTAAACAAAATTGTATCACTTCTAGTATAAAGAAAACAGTATCTTTACCCTGAAGGTGACAGAAAAAATATTGTTCGTGTGAAATCGTATCTTCTACTAGAATGGCATCTTTTACTTTAAGTTGTCTTAAATCGAGATGATTGTGAAAAAATACCAGAAATAATAGCAAAAATGTACACTGTTAAATTAAAAAAAAATTCAATTAGATTTGTCTTGTAGTAAAATACAAATAGTTTTAGACAATTTTTAATTTTTATCTTAGAAAAGTTTCAGCACGTGTTGAGCTTTTTCGAGAAAATAATTATACAATTTACGAATATTGCATTTTTAATTCAAAAGATCAATCCGATTCTAGAGATGTTCACGGGGATTCGCCTGTATGCCGGGATGGCTCAGTCGAAACACTATGCGAGTGGTGAACTGAATATATACGATGTATAATTAACTTTTGAGGTACTTGGTTTCAAATTATTTTTAAATTCATATATTACCGATTCTAGAAATGTTCACAGGTTCATGAATGTATTCGTATTTTAATAGTTTAGGCAAAGTTATAATGGTAAAATGAACGGGATTCGGTTATAGTGATATTTAATATGCCATACACGACTTAGACATTTTATGGATTTTAATATATTTTCAAATTTTATTTCACCGATCAAGATGACCATATGGTCTCACCTACATGGTCAGATAGCTCAATCAAAACCCTATGGGTGTTGTCAACGGGATCCAATTATGATGATTTTTAACTATTTATTCTGAAGACATTTTTACGATTACTGTTATATAGTCTATCGGAAATGTTTACGGGTTCTCTTTTTTTATTTTTTTTTATTTTAATTTTTTATTTTCCATGATCAGTTTCCCTACTCTTTCGCGGTTCGCTTATTTACGTCCTTACCTTTACGCCTGTTTTGGCCAATTTGAGGACGTACGGATAAAGGTCCGATTCTATTACCATCTGCACATTGCATAGCTCCATGCCAGCCTATACAGGGGGTCGCAGGGCGGTCATAGATGTGTTCCTTCTCATCCCAAACCGTAATTTGTTGATGAAAATTCCCTTTGCATCCTGCCCCTATCGGGATTCGAACCCGGTACCTCCCGATCTAAACGCCAAAGCTTTAACCACTATACCATTTGGTCGGTTTACGGGATCTCTTTCATATATTTTAATAGGGACATTTTCAGTCAATATTTCGACAGCGGGGACATATATGATGATTTTCATCATAGTTTCCATAATTTAAAAATTCTTAATATTTACGTTCAAATTTTTTGGATACTTCATGATTTCGGATACCGACAATTCCGAACAGGGTACGGTTAAGATGATATTTACTTTACCATACACGTCGCCGAAGTTTCATGAATTTGAATAAATTTTCAAGTTGTATTTCAACAAACCTAGAGATGATCACGGGGTCTCACTCAGATAGCGCAGTCAAAACCTTATGAGTGGGGTAAATGGAATGTAATTATGATGATTTTCTTTTCTTTTACGTAGTAAAATAAAGTATTTTATTCTTGAAAACTTGTGACCTCGTGATTTTTGCTGATTTACCATTCGCTATATCGCCGAAGTTAAAAATGTAGATTTTAAACGTGACTCCGTGCAGGCTAAATATCTACGGCACTCTACAGGCTAGACGTATTGGAAGCTTCCATATTTTTTGAAAACAACGATTAAAAACAAAAAGTTTGTGGATCAAGAAAACTTTATTTCACCAAAATTCGGCATCTTTACAGTCCAGACCATAATTACCGGTAATTTGA
This sequence comes from Nephrotoma guestfalica, assembly GCA_963691935.1. Lineage (NCBI taxonomy): Eukaryota > Metazoa > Arthropoda > Insecta > Diptera > Tipulidae > Nephrotoma > Nephrotoma guestfalica. Next base: position 133,500,262 of record OY829914.1, on the reverse strand, counting down.
GATTTGGAAAGAGAAAAAGTCAACCGGAGCCATTTCAGGTGAATACTGTGGATGTTCGATGTTGATTGATTGATTGATTTTGAATGTACGACCAAGTTCTTAGGCTTGAGTTCCCGGATGACGCCGGGTCCACCGTACACCCTTTTTTACACATAACAAAACCGAAGGATTGGATAGGTTAGTTAAGTGGGACAGAATCGGCTCGGTTACAGACACCTAGGTATAGCCGATAGTTAGTAACACAAAGACAACACAATTCTAATCTACTAGATGAAGGATAAAGGCTTAATAGGTTAATGGATAACGATGGTATTGGTCTTCAACAATTGCTTCTTTAAAACAGCAACCTAAGAAAAAATATTATTATTTCACATGCATCTGGAATTTTCCTGAAATTTAATTCTATTAATACTTTTCGGCTTCCTAACCAAAATTGGTTGACTCGACCCGTTACAGACACCTATGTAAAGTCGTTAGTAATAAAATGACAACACAATTCTAAACTGCACAATCAGCAATTACAATGAAGCATTAATTCACAAGCATCTGCAAATTTCCTGAAATTTAATTCTAAATTCATATTTTCCGGCTTCCTAAATAATTGAAACATTTATTAATTTAATCATTCTGCAACTCCGCAACTTACAGTAGAATTTCCTGAAACCAAAGTTATTTGAACTATATTCAAAATAACTCTAAAATTCATTAGTATTTAACCGTTGGGCGAACACGAAATAGCAAAAAAAAAACCAGATTAACTAGATTAATTACCGGATTGCATTCAAATATCCCTTAAAATATCCATCCATTAAAATATCCTAAATAATTTAATTTAGAATTCTCACTTCATTGCACTAGTTCTGGAACTTCTTCTACGTTTGGAACTTCTTCTACGGATATATCACATACAATTAATCTCAGACATGACACATGCGACTCGTCTATGAATTGTCACCTCGTATTAGACTTGTCATAAACGATTCATCTCAGACTGGTAACAAACGTAAATTAGTAATTAGTGTGTCGTCAATGGCTTTCCTGCTGGAAGGTAATATTTAAGTAAAGGCAACTAGGTAAAATTTGAAAAAAAATTATTCTAAAATGAATGATAAATAAGTTTATTTTATAATTTTTATAATTAAATATAAATCGTACCAGTATCTTAAAAGAGGGATAATATGTACTCGTATATTAAATATATTTGAATGAGATTTCCTGAGAACCGAATAATTTTAATATAATAGCTCGGCACTGTACATGTAGATTAATATTTAGGGTTGATTTGAAATTGGGAATTAATAATTATAATTCTTGTACTAAAACAGTCAAGATTGGCAACGTTGCATTTTATGACAAACATCCAGTCGTTGGTGTATTGAAGTATACAATCCTTCTCTTTCTTTTGAATAATTATATTAATTATATCAAATATTTCTAGCTTTTCAGTTACATAGATATAACGAAGTTGCCGATAAACAATTCTTTATGTTAAGCTTGTTAAAATCCCAAATCCAATGCAAATAGTATTTCTTTTTATAAAGCAAAAATATCGCTAATAAGTTGTGAGAAAATACTAGTAACCCATTGGTGCCACAAAAAGGCAATTTTGCGGTAAATAATAGGATTCGTTACCAACTCCAACATAGTTGCAATTAATCTTGTAAAAATGATGGATTATGAAGGAAATACAATATAGAAAACAGCTAATCACAAATTACCTACACTATATTCTCAATGCACAGAAGAAATACGGAAACGGAAAATTCTATCGCTAATCAAACCAAAATAAAAATATAACAATTTATTACACAAACGCTGAATAATAGGATGAAGGAACATCACCAAAATAGCTCTCTCCGAAAATCTCCGAAATCAAAGCGTGGAAGAAACCACCTCTGTTTGTAGAGGTTGTAGTAAAATGCACCAAGAGAATTATGCAATGTCCATCCAGGAGCTAAAATTACCTCGAAACGATCCCAACAGACGGCATGAATCGTCCCACCATGAAACCACTACCATCCACCAAGCGACCTCCTGCCAACACCACCATTCAACAAAAACCACGCTTCACAAAGCCGTGACGAATCCATGACAGATCACAAACGAACCATGGCAACCCTACAGCCCAAAAACTTTAGCGTACGACCGATCATACCAAAACTCCCAAAATGATTCAGCCCCCGCCAAATCGACGGTAAACTCCAACAAAAACACCCGAAGCATTCAGCAAAGAAACCAATTTGGACATACAAATCCAACATTCAGGCAATGATTCAATACAAAACTGCAAATCCGCCCTCATACACTAACAAATGAGAACTACCTCAAGTCCTAAACAAAACAACTCAAAACAGTCAAAAATACCTTATAAATACAGGTAACGACAGAACACACATGAACACAACTCTCCGCAAGTTGAGAAACACAACGTTCAACGAACAACCACCATAAACCGCAGACACCGAGCCATTACTCACCATGAACGAAACCCATTCAAATCACTCCAAATATCAAAAAAGATTCACTGCAATACAGCTGCAGCACATCCTCGCCGCACATCCTGTGTAAACCAACCACACACATACACCACTCGTCAAAATCTAATCCAGTTTTCGCACCACAGAGAAAAAGTATAACCCCCTCCCAATCGCCAAAAATATACATTCCTTTATATGTACAATATTCATTTTACGCGATCTCGACCTGCGACAACATCCACCCCTTGCCGATGACGCCAACCCAGGTCGACAAGGAGAGGTCAACGACAGCCGCCTCTCCACAACGACGGCAAAAAATCTCACAAAGTTAACAAAAGTCTAAATTATTATACATATAACAAATCAACAAATTATGAACAATAAGTGTCACACACTTATTGTTCATAATTTGTTGATTTGTCACACAGTCTAATCGACTTTCCCAATTCACAAATTGAATCATCCACATTCAAGAACATTTAGTGCAAATCCAAAGAAATTCGTCCATTTAGACAACGTAATACGAAGTCTTAGTGTAATCCACTACAAAAATATAAATACAACCGTGAGAGAGCATACGATAAGAATATTATACGATCATTTTGTTTATATTTTGCGCATCCCATATACCATATTTTCACTTATATGTATATCCTTAAATCAAAAAATTAAAAGAAATAAGGATTTCAGTACAACATGCAATAAAGACTTGATATCCAAATTTTAAATTAGCTTTTTGGTCGTGATTTGTTCAACTTTTCCAAGAAAATACCATCTACTCACGATTCATTGATTATTATGTAATAAAATATAATGTATAATGTAAAATAAAGTAATAAAAATAACACTTATCTTAAGCATCCTTTGTAATCAAAAAAGTCCTACAAATTGAATATTAACATACAATGCGTACGATGCATTCAAACAACGGTGTTGAAAAACATATATATAAACGAAATTGTTATATACATATCCTACACCATTGCAAGCGCACCGCACACAAATTAATATATTAACACAATACGTATAACTTTTCACTTTACTTACTACTTCTTTACTTCTTTACTTACTTCTTATACATTAACACATATTTAAACTATTTATTTATTTATTTAAAGGAGAGACAAAAATCACGTCTTTCCTTTACGACGTTCAATCGCCGACCGAATACTGTGGTTGTTCGATGTGGCCAGAAATCCGTTCACAATGATATGACGCATAACGCCCAAATTATACTCTTTATTACTGTGTGAGCTTCTGGCAAGAGTTCCGGGTGCACAAGGCCGCGATAATCAAAGAAAACAGTCAACACTATCTTGACTTTTGATCGACGTTGAAGTGACTTTTTCCGTTTCGACTAGTTTGCATATCAAATTCGTAAATCCATGCCTCGTGGGGTCGGAATTGACTCATTCTAACATGTCTTCAGCGATCTTTGCGCGATTGAGTTTTTGAAGAAAATTCAGGTCTATCCGTACTAGTCGAGCGGCAACGCGTTCCATGCCCAAACAATCGTGCAGAATGATACGAATTGGCTCGTTAGTCACAGAAAGTACAGGGGCTATCTCTCTCAAACCTAACCTACTTTTTCTATTGTAATGGGTTTTATTGCGATTGTTCCGTATATTGGTCTATCTTCAGTACTCTCAAATTAAATACACAGTCATAGGAAATTATTATATTTAGCGTGAAATCTGTGTGACAAACGACTATGATAATCGACGCCTACTTATACACAATCAGCTTCCCAACCACCCCATACTTTTTTCCCCATTATCGCTTTGCAATGTAAGTAATACAACACTCCGAAGTAGTGTCAGTATGATCTAAGCTATTAGAAAAACAACCGAAACTATTGGTTGATAGTAGAAGTTTTTCAGATATTGGCCAAAAATTTAAAATAAATAAATAAAAAATTTTAAATTCTCAAAATGATTGGTTATGAAATGGCCAAGTTTAGACCAGCAGGAACAGATCCTAAAATTTTGTCCAAAACTTACATTAAAATCCCTGATCAATACTACTATCCAAATTTCATCATTATTCTTTTAGAAACGGCGAGAAAACGGAATATTGTTAAATCTCAAGATTTTTTTCAAGACCGAGTTCCTTTACTTCGGAGGTCAATCAATTTGTCATTTTAAGGATCACTTTAATATTTTATTCCGCTGGGATATTTTATTTAGTGAAAAAAGAGATACAAAATGAATAAAAAATTCGATAATTATATAACAAAATAAATCCTCTTTTGTGATAGTGCTGTCATTTGCGGCGAGTAGCGTAATCTCTTATTTTCCGCTGTCGAATTTTCGCTTTCTTATACAGCATTTAATATAATGGTCTTAATTTTAAGTATGCAAAATTGTAAAATATACACATTGCGTGAGAGCTTTAAGCTATAAATCTCTATTGTGTGAGAGCTTTAAGCCATTTAAATGGTTTGATTCCTAAGAACTATATTTAATGTTTAATTAATCAATATTTACTGCGGAAAACGTGCCATAATTTAGAATTTATTCTTCGCTAAAGATCTGTATTAATTTTGTTTAATAAGAATAATATTCGAGGGCTTTTCAATTTAACCTTGGTGCGCTTTCTCCGGAGAAATCCTAATTCTTCTCTGATTTTGACAATATTAAAAACATTCATTCAAGGAGTAATAGAATTTTGGATAACCTTTAGATATTTCGTGTAATTAATCTTGTTTTTCACCCCAACACATTAAAGAAAAGTCGATAAAATTCAGCCTTAATTAATCAATGATAGGCTTTGCAATCGCAACATTTTGACAATGATACATCGACCCAAAAATTGGTACAACCAAAACCAAAAAAAGCACAAGATATTAAGCCGATTTCTCGTTAATACTTATATTCATTGCATCCCTTTTTGGTTGCTTTTGTTGTTATTGGGTTGCTGCTATTTTTATTTGTGTAATTTGTTATTAATTATGTAATTGTTTTTTTTTATTATATGCGAGCACATTTAACGTTTTTGTTCCCACCCGTATTATTATTTTCATATTTCCAGTAATTGTCTTAAAGGTGCTAGTGTAGGGGAAAAATTATATACGAGAATTCCAGTGGATGGAATATTTATATTCCGATACCTTTACTTAATTTATATACATTGGTTTATTATTGGTTCGCAAAGCACAAAAATATCGTAATTAAATTTTTATATTTTTTGCCGGGCACTCGAGTAGTATGGGGAGATATTATCGTGTCGTTTGTGTTTCAAGGCTATTATAATATAAAAATTAAGGATATACTGTTTGATATTGATTGTGATTATATTTATTATTTGGTAGGAATAAAAAATATGTTTATTAATAGCCAATAAATCAACGGGCTACGAAATAAATTTAATGTATGGCTTATGTTCGTAAAAAACTAATATAAAATTGATATTAAAATACCAACACACGAACACTTAGAAAAATTAAATTAGGGATGAATTTTAATATATATTACCATATACAATTTAACATTACGTTAACAAAAACGAAATCTTTAGAACACTAGTCTTAGAAAAAAAATTAATTTAAAATTCAACCTTTATCAAAAAATAGCAAAATCTCGGCATGACATTATTAAAAATGTCCTCAATGGAATATATACAATTCGCTAAATATGTATTAGGTACTGTACGGTGTTTTATATGTACGAGTGTAAGGTTATACAAATATTTTTTTTGTTGTGTTTGATAGTAGATAAGATAGTAGATAACGACTTATCATAAATATTTTAACTAACGAGAGTAATTTTAAATTTCACAGTAAATGAATAAGGTAAATTCGAAAAATATATCCGGATACGAGTACCTGGAAAACCTGAATGAAAATGTAGATAATAATTTTGTAAATTTCAAAAATTGATTGATTTATTCGCTTTATAAAAGATAGGATCTAGAAATACCGTCAAGTATTGAACGGATTACCCACGAAATTGATTTTGATTTTAAAAATTGTTAGCTGTTTTTTTAATTGTTTTAAATGTTTTAATCTATGCAATCTGGTCTGCAATCTGTTCTACCTTACGTGCTGCTTACCAAATCGAGGACGTACGGCTATAGTTCCGATTTACGTAAAATCGTAATAGCACTGCCATGGCAGATCTGTCGGCCCATGATTTGTGCACTTCGACAGGGGGGTCATAGTTGTGTTCATTCCCATCACCAATCGTAATCAGATCGGGATTCGAACTCGGTATCTCCCGATCCAAACGCCAAAGCTTTAACCACTGGGTCATTTGGTCAGAAAAACCAACCAAATTTTTTTTTTTTTTTAAATTTCTTATTTTGAAAATTTTGTTTTGCTGTTAAAATTCATGATAAATTGTGATCAAGCACAATAGTTTTTATAATTGATGATATTCTACGAGTACATTTTTATGATAAAAGAAAGTATTAATTGTCCAATGGATTTAATGTCCTTTGAAGGTCATTAATTCTTCTCTTTTGATTTACGCACACACCACCCATTCACACAATTACAGTATACCACCTACACATTACAAGGTCCATGTCAACCTGCACAAAGCCATGAACGAGTATTAAGATTGTTAGACATGTTTTGGTGTTAGGCCTTACTAATTAAACTTGGCTATTTCATAACCACCGAGACGCAACTATTTCTAAAGCAACTAAGAAATTCGGTATTTAGGTCAAGATTGGTGTTATAACATGAATTTTGGATGCAGTTCTGTAGAAATATATGGCCATGCTGAATATGGCTGTTTCATAATAAATTTTGGTTCAACTTTGAGTTGCTTACTGAAAGTCTGCCAATTTTAAACAATAAAATTTGGTTTTTGAGATGGAATTGAGATTTAAAAATTAATTATGAACCAAATGTGCAGGAATGTTATGGAATTTTTAACTTCAATCCGAACGACGATATTTTAAAATTTTACCGTGATACAAGACGAACTCATTTATTCTCAACTTACTTTAGTCAAGTTTGGTGTATAGAATCGGATTGTGAATATAACAAAAGTACTCAAATTATCATTGAAAATTACTTTTCGTTTTTTTAGTAGAAACTCTGTGATTTTGCCATACTGAATAGAACTAGACTAGCTTTTAGCTGATTTGGTTAAGTGTAAATTGTAGGATGTGATCGACATTTTTAAAGAACTTTTCAATGAAGTGCTGGAAATTGGATTTGCTTAGTTACCTCGATTTTTTCTTAAATCATCCTATTCAAATTTATGGTTTAGGGGACTTTATTGAGATTTTAATCTACGAACTTTGATTAAAGTTTTAAGCAAACTAAGATGAATTTTTGTAAACTTTAAGAATATCGATTTTCTAAAATGAATAAATTCAGTTTTTAGCGTGGAATTCGTATTCTAATATATAGTTTGGACTGAAGTTCTCGAGCTGTGCTGTGATGCTGAATGGAACTTGACCATTTCTTATTGGTGGATTATGTTCAAATTTACTACGTAGTATAGTACTAGGATTCTAACAAGTATGAGTACGGTTTAATTAAATTAAATTTAGTGCGGTTAGTACTTAACCAATTATTGTCAAATTTGGTTTATAGAATTGGATTAGAGTTTCGATACAAACTGTTTAAACAAAGATGTAAAATCTAGATTTATTTAATGAAACTCGTTCATTTATAACTCTTAATTTTCATAATCGCGTTGAACACGAATTTTAAGCAGATTTCAATAATTGGTTCTTGTATATACGGAATATTTTTGTTCGATTCAGTAGTGCCATACGACCTTCATAAAATTTAGCGCCAATGTAAATATTCGTGCACCCAGCGTTTATGGAGTCCGTTTTGTCTTAAGCCAAAAAATAATTATCTCAGTATAAAAAGACACCCTGGTGAAAAGGGAATTATAATATTTTATCGTACTAACACCTGTTGACTCAACCAACGAAATTTTTTACTCAGATACTTTTTACCAAAGAATAAATTTTAAGCAAATTTTCAAAAAACCTTACCTAGGATTTATTAGGATTTTTCAATACAAACATATTGCCCACCCACGGCAATATAATTGATAGAACTCTTTTATTGAAAAGAAGTAATTTGTACGTTAGCCACGAAAATAAAGAAAGCGAGAAGCGGATGGAATTAGAGAGTTAGATTCGGAAGGGTTCGTTTTGTTATCTACCATAACAAAATTTGTAAACTACAGTTAGAACATCAACATTACGTCTGTGCTCTACAGTATCGAAGGAAGATTAATGTACATCTTTTATCATGTGAACTATTCTATTCTGAATTTGGCTCCAAATGGGATTCATGAGCCCCACCCTAGACAAAATAATTAATAGGTCTAACGTTAGCATTATAAAATCTTAAGACCTTCGATGGAATACGTAATCAGGATTTTTAAAATACTTAGTACCTGTTCCATCTTATCTAAGACTTTGATCAGAGCTACACAAGGTGGTAACAGCATCGTTTAGACATTTCAAAATATTCGTCTTCCAACTCACATTACGAGTACCGACCAAGAGAGTGCCCGAAAATCTCACATTATTAGTAAATGTAAGTCTTTGAAAGGCACTAATTTCAAAGCTGATGGAAATGTTTATTCCTCAGTGGAGGGAGAAAAAATTAAATGTTGAACGATAAGCAAAAAATTTACTGTGCGTGTTTAATATTTCCATAAAAAATGCTATGTTGTCTGAGTTATTTCTGACCAAGGGACCAATTTTCACATAATACAGCTAGGCTACCAGCAATTCCAAAGAATGCCATATCGGTTCTATCTGTCCATCTAATTAATACAATAATACGAGGAATACTTGTATATTTGTACGTTTATAGGTATCAAAGGTTTCGGGGGTTTTTGAATACCAGAAATCAATTGCGTCAGGAAAATTCGTTTAGGGGGTCCTCTAGTGGGGCTCGGGTTCCCTTTTCTATTTCGAAATCGGATTTCGGCATTCGAAATCGGATTTCGGATAATTCATTTAAGAATCCTTCAGATGAGTGATCATGTTGCACCATGTTGCAGTTGCTCCACTTTGTTGCACCATATTGGTTGCACCATATATCGTAATCTTTTCTTTGACTTTCCCGTCGAATGGTTGAACTTGTGTTTTTCAATTCTAAATTTTCAGTATTAATCGAATAAAATTATAATTTTTTTGAAATTTACCGAGTCTTTTTGCAATAATTTGAGAAGGCTTTACAGATATTCTAAAAATAAGAAAATTAATTACTAAAAACTCAATATTGCATATAGTTGGAGTTAGGTGCTAGATAGCACATAAATTCCTGGGAAGATTATTGGCCAAAACTAATCATATCACCAACACACACTTGGAAAAGTTAAATAACGAATATAAGAAATACAGAAAAACACAATGGAAAGAAAGGAAAACATTCCTGAGGAGAATTTGGCAAAAGCACAAACTGCATACTTCATTATAAATGAGGTTTAAGCTCAAAATGGGACGCATAGTTTGCAAATTTACTGTAAATGATGATAGTGATGAATTTTATAGAATGTTGCATCATGTTGCATCGCACTACACTATGTTATGTTGCTTCATGTTGCATCGTGTAATGAGGAAATTAATTTTTTAAATGATATATCTTGAGTTCTGTTGTTGTACTACATACTGTTGTTGTACTAATAGCGTCCTTTGGTTGTTATGAGTAAAATTATTAATTTGAAGCATTTGCAATTAATATTTTAAACATTTTCACATTTCCATCTGCCACAAAAGATGTTGACGTCGCCTGAAACGATTTTTAAAAAATTTACTGAGAGGGATAATTCCGAATACCAGAATCCGATTGAGATGATTTCGGAAAAATTCATTCCGGGGGTTATCTGGTGAATGCTGGATTCTCATTATTTAATTTTTTCGGTGTGTAGGATTTTTCCTTGTTTATTTTTATTTGACTCGCACGATTTTCATAAAAATTGCTGTAATGGGTTTTGAAATCAATTGCAATGGGTCCTGGTTTCTGGGAAAATTGTTTTGGAAACCCTATGATCGGGCCGATTCCCTTTCTTTAATTTGTTTTTTCAGCTCGCTCGATTTATATAAAAATTGGCTATGCAGGGTTTTCGAGTTCCAGGAGTCAATTGCAATGGGTGGCAATTTCGAATAAATCCTTTGAGAGGGGTCGTTAGGTGGGGCCCGGTGGAGTGCTCTCGAGTACCAGAAATCGAATGTTACCCGGTGGAGACGGAGTTCCTCTATTAATTTTTTGGACACGCATGATGTTGATAAAAATTGATAAATGGGGGATTTCACATACCATGAACTGATTCCGACGGGTTCTCATTCCGGAAAAAGTCGTATAGGAAGACCTTCGGTGGGGCCCGGACCCCTTTCTTATTTTTCGGCTCGATTGATTTTAATAGAAATTGCGCTGATATAGGTTTTCTGTTGGTTTAATAAATCTTTATTTAGGTTGAACGAAACGCTAGTAAACCAGTGTTAGGCATTTTACATGTAAAAAAACGTTATCTACATTTTGTAAAGAACGTGAATTACACAAAAATTTGTGTAAGTTTCATAAAATATGTAAGAAACGTGGAATCTCTGAAAAATAACTGAAAATATTGTATAAATGTAACAAATGTTTGAATGCATCATAAATATCAATCAAACAGTTTATTTAGACGGCCAATCATAATTATTTCAGACTTTTAGTTATCTACAATCACAAGAAGAAATTCATTTATGTATCTACACTGCCATTTGAGTTTGTTTTAAAAACGATTACTGACATCTTTAGATTTAGTTTAGCTAGGTTTCTTCATAAATGTCAAACAGTCGAGTAAATGTCATCTACATATCAGTAAGGACATTTTTTCCACCACCAAAAAATCCATACAGTGATCCGTTTATTATATCGAATGGTGTTTATTACATGCCGAAATTATCAGAAACCACCATGACACTCAAAGTCGGAGGAGGAAATTTAATTCAACATTCAACTCCGGTAGTAAATGGCCATAAAAAATATTTACCATTTTTTATTTACTAATCTTTCACCACGACCAAGGGCCATTGTAATTTCTTGTAAAACTTACAAAAAATCTCGGCCAAAATTATTGGCTCCTTTTGAATTTGGTCTTGGAACTTCTTATAGAAGACATTCTCCCCAGCCGTAAACAGCACATCAATCTCCCGAGCATAGTAGTCTTGTGCGAAAAAGTAGCAGATTTGATGACTGAAAAATTAGATGCGGATAAATAGGTGTTCGATACGTTATTTTCAACAACCTGTATATTGTACAGGATGAAGTATCTCCCAAAAAGGAGCTTGTGTAAACAAACGCAACTTCGCCATATTTAAACTCTGGGTGGCCCGAATTTATTCCCGGTTTTTATTTATAATAGTTTTTAATTTTCGAACACATTCCTACTTGGTTCATTAAAAGGGGATATTCTTCACAAAACTCAACCAAAATTATTCACCATGCCGACCAATCAGATCTCATAAAGAACACATTTCCACCACCATATGCAATTCTTTCTAACTTTCGTGGCTTTGTCTTCTTTTGAATGTGTTTTAGCAGCGGTACTACAATATGAGGTTGAGTGAATGCTAATAGCCCATGCGAATATTTCGTCATTGGTGAGCGATGAAATGCTCTCAATTTCATGGGTTTCATGGGTGTTGGAATAAACGGGCTCGCTCTTCAACTACGGGAGTTGCATGGTGAATTAAATTTCTTCCTCCAAGTTTGAGCCTCATGGTTGTTTCTGGTGATTTTGGCAGGTAATAAAAATCATTCGATATATTAAACGGATCATGGTATGGACTTTTTGGTGGTGGCGAAGCAATAATTTTGATTTTTTCACATGTGGATGAGATATTTTTAGTTTCTTGCACAGTATTTTTTGGATCTGTAAAATAACAATCATAAATACCGGAATTAAATTGTTAGCAAAAAATTAACTTACTTTAGATGACATTTACGAACAGCCTGTATAAATTGTCCAGGATGAAGTATTCCCAAAAAGGAGCTTGTGTGAACAACGCAACAAAATTATTTTTGTTCACCAGTAAATTATAGATCAAAGTATTATTCGATTTGGATTATATGGTTGCTCATTCAGACTTTTAATTGTAACCAATTTAAAATACGGATATTACCAATGCTAATATGTATTTACGGTTTTTTGATCAAAACGATGTTATGCAACGACACAAGAAAGCTTATAACCTCAAATTTTTGACATATTCACGTTTTTTTGTTTTATTCTCAACGATACACAGTTATATTTTATAATTAAATAGTTATTAAATTGTATAATAGATAGCCCGCTTGTCATGAAAAAGTCATTATTTACTTTACATAATGTAAAAAATAACTTTTGTGATTTACATGTAAATTACATGTAAATAACCATGTAAATTACGTAAATTTACGCGCCCAATAGTGTAGTAAGCGAATGCAAGTAAACGATTACAAGTAGCTATGATTCTGGGCCGTCATGTTGCACTATGCATATTGCGTCATATTGCGCCATGTTGTGTGATGTTTTACCATGTTGCTATCATTTGAATCATGTTGCCTGATGTTCCATTATGTTGCGTCATGTTGTATCATGTTATGGAATGGTACCTGATTTTGCACCATGTTATCATGTTTACCGTGTTGCGCTATTTTACCAGGACGCGTCATGGGGCTTCCTATTAGGTCTTAGGATTGGAGACGAAAGATTTTAATAAAAATGAGTTAGAAGGATTCTAGAGTGCTAAGGATCGAATATGATGAGTTCTAAATTCGAGAAAGTTGTTCAGCGAGTTTTAAAATAGGATCCGGGACCTAATAGGGTATACAAACAAATCAGGTTGAACCATTTTGTAAAAAAATTTAAGAGAGGATATTTTCGAGTGTCAGGAAATGACTACAATTGATTCTTATTTTGGGAAATTTTTTTAAAGTTGCTCCTTGTTAACCGTTATAACTATGTCATTTCCCAATTGCAGGGCATGGTACCAAAATTAATGATGCAACTGAAAATCTATTATAAATTATGGACCAGCCTCTGAAAAATTGTCATTTTAAATTAACCTAAGCGATTTTTTCACCGATTGAAATACAACTCTCTTTGTATGTTAAACATACGACAGAATCCCAAAATAAGTTCCGGGTGGATTTTGAAAAATTAAATAGTATACTAGAAGTTAATTCGGTTAGTACTGTAAAAATGTCCAATTTCGTTGAAACAAATCCGCGGGTTTAATAAACTGAATAGAACTAAGCTGAAGCTCAGCAACTATGAGAAAGAAAGTTAGAAAGTAAAAGTAAGTCTATATAATAATCTTGAAATCTTTAACTTTGAGTTTTTTGCAATTTTGTAAGTGGTTATATTTATAAGTGGTTTTCGACGTTGTGTCTGTCTCCTCTCTTCCGCCCTAACTGGCCTACCGGAAATAGCAGCTTTTATAGGAACGTTTCGTCGTTCTTTATGCTTTTTTACAAATCTTTTTAAAAGAATAGCAAGAGCGAAAACCATCGATTAAGAACAAACGGGTTGTAAATTAAATTTTAACCAAAACTGGTATAAAACGTAGAAAATACCGAGTTTACCATAACATCCCAAGCAGGATGAGTGGAAGATAAATTGGAAGAATCCAGAGAAAATTTGACAAACGTCGGTTTAGTGGTGGTTTTGGTAAGTGGCGGCTGTTCCATAGAAACTTTTGTACTTTGTATAATGTAGTCTATTTTTTCACGATATTACAAGTACAAATTGATGTAACAATTTTGATATGTTTATACTTAATGACACAAAAAACTTCCAATTCTACCAATTTTGACCAAGCCAAGTGTGTTCAATACATCAAAGATGGTGCGTATAAACTCTCTAAATTTTAAAGAAAATTAATTTAATTTAATTTATTCACGGAAAAAAACAAGTACATCTATGTACATATTGTTCAAATTTATACGTTAAAACTCAAAATTCTCCAAATGAAATTTCATTTCAATTTCACGAATAAAAAATATTTTTGGAAACCCCGTTAAAATGAAATTCACTTTGAATTTTCCCCGAATACAATAGGGACTTTTGCTGAAGTCCTTTGACTACTCAATAAAACATAAAATTTTAAATTTTTTCTAGTATCACAATTTAACTCATTTTTTGGTAGCTAAAAGGTGAAATGCAATGTTATCATCCAGTGCTCTGCCCTATTTTACCAGAACGAGCTACGCTATACTTTGAAAAGTGAACGTTACATTGATTTATTTAAATAATATTACCTACCCCGGGACTAGATTCGATTACAAACTTTTTGTGTACAAAGTCTATTAAAAACATGTTGCTTGTCATTCGATCAATCCCTGATCTAAGCAACTCGCATCTTGTCAGGGCTACATCTAAAATAAGCAATTGACCCGCTATTTTACATATGTTCTGTATAACGCGAAAATTTGCGACCGTTAGAACAAATAAAAAAACATCGATCACTGCTCGCTGTTACTTTTAAAATATTAGTTTTTATTTTCGAATAACTTTAAATATTATGTGAGCTGGCAGGTAAGAGAAAAATATTTCAATTAACCATTCCTATTGAGAGAGACCTAATGACACACAATTAAAATTTTCTTAGGAAAAGTTCAAACTTCAAAAAGAAATTTTCAAAATTCGAATATACTGTTCTACCAACCACAATAACAATGAACTAAGCAAATTTTCAATTAAAAGAACTTAAAGTATGTAGCAAATAACAATCGAATTTTTTTTGCTTATTTTTATCTTTTAGTAAGAAAACTTATAATAACATTTAGAAACCCCCCTACAATAATAACTTGTATATAACGACATAAACTACTTTGGAAATTGTAATAGCAAAAAATTATACACAAAGTTTTTGTAACATAATATGCTTATGTACCTTTTGGAAATAGAAAAATAAAATTTTCTTTAATTTGTATACTTTTCCCATTTTCACCTATTTTGACTCAAAACCATTACTACTTTCTATTATTTGGATTATAATAATTATTTTAAAAAATTATTATTCACAGAAATAAAAATTAAGTTTTTTGTCGTTTCGTTTCTAACAAAAAAATCTAGTTATTTGTGATTCTTAAAAAGGTTTTAAGCAAAGCTATTATGCCTTGTGTACAAAGAAGTCTAGGTACAAGTTCTTAACAGCAATTATCAACACTGATTTGTTTGTTTGTGTTGGTACTCAAAATTAACTTTGATGTTTTATTTAACTGAAGATCTTTTGCATAATAATTTTGATTTGACTTTTGCCCCAATTTCTGTTTTGGTTTTTCGAAATTTTTTAAGAAAATTTTTTAGGAAAAGATACCTAAAACCTATTTAACTGGACCGGTTTTTTGCAAAAACGACCCCATCAGATCGTTGATTATTGCGTTTGAATTGGACACAACAATACAAAAATGGTATGGATATTTATTAAGTCAATCCATGAGTATAGTACAGCTCCATGTAACTTTATCTTTCAGATGTTCCTATTTCACCTCAAACTTTAACAATTGAACGTCTGGAACGACCTTTATTGCGTATAATTTGAACAATATTGTCTTGCGCTGTAACTAGTTGATTGTCAACTAGTCTACTCCGTCCGTTTTGCAAGGCAATCGTGGAAAGTGCTGTTCTCCATCCGTGGTGAAAAATTCTCCATTATTTGAGATTAAATAACACCTTTCAATTGAGGTAACTCTAGATAGGGCAACGTAGACGAGAGCCTGTTCATGATTTTTCTCATATTCGTAGACAACTGCATTGAAAGTTGCGTCCTGCCAAAACATTGTTCTGTTTGGATTAAGGAATACAGATGCGTTTCTTTTGGAGAAAGATATAAGGTCGGCTCCAATTCGATTGCGGCAGGCAAAACTAATGGCGGCCTTCCTGGCCGCTTGCTCCGTGCGCTTGGCGTTGGCGAGCCTCATCCAAAAACGCTTACTGGTGGTAAAGTCTTCTTCATATTCAATATGTCTCACGAAACCGAGAGCATCGTTAGCCAAACCGTTTACTACATCAATGTTGGTGGTGATAATAAATGCCTTGTCAATCAAAAGTGGTGACACAACGGGTAGCCCGCTTGTGTTGAGCATCGATACCTTGTGTAGTAACTGCCTCGCTTGAGCGATTTTTATGGCACTGCTGCAGCCTAAAAAACATCGACAGCCATTGAATTCATTATAAGTGGACATGCGTTGAGCACATACATATTGTAATGGGTGATGTGTTTACTGATGCGTTTCGAAGAAAGAAACTGATATCATTTGGGCACTTTCTTTGAACAAACTGTTCGGACACATATCGGGATTTGATTAATTGTTGCCCAGTTTCATCCAGCACAGCGCCATTTCCAACGTGCGTTAAGACCTTGGAAAATTCTTGATTGGATTGTCTAACTTCCGTTAGCTCCTAAAATTTTAAAGCGAGCAACAAAGTCGGGCCAGCCAACGAGTTCTTGAGTTGACGATAAATCGAAGCAGCACGCACTGGCGGCAGGTCGCCCTTTAAAAAAATATCCTTTTCTCCAAAGTTGTATAACGTACCTGTAATTTGTTTCAATCTGGTGTCAACTTGCAGCAGTAACTTAACAAGATAGTGGCATATTTTTTCTGATTGATATTTCCAGGGACAGTATGTATAGCGGAACCTTCGATCGCAACGGCTACTTTGTCCGTGGAAGCGCTGCAAATGTAAGCATTGCTGTAGCCATCGGAATTTGTATACCTATACTATAAATTTCCATCATTAAACAGATCTCAAGTGTTTTGCCACAACCAGCTATCCCGCAAGGAAAATTTGAATGGGTTCGACCATTGTTAATGATATCCTTAATAAACACCTTTGATTGATCATTAGTCATGCTCACGAGACGGTTAAATGATTTCTTCTTCATTA
The DNA here is from genome assembly GCA_963691935.1 of Nephrotoma guestfalica. Classification (NCBI taxonomy): domain Eukaryota; kingdom Metazoa; phylum Arthropoda; class Insecta; order Diptera; family Tipulidae; genus Nephrotoma; species Nephrotoma guestfalica. Next base: position 133,482,939 of record OY829914.1, on the reverse strand, counting down.
GATTATCCCGTTTCTTTGCAAATCAGAAGCGAATCGAAATTCATAACGGAATTCAGATTTCCACAGAAGTCTGAAAAAAGATTGGTCTTATTGTTGAACCGAGTAACTAACTCAGTATGACCGAGGTTAGCGGTTTGCTCTTCATCGCCTGCATCCGAACACAGATGTCTGCAAATCTCGATCATTTTTCGGATGTCTAGATCGGATTTCTTGTCGGCGTTGTAGAATAATATTCTCGTTCTCATCTGCATATATTTGGCTTCAATGGGCAGTTCCGTCTCCTCGTTTCTGAACGGAATATGCAACGACATCATTTCGCGCCCATATTCGTCGAACTACGACGCCAGGTCATACTTTATGTAGCGAGGGAATGCGCTTTTTTGATCTCTTTTCCGTGACTGAGTGACATGACTTGGAATAATGTAGTGAACAACAACTTTAGCCAACCTTAGCTCTGCAAATTCGGGAGGACGCTTCTCATACTTTTCGAATCAACTATCCTTCCATATATCCGTACTATCACCAACGGCCTCCTCGTTCAATAGATCCTTTGATTTTCTAACCCTCTACCGCCAGCACGTGGGACAAATACCAAGCAGCTTCCTGGCTGGTAATCTAAACCAAATTTAAAAGAGCAATACAATTCCCTTGTAATTTCGACTACGTCAAACTCCAGATGCTTGTTCATAGTCTGAATTATTCTACGATGTAAGTTACTGATACCCTATCAGTTTTATTATACAGGTCAATACTCTTCAGTTATAAACTGAATCTCCATATTAGGGCCAAAAATCTGAGGCTAAACGGATTAAATGAATTCATCCATTTCTCTGACGGTGTTCGCTGAATGAAAACATTCGATCCAGTTATACTTGTTTTTAGGACATTTTCATAGCAAACATCCGATTGAATTGCCTTTGCCTTAAAAATAAAAAAACCTCGATATAAACATGGATCTTCATTCGCTAAGGAAGCTTTCGGATAAGTGCTTTTCGGTCAACGCCGCATCACTGAGCATGCTATCAATTGGATTCAGTAGGATAAATTGGATTCATCAACTTCGTCTAGTTGACGGATCATAGCAAAAACGTCTCGTTTACGTTGATGTCAGTAGTACGTAGAGTTTGGAATGGAGCGAACGAACGCAAGGTTATTTTCAATACAGCCGCCGATGAAACTCGCTCCCAAGTTGGTGAGGTATTTTGGCCAATATATTTAAAGGCGAATCGCGTACATGAAATCCCATTATTTTCATCGCCATATACAATAAATGTTGAGCAGTAACGTCCCGTTTGTTGGCCCGCCTAAGTTCACTGGTAGCCATCATGAATGGAGCGACTTTTACTTCGTCTTTAAATTCTCGAAACTCACCGAGATAGATAGCTGGAAACGAAAGTTCTTCACTACGCTCGTCAAAAACAATATTCTGTGGCAAACAGCCTTCTGGCAAGTGAAACTTCAAAATTAGGAATCATCGCAATTGATTCCTGGCACTCGAAAATCTCTTCTCACCAATCTTAATCAAAAACGTTCGTGCGAAAATATTTTTCAAAAAAATTTGACAAAGGCTCCATCTGAGGACCTCCTAAGCTGATTTTTCTGAAATTAGAGCAATTTTTATCAACATAGTTCGATCCGTAAAAATATAGCAAATGGACTCGGGACTTACCAAAGGATGCCCTAACTAATTTGGCCGAAATCGGTAAGCCTCCTATGCAAATTTTCCCGAAAATGGGATCCCGAATTGCAATGAATGCCTGTTACTCATAAACCCTTCAGCAATTTGCTGTATATTGGGAAAGATAAACCGTTTAGCTTTATATCCAGATCGCGAAACAGAACTGAAAAAACCATGAAGGTAATGAAAAGGAGATGTTGGCAATTGTTTTGCTTTTAGACAATCTTCAAAATTATCTGCATAGAGCAAACAATTAAAATCCTCTTGGGTTACCAGTACCCAAGGGAAATTGAAAAGGTGGAAGACCCGAATGGATGAATACAATTTAATACAAACCCGGATAAACTAATAAAGAAGCTGACGCATTATTGATATTAACACTCTATCAACGGATTCCACAATATACAGTGCGGAAGAAGACGACAGAGACTCCCGTATTGCGAAGCACCTGTAAATTGTGTTTAAAAATAAAGTGGTAATAAGGAAAGATAAAGATTTTATAATTTTGAGAAACCGCGTCTTACTTACCTAGGCCATTACATCGGCCTACCAGACATAAATGCAGACGTTCTAACGAGAATTAATAAATAATTTTAAAAGTTAATTCATGTAAAGAATCTATCCGACTATGAAGAAATTATTAGAAGTTCACATGGTAATATTGATCTGTAAAACAGTTCTCGACCCCAACTGACCAAACAAACCAAATCATTCAGATAATATTATAACTCAACAACATATTTTTTGTGCTCTATCCATGTCAACCTTTGTGCCAACAAAACACAATTTGCAATAATTTCAATTATTGTTTTCATTGGAAGAAAATTGCAGCTGATGGGCATGAAGCATATGGGGAACATGCTCCATCAATAAAAACATGTGAGTACTGGTTCCGCTGTTTTAAAAGTGGCAATTTGGACACCAGTGTAAAATAACGCGGCGGGAGCCCAGTAAGGTTTGAATACGCCGAGTTGGAAGCTCGCTGAAACTTGTGGGAGTGACTCAATAAGCAATTCAAAACCGTCTCAAGATCATGGGTATGGCACAAATACAAGAAAACTCCTTCAAAGTCAAAATCGAAAGGGTTTTTGCATCGAATCGCGACGGTGGACGAAAAGTGGATCCACTACGACATCCCAAAGTGCAGCAAATCGTGGGGTAAGCCCGGTTTTTCATCAACTTCAACCATCAAACCGAATATTCATGGCAAGAAGCTAATACTGTGCATCTGGTGGGGTCAGTTCTGAGTGATCTACTATCATCCAAATAGAATAGGCAGAAGTTACGAGTATTTCTATCTCCTTGCCTAACATAATTCCAAAACCATTACATACTGGTTTTCCAGTTATTAAATTTGTAGTGATGAAATGAGTTGCGTTTAGCATAATCGCAAGAATTTATTTTACATCTCTAAATGATACGAATGGAGAGGTATTGTAATGTAACCAAATTGTAATTTGTCAATTCTATTTTGCTTACACCAATTTCGTGTTGTACGATTATCTATGTACAAGTTGTTATATACATTATTTGAATATACAAGATTGTTGTACATTATTTTGAATAATTCTTTATATGGAGAATTGTCCGTTTATAAAGAATTACGTGTGCGGAGGATTGTCCGTTGAGAAATAATTGTGCGGTGTTTCTTGTCGTCACCGAAACAACCCGCTACGAGCTACTCCAGCCTAAAAAACCATCACTGGAGAACGTTATCAACAACAATTGATGCAAAGTAATCTTTCACCATCGCAATGCTCAGTCACATGTTGCAAGAGTCGTCAAGAAAACTTTGGAGGTACCGACTACCACTTGTTCCGGGTGGACGACTCATGGCCTGGCCGAGCAGCACTTCACTGCTTACGAAGAAACCATAAATTGGGTCGATTCTTGGATCGCCTCAAAACGCAGGAATTTGTTCGATGCGGCATCCTTATTCTGCCTGAAAGGTGAGAAAAAGTCGTAGCTAACGATGGTCAATACTTTGAATAAAATACATTTTACCAATTTCTCTCAATAAATCTTCGAAGTAGTGACTCGTCGAAGTAAAAGAGAGAATTACAAATACACTTTTGAATTATTAAAGTGACTACTTTGCTGCTTGTAACAGTTTTATATTGAACCAATAATTTTACTATAAATTTATATTATTTCAATCCAACATGAGTAATTTAACATATGTAGCTCATATTGTGGCAATTTGTAATCCAAAACATTATTAGCGTAAAGGCTATAACTATTGACATACCTAATTTTTGATTCAATTATTGACCCCATCGCTCTATTTAGTATTTCTATTCCGATTGGTAGTTTAATAAATACAATTAGGGGATCAACCGACAATTTCATTTTCCTCTTTCTCTTTTGTAATACCTAAGTTTATTGTTAGTGCCTTCAGCCTGTCGCAAAACGTTAATATGAAAACATCGCGTCACATTGTTTTTGTATATTGGTGAAAACATCTCAGTTTGTGTAAGGAATACAATACATGTAAGTACTTTTAATACTTTATTTAAGTGACAAAAATTGATATTAAAGATAATTAAATATGCTGGGTGTCAATAACTGCAATAGAATTAATCATAGTTTCTATTATTGTCTTCGTATGTCAATAAATATTGCTAGCGGGGTACCAGTATTGAGTTAGGTGTGTCAAAAACTGTTTCTTCATTGTTACAGTTATTTCCAATCAGTAGAATTAATTAGTTTAACATTATTATTAAATGCTATAATCACATTTTTGTTCTGGATACCTTAGGATGCCTAAGGAACGTGGAACCTATAAAGAGGAATCGCTTCAAGCAGCTCTAACCGAAATTAGAAACAAGCAAATTTCCAAAAAAAACAAGCGGCATAAAAATATAACATACCTCGATCAACTCTAATTTTCCGTTTGGAGGAAAAGATTCGGCAGGTCATACCAAATTAACCGCAAATGAGGAAAGTGCTGTTGCCGAATGGCTCATTATCTGCCAGAACAAAGGCTTTCCCAAACGTAAAGAGGATGTATTGGAAACTGTTAGAGAATTTATTGAGACTGCAAAAGACAAACGCCATTTAAAAACAATACACCAGGAAGGGGTTGGTTTAAAAGTTTTCTACTCCGAAATCCTAATGTAGCCATAACAGTACCAGACCCGGTCACTGCAGCGAGTTTCAAAGTAAGTGGAACCGATATTAAAAGATGGTTTGATTCCATAAACTGGCCAAACTATACCGCCGATGGTAATATATCCATATAAAAGAGTGCCGGGGGAGATTCGACAGTCGCAACATAAAAGCTGGGCTTTAGGAATTTCAGACAACGGATGGATGACCAAAGAAATATTTTATGAATATATTTCAAAGCATTTCCACCCGTTCCTGGTAAAGAATAATACAACATTTCCAATAATTTATTTTGTAGATGGCCTTAGCACACATATGACCCTAAAAGTAAGTGAGTTATGTGTGCGACTTGGAATAATTATTATTGCATTGTATCCTAATGCCGGCGGAAAGAAAATCCAGGCGCCTTTTTAACCAGAAAGCATTTTGCCCCTTTGCTAATGAAAGCATTTGATGGATGAATTACACCGCAGATGTTAGAAAATGGATTTAAAGCGTGCTGCCTTTACCCGTGGAGTTATTCTTCAATAGATTTTTCCAAATGTCTGGTAAAATCATCTGAGATTTGCGAGACAAATACGGCCCCACAGCATGAACTAAATGAAGTTTCTTTAACATTTCACAATTTACTGAAATTGTTGGGCAGTCAAAAATATCGCTGTTTGATGACATTTAAGAACTCCATTTAATTTGGAAAAGTTTGACGAAAATTTCAAAATATTATTAAAATTATATGCAACATTTAAAGGTCATAAGTTGCATCCAGACCTGAATGGTTCTACTGCACCGCTCGAAACAGTTCAATTTTCGATCGATGAATTTACCGCAACCCAAGGAATTGATGTTTTCCAAATAGATAGTTGTATAAAATTGATGGTGATATAACACACCCAGTAGATGATTTGATTGGAGTAACATTAACGATATCTGATAGCATGGAAATTACAAATATGCAGGCAACTGATACGACCACTACAAATGTTGCTAGGACTAGTCATACATTTTTCTCGGAAAATAATCCAATAATATCCATTAAAGACTATTTAGATTGGCCAGAACCGCCAGTTAAAACTGGAAACCAGAATGATAAACCGTCGGCTAAACCAAAAAAAAACATTTGTATTAACAGCTCCAATATATATAGAAGCAGAAAGGAACCGGAAAATAGAACAACATAAATTGTTGCACGAAAAGGAATCACGAAAATTAGCCAAACTTGAGAAACAAAAAAGAAAAAGACAAGAAATCGAATTGAAAGCTTTAAGAAAGCGACAAAATCAAATTAAAAGAAAATCAACGATCTGGAAACTTAAAACCGTAAAACACGCAATTAAAATATTGCCCGAAATAAATAAAGAAAACCAAATTTCTCCAGATTATGCCCTAATTACAAACACAGAAAGTAATGGTAAGCTTAAAATGAAGTCATAATTTTATCTAATAACTTTTCATTTTCAGCGATACCTGTTGCTAATGAACTTAGTCCTGAAAAAACAAAAACAATTAATACAAAAGGTGATACGACAGATTCAACGTTGTTTCAAGCTTTAACTGGAGACATCGGCTGTAATAAAATTGCCAAGGGCCAAATGTGGTACCGCTGAACATATTCTTTGAGTAGGAAACCGCAGAACTTCGAAGATATAGGGATAAAATGTTCCAAATGCTTAAGATACCACATAAAATACTTGAAGTCACTAGGTTTGCCAATCCTGTCATTGTTCCTGTGCGTGAAGTGCAATTTGGAAACCCGATTAGAGAAAGGCTGATTCGTTTTGGAAACTTATTGTAATAATAAAACTGTTTAAGTTTAACAAAAAATGATATTGAAGTCATATTGTGATAATAGCTACCACCTAACTAGCTATTTAAATGAATTATAGTTTTGTATTATTTAAAAACAAAATCCTTTATCTGTTGAATAATTTTCATCTAATATTTTATTTAATGAAATAGTAAAAACCTAGTTTTGTTTTGGTTTTCATTCGAAACTACATAAATATATGTCAATAGCTACAGCAATGCATGTCAATAATCGTAACAATGTGTCAATAGTTATGTAAATTAGGAATCTCTTATGAAAAATCATTTTCTGAATATTAAACAATAAACTAGTAGCGGTCCAGCGGTGGAAATTGAAAAATTAACAATTAGTCTTAACTAAACTTAATATTCTACACGATTTAGGGCACAATTAACACCATGAGCGAATGTTGAAGTGAGCATTTTATTATGACTGTCAATAGTTGCAGCCTGTACGCTATTGAAAATTAAACTTATCGAGTTTGAAAATTTACTATTTCCGTTTTAATTTTTATGCAAATTATATACAACGTATTCTAATAATTTAGATAAGATCCGATTGGGGATAAATTTTGTAATTGTATCCACATTTTGTAATAATAACAATAATGAATCAAAAGGATTCAGCATGAGATCGGCTATAAAAACTGCTTCACAATTAAATTTATATAAAGATGAGACTTAAATCAACCATGAAATGTATTACCAAACACTATTGTTCAAAGTAAATCAAGATAGCTGGGACTTGTTATTTCAGTTAATTGTATTATGCTCAAAATACAATAGGCTTGTAATATAAAAAAATATTTGTCCCAAATAAATAACTTTTGTTGCCTCAATATTTATGCCTCAATTGGCAAAAACGATTTTTCAAGGGCTACACTACTATAAGGGGGGTATAATGTAGTGGTTCTTCAAAATCGGATTGTGTTATTCATCGAACTCAATTATCCGTAACATTTATTTCATTTTTTCCGTCTTGTGTTGCCAATATGATTTTTCTGATAATGAAACCTTGTAATACATTAATTTTATTTAAAAAATACAATAAAATAAACCTTATGATTCGACGTAATTTTTTGAGCGATTTTTATTGGAAAAATAAGTTAAGTTGTACGTGAACTGGAAAAATATTTACGTGGCATATTTTTCCCATTGTCATACGAAAACACGAATATTTAAGAATATTTTCTGCATAGTCACTCAGAAATACGTCAATTTAATATAATGACGAATATTTACTACTCTGTGTCGGAATAAACTCGACTGTAAAGGAACCTCAACCATTTTATAATAATGATAATAAGTTCAGTTTATGAAGGGCTTTAAGTTATTGTATTCTTACCACCATAATAAATACTATTACTTTTTACGATCTTAAACACATCTAGGAACTAGACAACTAGCAAAGAGTTAGTGTTCCAATGACTGGTGGGTAATTATTAATTTTCAAATTTTAATTTATTTATTTAAAGAAATCTATTCTGTGATTTAGATGTGTAATTTCAGATTATTTAGTTTAAAACAAAAATTATATAAACAATTCAAACAAAAAAACTTTAAGACAATAAAATATAAATCAATTAAAATAAAACCAATCAGTCAATTAAAAAACAATTAAAAATTTTAAAAATAATTCTTCAGTATATTTTTGAAGTTGTCCTTTGATAAATTAAAGACAAATATGTCGTCGATGATGTTGAATGATTTATGTTATATTCTCCATAGTTTGTGGAATGGTGTTCTGGTGCTAACAACTCATGGTTTCGAAATGTTCTGCAAAGTACATGAATTGACCGAGCAAATGACGTGACCGAGCAAAACGTTTCCAATAAAAGCCGCGCCTAAGAGAAGTAGTCTATTTTCAAGCGTGTATATTTGTAATCCGTGCATCTTGATGAGTACGGAGGTGACCGAGCCAGATTTTCATGGAATAATAAATTGAGGTCATAATCCCAGTCACTTTTCATTGGCAAGAAAATCAGAAACTTCTTTTGAATGCTTTCAATTCTTTTAATGTGCACAGCATAGTAGGGATTCCAGATGAAAATTGTGTGAACATAAGGTTTGAATATCTTTAAATTCACCTGTCCACCTTTTAACAAATCCAAACGTGTCATTCGCTTTCGCAATGCGATTTTCAATATGCCTATTGAAACTGGCATTTTCGACAAACGGCACACCTAAATCTATAATCTCATTGACTCGTTGCAATACTTCGTTGTTGACTTTGTATGGCGTGATTAACGGAATTCTTTTACGATAGACAGATATGATTTTGCATTTCTTAATATTTAAGTAAAGCGAGTTTCGATCACAATACTCACTTAATCTAACGATGTCTTCTTGAAGTTTCTTCGTATCTAGCATTCCATTAACAGTATGAACAATTTTCAGGTCATCAGCAAATATGAGCACGTTTGAATTGACGTTTGTCGCCGGTCTGATAGATAAGACTTGAACCAGTTTATGTAATCGAGTGAAAACTCAAATGCGGCCAGGCATAAACTTATGCTGGTTTATTGATATATGACGTGCAATTGTGGGTTTAAAGTTGTTGCATAATACTAATTCAAACAGTTTTGGAATTGATGGTGTAGTTGATATTCCTCTGTAGCATGTAACGTCATCTCGTTTACCTGATTTAAAAATTGGTGTAAGTTTTGAAATTTTCCATTTTTCGGGAAATACACCGTTAATCACCGGAGTGGTTGGATAAGGAACATAGTGGAATTGTTATCATGTCAGTGTACTCCTTCAGAATAGAAAAGGGTATATTGTCAACACCACAACTGTATCAAAACCCCGTTAATGCCGATACAATGTTATCCTTAAAAATAACAGGAGGAGCTATTGTTGTTATTGCTGGGTTGCTCGTACCATCCACTAGTGACGCTTGGTTTATAAACTTATAGAAAAAACGTCGCTAACATATCAGCTATATCTTTTGTGTAATATTTCCAAAATTATTGTTGAGTAAGTATTTCCAAAATTGTTTTGGATTTACTTTGATTTTCCTTGAATTTGATCGAGATACGACCTGTATTTTGATTTAAAATAAATTTCAAATTTGTTACTATGTTATAGAAACATTGTTTTGTCGGTGTCTAACCCCCTTTCAACTTCCGATTTTTTAAGTTAACTAGTCTATCATCGAACCACTGAGAGTGGACCTAAAGTTCAAAGCCTTGCAGCAAATGTCATTAAATTTATCAACATTTTCGTTTATATTGGAATTGAGAGTTATTTGCCAGTGGATGGATTCCTGGTAACTTTGTAGCCCGACACGAATTGTTTATTGAAGATGTATTTGATTGGTTGTAGGTATTCCGAACTCGTCATTAAACTAGTTGAGTCAAATACAATATATAAAGCTTTGTGATTGATATCATTTATGATAAAAGGTAGCACGGAATCTGACATTTTGAAAGTGTCAATGCCTTTGCTACAAGATCCAATGGCGTCCACAAATAAAGATTCCGCATTTGTTGTTATATTGCATGGTAAAATACAATTTAGTTCCTGGGATATTCCAGATTATATTTGGAAGATTAAAACCACCAAGCACAAGAATTAAATCTGACGAGTTTGTTGTATTAATCAATGCAGGTTGCGTAATGGTCACTATTTGATTGAGGTGGTATATGTCCTGCGTAGATCATTAGATTAGTTTGGTTCATTTTGAATTTTAGACCAATTTGTTCGACTCTCGATGGGGCTAAAGATACTGGATCATTCCAGAGTTTAGAATGTGCTGCTATCAGGAGGCCACCACCTGATTTCTTTGAGCTAGTTTCGAGAGACCGATCGCATCTGTAAACAGCGTATTCATGGCCAAAAATTCATTGCTCCTTTTAATGAAGTTTCACAAATTACATATATAAGCTAAGTAGTTTGATTTTAAAACGAAGTTATAAAACTTAGATGCTTTTGATGCCAGTTTTTTTACGTTTACACATTTCTCATAAACCAATTTTTCTTGGATTTTATGGATTGATTGAGCCATTAAAAGTGAGTATAGTCTATCATTAGCTTTTGGTGAAAATTTGGTTATTTTGGTTATTTGGTTATTTATCAAAAAGTATTGTTGCAAATTTAATTTAGAATCGTTTAGGTCTTATTCGTTTGTCTGGTAGATGATATAATTTTCAAAATATTTGCAACAAACGAAAAAGCTGCAATAGAAGCTGTCACTTTGCTGATTTCAGCCAAATAGCACTGGGGTTTCCAAATTATGAGAAAAGCTAAAGTATGAAGTTTCATGCCGATCAGTCCAACCAGACTGAACCTACAATATCGCTTGAGAGCCACTTGTTGAACGGTATTATAAATATCTGGTCGAAAAATCAAACCATCCCATTAACTTTTATCATTAAACCGAAATTCGGGTGCTGATGTCATGCTATTCAAACGTCTCATCAGAGACAGTCATGACTCATCAGAGACAGTCAATCATGACACGTAAAGGATGGTTAAATTTTAAGAGCCGATGTTGATTTTGAATAAAACACAACACACATTATTTAAGAAATTATTGTCAATTCTTTTTATTATGATAATATGGTATGGTTCAATTATGTATGGAACAAAATATCGGCCAAATGGCCGCCGCATGGTCGGCGGCACACCTCCACCCGATGGTCCAAATTTTCGATGACGCTTAGGCATAATTGAGGTTCTATGCCGTTAATGTGCCGAATTATCTCATCCTTTAGCTCTTGAATTGTTGCTGACTTATCGACGTACACCTTTTCTTTCAAATAACCCCAAAGAAAGAAGTCCAACGGTGTCAAATCACATGATCTTGGCGGCCAATTGACATCGCCACCACGTGAGATAACACGACCATTGAATTTGTCGCTCAAAAAGGCCGTTATTTCGTTAGCTGTGTGGCACCTTCTGTTGGAACCACATATCGTCCACATTCATATCTTCCAATTCGGGCCATAAAAAGTTCGTTATCATCTCACGATAGCGAACACCATTCACAGTAACTGCCTGACCGGCCTCAATTTGGAAAAAATTCGGCCCGATGATGCCGCCAGCCCATAAATTGCACCAAACAGTCACTCTTTGTGGGTGCATTGGTTTTTCGACAATCACTCTTGGATTATGATTCGCCCAAATGGGGCAATTCTGCTTATTGACGAATCCACTGAGGTGAAAATGTGCCTCATCACTGAAGATGATTTTCTTCAAAAATTGATCATCCACTGTTGCTATTTCTTGCCACCATTCTGACCATTGACGACGTTTGGAATGGTCAAGAGGCTTTAGTTCTTGAGTTAATTTCACCTTATAAGCGTGTAAATGCAAGTCTTTATGCATAATGTTCATCAACGACGAGCGTGAGAGGTGCAATTGTTGGGCACGACGACGAGTTGAGGTGGACGGCTCTTCAGCCACACTATCGCTAACAGCAGCAATATTTTCTGCTGTACGAGCTGTACGAGAATGCACTGGTGTTTTAAAATCTCCTACAGACCCGGTTTGCTGAAATTTTTGCACGATTTTTGGACGATTAAATTGACCGAAAAAATCACGAAGTGCACGATATGCATTTTGATTTGAACGCCCATTTTCATAATATGCCTGAATAATTTTAACGCGTTGCTCGATTGTGTATCTTTCCATGGTTCAAATTGAATTAGTCTGAAATTGAGAAATGTCAAATTAAATGCAGAAAAAAACTTGACGTTTAGGTGTGGTTCACATTCAACGTCGGCCCTTAAAATTTAACCACCCTTTATATAGAAATTTATTAGCAAATAGGACTAATTTTCGTTTGTGACATGTCCGCGATGAATCGTATATAGCATGTCTGAGACGAATCGTATGTGAGAAGTCATAGACGAATCTGATGTGACATGTTTGAGACGAATTGCACTCAATTTATGTTTCTGTATGTTCATATACATGCAAACATTTATTTCTAGATATCTTGAACTTTGTGTTGTACATGTCCATGTAACATATCTAATGAAAATATTTTATTTAAACTAATAATATTCTTTATTTATTAAAAAATAATAATTTATATAATAGGCTGTTGCCTTTAACAATAATAGAACAATCTTTGAATATATGTTGGTGTTCCTGATGGCTGAACTTTACATTTGTATCGAATATAAAAAAAAGGAAATGCTATTTTAAAATTTTCCTAATAAACCAATTACAAAATGTTTACTTACCTATTCGACAAACAAAATGTAACAACCGTATAAACAAAATTATAAAATTTATTTATTAAAATAATTATGGTGACGTGGCGACGAGGAGTGAACACGAAATGAGATGTATTTTTGATTTCTCCCGTTATTTATATACGCCAGTTTAAAAAGTGTTTGATAGAAAGAGAAGGGTCGAAGGCATGAAATATATGTTTCACTTAATACATTGTCATGAAAGAAGAACGGCTTTTGACATGTCTCACATTTGTCGTCCACCATTGACCAATAGAAAACCAATTATAATTATTGGACGAGTCATTTGAGAAATTATTGTGATTTGTCATAAATTAGTCATTTAGTCGACATACTAACAGAAATCGAAACAAATCTATTGTTTTCCTTTTTCATACACATTTAGGGAAAGGCTGAAAATGAAATATTTTTGACAATTTTTCCATACCACAACTACAAAGGAAATTTATTCCTTACTTCAGTTATGTAACCTGAAGTAAGGATTAAATTTAATTTCTAGTTGTGATATGGAAATTTTCATCCATCAATAAACAACGAAACCATAAAATAATTTAGACAAAAACTTGTTCAAATATTTCATCATCAGATCAATTATAGAGCTGTTGTACTAAACAATAGGTTTTTTGGAGAAGAACTCTGTTTACAAAGCCATGTAACAAAGCATTATTGATTTTACAAATACCAATCCCTTCTTCATTTTGACTATTATTTCACTTATTGCTTTGAAAATTAAAATTAATTAGGATTAAGATAAATAAATTCCTGGTCCAACCAATTTTTTTACATTTTAAATATTCGCCTTAATTTCTTTAATTGCTGTTATTACATGGTTCGGTATTTGTAAAATACTTTCAAGGCACTTAAATTCTCCATTCAAATATTTTATCAAAATATAAATCCTAATTATATAATTGCAAGAAAACCAATTATAATTCTTCTTTAATTAAATTCCTTTATGGTTGGAATTTATACTACAAGATGAATACGATCTTCGCTTAAATAAGTAGGGGTAAATAGGTATGTTTATATGTCTGTCTATTTTAAGTAGTTTATAATACGGAAAAAGTTTCTGTTAAATGTTTGAAGACGCAAACTTATTTAAATATAAATTAAATTAAATTATTTATCATATTTCTTGTGTGTTTTTGTTATTCTTGATGTACTTACGTCGCATAGTTAGAATATAGAAGATGTAATCACAAGAAATACAAATTCGTTTACGTTTCTGTAAAGAATGTTGACGAGTCATATTCTATAAAGGAAAAAAAATTAAATTAATTTTCTTAAAAACAAAAACAATTTATAAAGCACTGTTTATTGATTAAATTAAAAGTCTTCTGAAGTGTTTTCTTAATTAATGGGTATACTTTGTATTGAATTCCCCCGGGATTCTTTAGCTTACTTATCTATGAATAAGTAACATATGTTTGTAAAGAAGGGACAACCATTTGACTAACAAGGTTTTATGTCTCTCATACAATTTAATTATAAGACATAGTTCAAAAGCATAATAATTCTTAATCACGGAATATTTCTTAATCTTGCTAATTTTCTTCATTATCAAATTACAATCGCTTTAAGCTAAAATACAGTAATAATTTGTTATCTAGTTGTTCAATCCGATAACACCGCAATTCTTTCAGCACTACTGCAAGTATAACATCACCAACGCAATTTTTATCTATAAACCATAAAACGAGGGCTTCCGGTCCTGACTTTGGTGCTACATGGACTTAAACAAAATGTAATTATAACTTTAACAAAAATTATTTTTGTTCAATAAATTCAAAAATTACGATTTCAGAATCATTTGATTTAACTCTCCATTAACAAAAATGTTTTAATATCACTTAAAACCATCCTTGAAAAATATTATTTAAGTGTCCAGAGAAAAGATTTTTATAAACATCACGGGCTCATAAAGTATTGGTTGTATTCATTTTAAATGATTTGAAAACGGGTTGGTGTTATTTGCCCGAAACACGAAATTCTGAAGTCAAAATCTCGAAAACAAAATCCTGAAAAACGAAATCCTGTAATATGTGATCTCAAAATACGAAATCTTGCTAAAATTATTTTTTTAAATTATATTTATTCATTACAACTGATTTACAAATCATCTAGTAATTTATCTTTCATAATTTACAGTGAATCACACTCGTGTTCGTACAGATTATGATCTGTTACGATAGCGCTATGCAATTCGCAGATGGTAACTTAAAACGGTTCTATAGCCATACGTCTTCGAGTTGGCAGAATTTGCGTAAAGTAAAACGGCAAAATGAACCGCGAAAGAGCAGAAACTGCTCTGGCCCCAGATAAAGATTGCATGGATTAGAACAAAAAAAACTCTATATACAACAATTTGACGTCACTCTCGTATTCGTAAATCTAATAATATAGATAAATTCAGTCTGTATCTCTGTCCCTTTCTTTTATAATTTTTTCCATGTTTCTTTTGTGTCATCTTTGTATCTACAGGGTGGGTCATCTGTTGGTCCTTTTTCAATCGATGAATTTTAATACTTAATATCATCTGTTCTCAAAAATTCTTTGATTTCTGAAAAGTCAAAAATATGCCATTTATCATCATGGAGTCGCTAACAACACAACAACGCATTTTGATTGTTCAAATTTATTATGAAAATCGTTCAAAAACAACAACATTTCATAAATTACGTGAGAGTTTTGGCATGGACGTTTCGACATGGACTTCCTACTGAGCCTGCAATTGGCAAGATTATTGATCGTTTCGAAGAAAAAGTGTTGCATGTTGATCTTCATTTAAATACATACAAAATTCAACTAACTCAAAAATTGAAGGCACGTTTTGTTAATTGGATGCTTGAACGAAATTAAGGTTTACATCAAAGATTATCTTTAGCGATGCAATTCATTTTCATCTTACTGGGTACGTCACTAAGCAAAATTGTTGAATTTGGGGAGCGAAGAATATTCATTTTACTCTCATTGTCACTGTTTGGTGTGTTTTATGAGCTTGTGACATCACTGGGTCCTTTTTATTTGAAAACGAACAGGAAAATGTCCTTACAGTGAATGGAGAACGTTATCGCAACATATTAATTGTGTTTTGTGGCCCAAATTGAATGAATTGCGTGTCAACGACCTTTGGTTTCAACAAGACGGAGTGACATGCCACGCAAGTCATGCAGCAATCCGTTT
The DNA here is from genome assembly GCA_963691935.1 of Nephrotoma guestfalica. Lineage (NCBI taxonomy): Eukaryota > Metazoa > Arthropoda > Insecta > Diptera > Tipulidae > Nephrotoma > Nephrotoma guestfalica. Next base: position 133,466,964 of record OY829914.1, on the reverse strand, counting down.
ATTGTCAACAAAATTAGCTGATCGCATAATTTCAAGAAAATATGCAGTATCGTGGCCACCAAGAACTCGGATTTAACACCACCTGATATTTTTTGTAAAGTTATTTGAAAGGTAAGGTGTATGCTAATCATTCACAAAGAATTCATCAACTTAAAAACAACATTTATTGGAAAAAGTCATCGAAAATTATAATGTGCGGATGCAGGCCTTTAGACGAAGCCGTGGTGGGCATATACGAACGATATTGTTTTAAATAGCTACGAGTATACATGGCATAGAACCACCTTTCCTTATCAATAAAACTTTTGACTTTTCGTCCCAAAATGTGTGTTTTATTTACAAATGAAAAAAACGACTAGCAGACGACCCACTCTGTAGTTAGTGTAATAAATGCTTTGAAATTGCGCACATTCCTATTTAATTAATTACGTCTTTATCGGAAATAGGAAGAAAACAGTCTGAAACGTTTTTAGAGCTACACAATTTAGCAATTTTTTACCGAAAAGCATGAAACATTAAAAGAAATAAGTCTGAGTATACAAAGAAGTAAGAAACTAACGGACTCCGATGAACGATATATCATACGAGAAGTTAAAAAAAACCAGCATACTCGTAAGTACACCAAAATTAACAAATTAAGGCGAATTTGGGAAAAAATGTTAATCCGGAAACTGTTAGGCGAGTTATTCGAAAAGCTGGATATAATGGTAGAGTGGCCAGGAAAAAATCATTTATTAATGAGAAAAACCGCAAAATCCTCCTAAGTTTTGTAAAATCCCATACAAATAAAACTATGATTTCTGGAAACTTGTCTAGTTTACGGACGAAAGTAAATTTAATATTTTCGGATCCGATGGGCGACAAATCTTATGAAGAAAGGTCAAACGGGGAGTGGAAAAAAGATAATCTGCAACCCACTGTTAAACATGGTGGTGGTTTTGTCATGGTATGGGGTGTTTTTCGGCAGCAAGTGTTGGCAACTTACATTTTATAGATGGTGTTATGAATATACCTAATGTAGGTTATGATACCGTTTAGGTAACAAATATTGCTTTATCTCTTATCAGGATAAAAACCAAAAGCACAAAGCATAGATTTAAAAAATTTGAAAAGCCTGTGATGAATTACGAATACGAGTGTGATATAAATTTTTGAAGTGATTGGTTTAATCGTGTTTTTTGGTTATTTGTGTAATGTAAATTTTATTTTTTTATGACCAAATTGAATTAAACTGTAATATTTTTTATTTAACAACAAAATATTGAACTATTTGTTACCGACCAAATGGCATAGTGATTAAAGCTTTGGCGTTTGGATCGGGAGGTACCGGGTTCGAATCCCGATTGAAGCAGGATGTAAAGGGAATTTTCATCAACAAATTACGATTTGTGGTGAAAAGGAACTCATCTTTGACCCCCTGTGGGAGTGCAAAACTCATGGGCCGGCCCATCTTCCATGCCAGTATAGGCTGGCATAGAGCTATGCAAAGTGTAGATGATAACAAAATCGGACCTATATCTATACGTCCTCGTATTGGCTAATACAGGCGTAAAGGTAAGAACGTAAATAAGCAAATCGCGAAAGAGTTGGGAGAGCCTTGGCGCCCCAGAACAGATAGCAGAGGAAAACAATGTTTTGTTTAACATAAAAAAATTGTGTATATTATTTATCACAAAATGTCAAGTTCCGTTTCCACGAATACGAATGTGAGTCACTGTATTTCCTCGTTTGGAGGGTTGTAGCTCTTTGGCTAGCCCTCTTTACTGTTTTATTATATTTTTAGTCGGTCCAGATTGGATCAGTAGATCATGTGGTTTCTTCCTTCGCAGCTGTCTTACTGAGTTTGATTCAACTAACATACGCTGCATCTCAGCATTTTGGTATAGACTAACGTTGCATGATGTTTTCTCGCGTATTTGCTTATTTCTTCACTAACGAAATCCATCTTCAGATCTCTATGGAGGTTGTTATTTCTTATGTACCACGGTGTTTAACTATTCCACGTAGGACTTTCCTTTTGATTGCTTTTCTTTGTACAGCCCCAGAGCTGAATAACATAAGTCCACACATGTTTTAGAATTTGCCGGTATAGTAGTAATTTATTATGTAAAGTTTGCTCAGAATTTCTTCCTAATCCATCTTTCTGTATTTAATGTTCAACTATTTCTTTCGCGTCTAGAGTCATGCCTAGATAGTTGGCCGTGTTTGCACAGCGAATTCAGTTTCATTCAGTTTCGTTCAGTTTTACTCTATACAATTGACCTATTCGTTGGTGAAGTTTACGTGAACAGATTTTGTTTCATTAAGTTTTATTCGCTATCTCTTCGTCCTATATTAGTAGCTCCTTTCCTCTTATATTAGTAGCTCGCTACGTTGTGGTACTTCTGCTGATAATTTTACACAAATTAGCACTAATTAGAATTATTAACATCATGATGAATTTTGTCCACCGAATAGTTAGTTTTACTCACCCCCTTAAACCGCCTGAATCTATCGACTACGCTGAATTTAAAAGTTTACCGAGTGTCATTTTACGTTTGCCTTGTGACGGTCTAGACGTTGATAAAGTTTGCACCCATTATTTTCGGTTAACATTAAAAATCACTCTAAAATTGAAATGTTTCTGATTTAGAAGGATCTGATCAGATGACAAAAATAAAATCCGTCGGGATCAACAATAGCAAATGACAAAGGTCTAAGATAATCTTAAAGAGAATCCGGTCAAGTACACGTACTACAAAGAATATCTGGAACCTCTGATGATTTTAAAGGACCGGAATTTAATCCGGAATTCAATTGCTTGACGTGATTCGCGCTTGTATCGGATGACCTTCCATCCATTAGTCGACATTGACGGATTCAACAACCCAATATATGTTAATACTACTTAGGGATCCTCTGTAGGATAGGCTACAGAGAGTTATCAACCACTCCAGATATCTGTGGTATAAGACAACTTTACACGGGAACACTTACAGCGCTAAGGCTATGTATGACCAAAGCATAACGCTGAAAAGCATTGTATGCCACAGGCTTAAAGTCAATTCAGGTGGATAAACGTCTAATGGAGAATGTACTAACAGTAAATGCTAAGCCATCAAGACGCTCGCAATAAAAATCATAAAGGAAAGGAAAACTCTTGACATAGAAAGTCCTCTTTAACTTGAAGGGGACAATCTCTAATTAGATATTTCGTGTACTCGACCAGAGAGCATCGAAAAGAGCAAAATTTTAAAATCGTTTAATATCAAAATAATATTTTGGGTGAGGAATCCTGTCATACAGGTTGGATCTCATCAAAATCTCTAGGACCGACAATATAAATTTTAAAACCTTTTTTAAAATAGCGAAATTTGGATTTTAAAACTACACTAAACTACTTCAGAATTCTTTTTTCTCGCAAACATCGGAAATCGTCGGAAATTTGTATGGTTTTTAGTAGTAAAAATAATTTACTTAATGTTTCTTAGCGAAAGATAAATCCAATTGAACAATACAGAGCTCACAATCGTCTTAAAAAACACAATATAAATATCGATAATACGAGTACTTACGCAAACTATTCTGAATTCGGTTTGTGACTTTTCTAGATAGATAGAGTTGACGCATTAATTAGATTTTATAACAATTGTCTGGATATTGCCAAACTGAAGCTCCAACTGAAAAGTATTATCTATTATCACATCCGTTGCCATGTATTCAGATGAATTTTGTATTAATTGCACTGTACTGCACGTGTACGTGTTTAATGCTAAATTAGAACATGACATTGTGAACCGTTCAGTCGAAATCAATTAATTTAAAGTCAATATAATTTTATCTAACTCTAAATGTGTAAATATAGGATTATTTAGTCAAATTTGTTTGCTCGAAAAAGTTAATCAATTTAATTTTAGGTCCAAGTAATTAATCATTTTGAAGTTGAACATTAAAAAGTAAAATGACAAAAGCTAAATTAAAGTTATAAATTGGTTGTGAGTGACATACCAAATTCGAAATATTTCCAAAGTCAAAGATTTTCTAAGAAAAATGTTTTTTTCTAAAATCAATTTACTGCAAATTTATTTTATTCGTTTCTATAAAATTTAATATCTAACTTCCTAAGTGTTTACGGTTTATCGTGAACCGTAACCACATCACCCCTATACACAGATCAGAAAAAACTTTCGTCATTTAAATGCGAAAAGCCATCAAGACGAAATGTATAATAATAACGACGTTCAATTAGTATTTAATTTCAATGAACAATTTCAAAAATGAAAAACAACCACGAAAAAACACAAAAAGCCAGAACACAAAAGAAAAAAATACCAGAAATACCTTAAAAGCTTTTTCGTACCATATTAAAGTAAAAAAACGAAAACGGAAATTTAAAAATAAAACAAAAAGGAATTAACCTTTCTACCTAACGAAATAAATTAAAAAGAAATAATTTTACCATATTTTGATACCCAAAACGAAATAAAACAAACAACACACCAAAACACACACACACAAACATATATAAAAATGGTTTTCCACTTTTCCATTAAAAAAACCCAAAAAAACTAAATAATGACCCTGACACACAACAATGAAAAATCGAGAAGATCTAGAAAAGAAAATGTTTCCTATTTTCCAACTTTCTTCGTTGTAAGACAAAATAATTGTATGTGCCAATATGTACACGAGTAAAAACGTAAAATTTTGCAAAAAATAGGATATCACGACAAGTCTTTAAAAAGAACAAACAACACAAGAAAATTGAGTACACCAACAATATGTATCACAACAAAAGATGAATAAAAACCTCCTTATAAATTCTTTAATGGAGATTTGAATAATTTATTTTATTTTCAAGCGACACACACACGTTTAAGCATACAATAGCATAAAAAAGCGCCTGAAATAGGATTTTCCTTTAAATTGTATTATTTTCCATACATATTTTCCGAAGTACCCCGTTAGCTCTCCTAAATTACATTGTATTACGTATAACGTTATAGGCATATAAGGATATATGGATTCTCAGAATTTTAATTTATAATAAGTTACTTAAGGGATAAAGTCGCCATAATTTAAAAAAATGAATAGACGAATTTATACGAACAAAATTATTATTAATGTTCGGCAAACAAAAAATAAAATAAAAGATAACGAATTATATTTTAAGACAGTTTAACGTACTCGTAGTAGATCTCATTTCTCTAGGGCGATATTTATAAATTTTTAACTGCACGCATCTACATTTCTTAAGAAATCTTTGTACCATAATATAATGGAATAAGGATATATATGTATACGACTACACAAGAAGTGTTATAAATTCGATTTAATAATAAAGTATACGTCAATTTTGTGTAATATTATCGCACATCATACCGCCAACACCACCACCACCATCAAAATTTATACCTTCGAATTCTCGTCGGTTCAACTTCATTTTTTTAATGACATTAATTTGAGCCTAAAAATAAATCAAATGAAAAACGTTTATCATTAGAGGGGATCTACATTCTATAGAAACATCGAGCTAAGTCTGAATTAAATTAAAGTAGGGTATCAGTGCTGTTTAAATATACGTCTGTGTTCTGTAAAATCCACCAAATTCAATAAAATTATTTTCAAGTTGTATCTCGAAATGAGAAATGTAAACGAGTAGAACGACAGCACTAACTTGGAATTATGGAGAACCAAAAGGTCCTAAATTGAATTGTCAGCTGCTTAAATATTCGATCTTCTAGTTAATTAATTAGATGAGCCCGAGACAGACGTTCTAGGGACTCCTCTGGAGTTTTCAACAATAGTACTGCAATAAGCAGTGCTGTGGGGTATTGTCTACATCGCGTAGTTAATTAATATTCCACACCTGTAGACAATGCATGTAGTTAATTTAAAATAATGGCATGTATAATGTAGAGAATACGAACAATATCTCAACAGTGTCGAAAATTATTATTTCTGCTACCAATCAGAAGACATTCTGGATTTATTTGTTAAATAATCCATTTGAAGATCGATACCTTCATTCTCACCAAACATTTAAAAAAGATTAACCTACTGTTTCATAGTACTGTACTGACATAGAGTACACATATCTAATATGTGTCATTATGCTCATGAGACGAAATAATCTGAAAAATGAAATTTCTTGTATGCCTTAGCTGTTGTAGTATAACTTCGAAAAATAAGTGATGCACCATAGGTTGAGGTGGTCGGCAATATCGATAGTTCGAGGCTGACCTATCCATAATCGTTGATAGTTTAGAATTTTGCAGACTATTTAAATCATAGGATAGGACCAACATAACGTAACGTAACATAATGTTTCCAGAAAAATCAATATAAGGTTGGGGGAAAAAATCCATTATTTTTACGTTTATTTCGGGGCTTTATTTAACATGGCTACAATCATCCGTTTTGGCTCAAATATACGCCGTTTTCGTTCGATAACTCATTGCCATTTAGAAGGCAATTCCACTAAGCCGCTTTTCCAAAACGCATTGTCCCTATTAAACCGCCACCTGGCGTTGTCCTGGTGGAACACGACATCTCTCCTGTTAGCTAATTCTGGTCACTTCTGGTCGATTTCTGCCTAAATTCGGTCCAATTGCTCGCAGTAGAGGTCCAAATTGTGAGTTTGACCATTGATCAGCAGCTTATAGTAGAAGATTCCCTTCTAATACCACCAAACACATAGCAAAACCTTCCTTGCCGTCAATCTTTTTTTGGCCACCGTTTTGGCCGCTCCGCCGGATCGCTCGACCATGATCTTTTCCACTTGATATTGTCATATGTGACCCATTTTTCGTCGCCAGTCACCATTCGCTTCAGAAATAGCTCAATTTCGTTCCGTTTGGTCAAAGATTCGCAGATGGGAACACGGTCCATCAAGCTTTTTTGTGTCAATTCGTGCGGCGCCCAAACATCGAGGTTCTTTTTAAAACCAGCCTTATGAAAATGGTTTAAAACTGTTTTGTGGTCGATCTTGATCTTTTGGGCGTTGCTACGACAGCTCGGATGCCGGTCTATTTCGATAATTTCCAGGATTTTCAGTGCGTGGTGATCTTTGATATCAAAATTACCGGATGGCTGTGACATTTGAGCCTCCTGACTGTTGCGTTTTGACCAATCAAAACAATGACAAAATAATTTTTTAGTACATGAATCTCCCTTTCCAACGTGTATAAGGATGTCATACTGGGATAAACACATCATGATATTTATATCACTAAAGCCATCATATAAGGGAAACGAAGAGGCACTTAAGAACAACTTTATGTCCTTTACGAACAAAATAAATTGTTTAATATATTTTAAATAAAATTACAAATTCAGGTAGAAAATAATAATAAAAAACTGAGCAATTTTCTTAATGTAGCCAATTTTGTTGGTTGATGAAAATGGGTTTATCTACGTTTTTAGCTTTGATCCTTGACCGTCGATTCGATATTAGTTGTCTGATTTTACTGAAAATTCTATCAGTGGGCACTGATATCGCCATTTTTTGTCACAATTCTGAAGTGGATCAAACTGAATTCCATTGAAGCAAAACTAGTTTTATTAAGATTATCGGAATAAATGTGAGAGTCACTGGCATAAGTTATTTATATTCCAAATACTTTAAACATAACATCGCTCGATGCGTGTCAGACGCTATACTTGTGCGTTCTACATACTATCGAAGTACTATAATATTATCGAAATTTCCAGCACGCTTTCTGTTTGTGTCGGTAATCCGTTTTTCCATAAAACTAATTATAGATTTAGATGAATAAGCGGTTTGCTCTTGATTTATGAACGCCTCTGGCTTCTTTTCGAGACTATCATTTTGAGCTGGTGTTGTTCTCGTTCAGTGTTGTACGTCTATACATATTTCGGAATTGTCTTCATGTTGGTGACGAAAATACCGTAGACCATTGATTTGAGCAAACAACGTCGAAAAATAGTAGAATATGTCGATAATTCATAGAAAATGCGGATTATTGCAACTTTTTGCCGTTTTTTTAATTTTTCGGTTTCGACTTCCGTCATCTTATAGTTTTTCAGTTTAAATTTGGGTTTACCTATATTTTAGAAGTACCAATTAATTTTTACAAAACAAATAGGTGGTTAATTACACCTACGTTTAAAATTCGCATTACCATCTGGTTTTATCTTTAACAAACCCTAACGTCACATATTTAGTTTACCATTTCTAACAAATGGGTAATTTTGTTCTCTTGCATCGGAATAATTTTATTTTGAGTTTGTTTTTGAAATGTTAGTATCCAATGTCACGAGCAACAAACAGAAATACCGATAGATAAAGAACTACCAGCACCAACTCCCTGAAGATTTAATATAAATCTATCGTCAATATATAAATTGTGACAGCTTAGATCTGCCTAAACTTACAGAATTTTCTTATCCTTTCTATCAGTGTGGCATTGTTTCCATTAATCATACATGAAACATTCCATTCATCATACATACGTGAAACTGTTTGAAATTTTTATTGCACCTATCAATGTTAAAGTGAGTGTATTGCCGAAGTTTATCCGTTTTATTTCTGAACTTCTACTATTTCCGCCTATTGTTCCCGTGCATTATCCGGTGAAGGAATACATGACCTAAAATATTTGTCAGGTTCTTATACCGACTCGACAGGATTATTGGCTAATTGATGTCCTCGATATTGGTACAACCATAAATGATTTCGTTTACTAAAATAATCATATATTAATGCTTAGCCTAAGCTGCTAATAATATGATTTATCAATATTTTGCCTAACGTAAATTCTCCCTCACTCGGCGGAGCCCCGCTTATCACTCGGTAAATTATCACACACTGGTAGATCCAGTAACTTTCATACCAGGAATTTTTGCTGAAACCAGCCTTTCCTGGTTGAAATCATGTTACATCCTTAACATATCGCAACGAGATCAAATGGAATGTCTGTATGTAATGTACTTTTATGAGGTTGATCAATATTCATATAACCCTATATGTGAGTCTCACATATAACCCTATATGTGAGTCTAAATCCGTGCAATGTACCGCCTGTCATAAACATTATCGGAATGAATACTTCATTATCAATTTTAACGTCCGTTCCTTGTGGAACGCAACATACTTAGGGTTCTACTGTAACTTTTTCATAAATTAGTTTTTTGATTAGTTTTACTATATTGGATTGTGTTTCGGGCCAAAATAAAAATACAAGAAAATTGCGGCGTTATAGCGGCCATCTGACGAGTTTGTGTGTACTTAATTGTTTTGTGTGGTTTTATTAGATTGAATTTGTCTGATAGTTGTGACTAATTGAAATGATATTGACCATTGCAGCTGGTACACTGGCATTTTTACAACTCGGTGCTTGGTTTAAAAATTTAAGTGTACGAATCGATTTTGTCGTGGTTAAGAACTCGTGAACGTTTTGAAAAATTCGCACAATTACCGATTTCGAACTATAACCGAAAAATATATATAAATGTGTTCATTACCATCATAAAATCTTCCGTGCAAATGTTCTGTTAACAAACACTGTCTTCACATGTATAATATAATTTAACTACTCGGTGTAGACAATACGGTACATCCCTGCTCTCATTTTACGAGCCACATTTTCGGCTACTACTGCTCAGAAATAAGCTTTTGTGTTACCAGATTACAACATTTGAAATAAGTAACCAATTATTTGCATTTTATTGGAACTGGTTCTCTACATGTAAGTCCATTTTGAACGACTAAGTTTGTTGTATGAGCAAAGCATGGATGATGATGACGTATTTTGAGAATATGTCACGCTTTGGTCATTGACGAAGCATTCTCTATGACAACAGAACCCACTTTTCAGCCATATGCAAATCTATCATAACCTGTTTGATTTGAACTGCAATATTATCAGCTGTATGATTTCTATTAACGAAATTTGTTGACTAAGCAGCGCAGCGAATATTAAAATCTATGTCAATAAAATGGCAAATTCGAAACTCCGTAAATAATAGGTTAAGTTTTGGATGACACTTCTACCGGAATGGCGGCTAATTTTTCTTTGCATTCAATGTAATAGTTCGTCAGTAATTTATCCCCCAATGTTGTTTTGTTTGAAAGTACCTTGTATCAAGCAAATTCACAAATGATTTAAATCCTTCTAGTCTACTTTCTAATTCTATTTCCCTTTAACTATCAAGATCATACACGTTTTGACGATTAAAATAATTATTTATAGATGTAGATACTTCTGAGCTGGAGGTAGTGCGAATTGTTTCATCTTTTATAACACCTGTCTCATTTGCATTATTGTTTATTGTTTAAATTGTACAGACAAATTTGTGAACTATATTTCTCATTGTAAGCTTCAAAGCTCATTTATATGGTGGTGTGTAGTACATGGAATCCACAAAATTCTCCAGTTCTTTCATGTTGTGTTGAATCGCATTTTCTACTCTTGCCCAATGGTAATTCCGGCGGCGACCAACGCTATATCCTTGATCATAATGGGAGTTAAACAAAAATCAGAAAGAGCCGATGTGACTCGTATTCAAACAAATAGTAATGAACAAGTCCATATCGAAACGGCACGTCAGATCTATGCGAAGTATTTGAAAATTTGGTAGAATTTGAGTGCAATACCTGTAATCGGGTTTTATTGACCATATAATGAAATCCACTCAGCTATAACTTGTCTTTGAGGATGTTACTCCAAAACATATGGATCCGTATAAAACATTATATATTACACCGCCTGTAAAGTTCCCGGTCTGGCACATAGATGGTGCCATAAATTTAGAGCCCATATGATTTTTATATTCTAACAACCTTCAAACGATATGGGTCAAAATTGCATTACATTGTTTAGAAGTTTCAGTTGTTTTAGTGACGCTACTTTTCTTAATTTCAAAACCATGAAAAAAAAGAATTTCCTGTTGAATAAAAACGAAATTGTTTTGAAAGACCGTAAAAGGAGAAGTAGGAAGTAGCGTAAGCCAGCTGACATTGTAAAGATATCAATGGAACGTGTTGGTTATATTTTGAACGAACATTTGTCCATGAAAAAAATTGCTGTTTCACCAAAAGAATGCACCATGTCACAAGCCGATCGTAACAATGGCAACATTTCACAGACAATTTCACAGGTTTGGCCCCCAGCGATTATTACTTGTTTGCAGACCTCAACGAAAAGCTTCAAGGAATGAGAGTTGGCTCCAATGAAGAAGTAATTGCCGAAACTAAGCTTATTTTAAAGACAAATATAAATCGTTCTACAAAAAAAGACATCGAAATGAGAGAGAGGCGTTGGACTGATTGTATCGCTCTAGAAGGAAATTATGTTGGCGAATAAAATGTATTTTTCCCAAAAAATTGTGTTTTATTTGTTAGACAGGGAACTTTTCAGCCGATGTATTAACTATGACGTTTAGCTAGACAGATAAGGTGTTTTTTGGCAGTTAAATAAGAACAAGTTATAAGTTTCGCTGGTTGTTCTGGAAACTGGTCAATTTCTTGAACTTAAATTCTGGATGTACGAGTAGTTCTAAAAAATTTATTTATGAAGATGGCTTTGCTATGGTGAATGAGATTTGAATTTTGGAATGTCTTTTAGATAGTCTAGTTTTAGACAAAAGCTGAAACAAATTTGACTATTTATTAATTCATAATAACTAAACTTTATAAGAAGAAATTTAATTTTAAAATGTATTTTCGATTAACAATATTAAGCAAATTAACAAGATCCTGTATTTGTACTTTTACACTAAAATAGAGGCATCCAAATCGTTTGAGAAATGGCGTAAATTGATTATTTTTTAAAACAAGAAATCGAATATCATTTTTATATTATAAGCCTAGTATTTTGGACAGTTTTTCAGAACGTATTCGGAACTTATATGATAGTGGCATTTATCTCCCAAGTTCTATAGTTTAATTTAATTGTTTTAATTGGTTTATTTAATTATAATTTACAGAAATTTTGCAAACCATCACCTCATTTTGAGCTTAAAAGCTCATTCGTAATGAGGTATGAGGTTTTTCTTGTTCCTAAAATCTTACTTTTGTTTCCTTGTTTTTTTCTTTATATTTTGAATGTATTTCATATCTATTTTTAACAGGACTTTTTTACGGCGAATCATCTGGGAATTCGATATTTTTGTCATCATCAATAGACAGCGGTATTAATTTTACAGTGGGCCTGTTACTTAGTGAAACCTCTATTTGTTTTTATTGTGTTTTAGTTTTTAGTATTGCGTTGCTTAAGAAATAGCAAATAGTTCTGTTCAAAAACATACCCATAATCACACGGATCCCTTTTCGTCAAACAATTAGCATAGTTCCAAATCAATCGGGTCTGAAATGGCTTTTACATATGATAATTTCATGTAATCAATTTCATTTTTATCTAACAAACCAAATTTCATTCTAATCGCTTAAATGGTTTAATTCTCCGAGGTATAGTAATTTGTCATTTCACAGCCATTGCCTTAAGTCATACGGAAGTTTATTCACGTAATACATTCTGGTTGAAACCTGAAGTCATACAGAAGTTTATTTTTTATCAAACAAGAAGACTTCCTTCTAAAACGGTATAAGTTTTAATAAATTCGATTATGAATTCCCTAACTTCCATTAAGGTTGTTTCTGAACTATGACCGTACTAAAAAATTTCAAGAGAACCATCAAAGTTAAACCTTTTAAAATAATTTTATTAAAATCAGTACATATCGTTATCACTGCCAGGCACTACAAAATCTCGCCTCATTCATTATCATAACCAAAATTAGTCTCACTGAAAAATACTGTAAACGAATTTTCCCGAAATAAAAATTAAACGTAATCGCTTCTTGGTACTCGAAGAACCACATATCAAATGTTTAATAAAATACTAACTAAATCAAAAAAATATGCTACAATATAAAAATGGTGGTTAAATTTTAAGGGCCGATGTTGATTTTGAATAAAACACAAATTATTTAGGAAATTATTGTCAATTCTTTTTATTATGATAATATGGTATGGTTCAATTATGTATGGAAAATATCGGCCAAATGGCCGCCGCGACCTCGGCGGCACACTTCCACCCGATGGTCCAAATTTTCGATGACGCTTAGGCATAATTGAGGTTCTATGCCGTTAATGTGCCGAATTATCTCATCCTGTGGCTCTTGAATTGTTGCTGGCTTATCGACGTACACCTTTTCTTTCAAATAACCCCAAAGAAAGAAGTCCAACGGTGTCAAATCACATAATCGTGGCGGCCAATTGACATCGCCACCACGTGAGATAACACGGCCATTGAATTTGTCGCGCAAAAAAGCCGTTGTTCCGTTAGCTGTGTAGCAAGTGGCACCGTCCTGTTGAAACCACATATCGTCCACATCCATATGTTCCAATTCGGGCCATAAAAAGTTCGTTATCATCTCACGATTACAGTAACTGCCTGATGATGCCACCAGCCCATAAACCGCACCAAACAGTCACTCTTTGTGAGTGCATTGGTTTTTCGACAATCACTCTTGGATTATGATTCGCCCAAATTCGGCAATTCTGCTTATTGACGAATCCACTTAGGTGAAGTTAGTCTGAAATTGAGAAATGTCAAATTAAATGCAGAAAAAAACTTGACGTTTAGGTGTGGTTCACATTCAACGTCGGCCCTTAAAATTTAACCACCCTTTATAAACCCTTAGACCATTTAACATTTTTCAGTGAATTATCTCGCTCTTTCCCCCCCCCCCCTCTCTCTCTCTCTCTTTTGCTCTCTTCCTCTCTAAAGCTTTTATATTCCATGAAGGAGTAGTATACAACGTTATTTACCGGTGGGAAACGCCAACTGGTATTTGATTCAACATTTTTTACCAAACAGTTTGATGGGAACGGTGTCAATTATCATTTTCAGTAAATTGTTATTTCAGTGAAGTGTTTTTCTGGTGTTTCGGTGAATTGTCATTTTGGGTGATACGATAAATGTATTTTCATTAAATTATCATATAATTCGGATATCGGTGAATTATCGTGTTAGCGGATTTTTTTAACAATTTCTCAATAATTGTTCCGTTAAAATTCCTCTAGATTGCGGTTAAATTCTCTTCAACAATTCTTTATATTCACATTAAAAAAACATGGGTTTGCACCACAGTGTTAATAAAAATTTTCTTTGTAAGTCGATAGAAAGAACTACCTGACTGCTGCCAAATCAAGTAATTCGTTCACAATGTTTTACTCATTGATTATGTGTGAAAAGACATAATATTGTGTCTTCACGATACCAATACGTTATTGTATAAGATGAGACGGAATATAAATTATATAAGGGTGGCCCCTTAAGATTTCACCATGTAAATAGTAAATACAAAATTATTGTGTTGGATTGATTTTGATTTAATTAATCACTCATTATTGATCGATAATGGTTATGCATGAAAGCTTATACAGGCCAAATGTTTTCCACCGGTTCAGAGGCACATACCAATCTGTGGAATAAAACCATTTTGCGTTTTTCACGCGTGTATACTCAAATATTTTATTAAAATTCAACAAAATTTTGTTCAAGAGAGGTTTAATTGCTGCGCACGATGACGAGTTTTTGTGCTTTGTTTCTCGGCCGCACTTTTAAGTATGGCAGCAATGTTTTCGGTTATACGATCTGCACGAATATGCTCTGAGGATTTCGCAGTTTCTAACGACCCAGTTTCTTGGAATTCATGGACGATATTCAAAATTTTACGTTCAGTTGAACACCTACTTTCATAATAAACCTCGATAATTTCAGCGCATTGTGCCACTGTGTATCTAGACATGACTAAAGTTTTTAATGACTGTAGATGACAGATGTCAATATGAAACAACATTCTTTTCTGATGGTTAGATTTTATTCACGGATCATCTGACTCAAAACACCGCTGAAATTAAATGTTTATTACAATTAAAATGTATGCAATAAATTAACAATTTAAGAAATGTCTTCAGCCCGTTAAAATAACGTGACAATATAGATAAAACTTAGAATGTAATTTTAAGTATTGTTCTTACGTATTTTATATGAAAAATAAAGCACGCGAAAATATATCGGATGATATTAAGCGTACCTCTATATGAAGTAAAAAAAATATTTATGAGATGAGGCGATCAATCAAAACAATTTTTTTTGATGTGATAAAACGTTGATTCATTCCAGTAAAGCGTTCTAAGAAGGCAAATAATAATAAATTTATGGAGTTTCGAGCCAAAATTTTTTTTCTTATATCTACAAAAATAAAAATGAATTGATTAGACATAATTTTGTGAAAGAAAATGAGCTGGCTACCCATGTTCTTTGTTCTGAAGCAAACTTTGATTTAGAGAAATGGAAATTTAATGAGTTATTCGGAATAATTTATATGAATGATGGTTTCGGATCAGTCTCATCCGTAATTGAAATTGATGGATAAATTAGTTTATTAATTGGTTTAGATCTATTTTTATTTTAGGTTGAATACTAAATTCCACTTGTTCATGTTATATAAAGAGTGGATTAAAGATAATACATTACAATTGATTGAATAAGGGTACAAATCACGTCTAAGGTTATCATTTTCTTGATCGATTGTAATAAAAATTCTAAATTCCTAAATAACGTTTCCTGTTCCACATACCACATTTGATTGCTTTGTAACCATATACCGTGCATAATTATTGTTGCGCACATTGTATTGTGTTGTGTTTAGTTAATAAAATGAAAAACCGCTGAATTTCCATGAAAATTGTTACATAAAAAGCTTTAAAAACATTTAACTGATGGTTAAAGGTTTGCGTGATCAAGATTTTTATCGCTGATTATTATTGTTATTCATTTTTTATTGTGTGTGGATTCTATGTTGGTTTTTGCATTGGCATTTTCTTGCAGTAAAAAATGAAAACGACGAATTACAAATCACACGGAGCATGAAAAACATTAAAAGAAAGTTCCATTACATTTTTTATGACTGACTGTGGATGAAAATTACATAAACATTTGACTAAATGTTACACGGTTATAAATTTATTTTTAGAGCAATGGGTGCGGTAGAAAAAAGTATATGCATGCGGTGGATATCTATCTACACAAATTTAGCTCGAATACGCTGTGTATTATGAAATTGCGGTATTGGAGTATATTATGAAATTAGAAAGGCGCATTTTCAGCAATAAACACCTTACCTATGATTCATAGGTAGCCAAAACAAAATAATTATTTGTCTTCATGTCCAACATAACAAAAGCACGATACGAAATTATAGAATAGTTATTGTTTTCGAATTCGTTTTAAACACTATTCATTCACATTCAATTGATATTCAATTGATATTCAATTCAAATTCAACTCATATTCAATTCATATTCAATTCATATTCGATTCATATCAAATTCATATTCAATTCATATGCAATTTATATTCAATTCATATTCAATTTATGTTCAATTCTTATTCAATTCATATTCAATTCATATACAATTGATGCCCTACGCTATTTAAATTATATTGATCGATTATTGATTTTGGTAGGTCTATTCCCCTCAGCAAAGTTGTTCGTTATCAGAAAACTTATTTCAGATAATAATCTTTACTGTTATTTATATACAAAGAGTCAATATATTGCTAAATGATTTTCAAATCAAAACAATTGAAAACAAATTGTTTTTGCCCCCATTCTTTATGCATGGAATTCTGAAATTTAACTGTGCTATTGAAAATCTATTTCACAAGCCGTTTTGCACTGTTAAGCCTAACAACAACAAAAGTAAATTGTATTTCACACTCTAACAATTTGGAAATGTTATTCATGCTCATACGTTACTATCGCGCGTCGTTGGTGGTAGCCGACATTTTTCTTTCGTATCTGTATAGATAGATTTACTGTAAGGAAATCTACTTGAAAATCCTTAAATTAAATTTTTATTTAAATTTATTTATTGACATTTTTTGTTTGTTTTATTTTATTCTTTTTTACGATTTTCCGAAACAATAATAGATTCTTGTTTTGTTCTTGATTGAATTTTATTTTACAGCTTAAGTGGTATTTAATATTATATGGAATTTGTAGTGGGGAAAATGAAAAATCATCTCTCGAATGGCGAGTATTTCTTGCTAGCGATATTATGATTTAAATGTAGATAAGTACGTTTTCTGATCGTGACCACAAAACCTATCACCTAGGGTGCAATTTTAAATAAAGTTTAATTAAAATTACGGACCGAAGTCGACGTATTATTATAGATTTGATTTACGGCATTTTAAATTATCTGGAAATACTCCTAATTGTATTTTAATATATTCATATATAAAAACCCACATAGAAATACACGGAAAATTTAATGAAACGAATTTTCCTATTATCAATTTTAATACATAGAGATAGTATATCTATATATATGTATGCCCTATGCATTCATACACTCCCCACAATTAAAGTCGTGGAAAAACTGAAAATATGAAAAATCATTAAAACTGTAATAGATATTTTGTTTGCCAACAGGTTGTATTAAAATGCCTGTAATACTCGAGATTAACTATGATTATATTCTGTTTTAATTAGCGCGCGGTTTAATTTGTGGGATAAACGAAATTAAAAAAGTTACACAAAGCTAAGTACAAACAAAATATGTACATGTGATAATAATAATTACAACATGTATGTATTAGCAATATCATTTTGAATATAAGTGGACATATGTCGTGTAGATTAATACGAGCTTGTGTATTAACACAGATACGAAGTTATGCGGCTGGTAAAACTGCTTTATTGGACCGTGCCGTAAAACGTTAGCCGAAAATTAAATAGTTGATAAGGTAGTATACTTGCTAGTTTTTTGTAATTTATCTGAAACAAATCGAGAATATTGATGTATTTCGGACGGTGGTATGCAAAACAACTAAAAAATTGTGTGAGTTCGAACTGTTGCATATTTTAATCTTATTTATTATAATGATTTGTTCGGTGTAATATGACCTAAGTTCGGTAAAGGTATATGATAGTGTCCTGTAATAGCACTCAAAACATGCTGATATAACTCCATCGTAGAATAATTAACTGTAACTGTGAATATTTCAGGTACTACTTCTGACCAGATTTCTTTAATTATTAGATACCTGGCTCTAAAGGTTGAAACAGGAATAACTTCTACTTGCGTAAAAGCATCCCGGTTTCATAGAATTGCCGTTATCTGATAAGTACTCCATGCGGCGTCGCTTCCCGCAGTTCAAGCCGGTAGGGGATAACGGTGTGGGTCTTGGGGTACTCAGATTACGGCCTAGATTACCGCATAAATGATTAAATAAGATGAGATGGCATGTGTTATGCCATCAACTAGGGAGTAACCACAAAAAAATTTTGATGAGGGAATTCATGCCTCCTTTTAGGCATGTCCACCGTGGTTGTTTAATTACGAAGATTTAGGGTAACTTCATTACCCTAAATTTAGTATAAAAATTAAAAGATATTTTTGCCTAAAGCCTTAATAGTTAGTAAGTGATATTTTATATTGGTAAAGCGTTACCAGCATAAGGAAACCCGCGTGCTAACGCACTTGCGCGATTTCCGCACCTAATGGAGCAATTGGTAGACCCTTTACCAATTGGGCCCGTTTTAGTTAGTAGGTTGGTGCATACTTACCAATAAAAGAAAATTAAATGCTGGAACTTGCCCTGAATTCTCGAACCGCACCGAACAAAAAAAGGTATTGATTTTAAAAACAATTAAAGTATTTATTCACAAAAAAAACTATAATTATTAAGCTTGAATACCAATTAAATTACTAGTTAATTACTATATTACTGTATTACAACTTAATTACGGCTTACGCTCTGTGAGTAATTAAGTTGTGTGTCTTCTTTCCAAAACTTAACTCCACTCTTCTAGGGATTCAATTGGTTTACCACGGCTAAAGCTCAGTGCGTAAACCAATTCCCTACCAAAACTCGACTCCCTAATCCAAAATTTTGGCAAGGTATTTGTACAAAAATTAATCGATCGATTGAGAAGGGAGGGGGAAGTTTTAGTACAAAAATGTACTTCTCTCTCCATCGATTAATTTAATTTTTGCAAAATTAACAAAATTTCGCACAAATACCGTCCATTTAAAAAGTGTTATAAAATAAATAACCACTTGCAAATTGCAACGTTTTAGATTTCTACCTATAGGTCGTTCAATTACCTCTAGGTAGAACGTTTGCTTTTGATAACACAAAACAAAACATATGCAATCAAATTGCAAAACAAACATTTACGTTTACTCATTTGTATTTATAATAATTACATTATATATACATTGAGTGACGTAGTTTGCAATTCGATCGCATAAACCAGAAATATATTTATGTTTGTCGTATTGCATATTATACCCATTTTATGTATACGGATGCAACAACAAACATAAAGCAAATTATGGAATTCCGCATGACTATACGTTTAATCAATTTTTGGGAAGATTAAATCTTCAAGGTCATGGCGAAATTTCCTGGATATTTGAGATTATGTAGATTTGGGTGTTTGATGTAGTAATGAAATAAAATTTCGTTACAAGGTTCGTAATTGGACGGTTCGGTTATGTCATATACGTTAGGTATGAACCTCCGATACCACCCGGCCATTCCTAGTAAAGGCGTGCCACTTTCACATTCGTTGGAGTGGGAAATTTGCAGATAGCTTCAGCTTTAACTAGATCCGTCCGAAGACCGACTTCGCCTATCAAATATTAAATATGATATTTCCCGCATGATGAACCTATCCATATATACAAATATCTTGTGTAGATCATCCATATATACAAATATCTTATGTTTTCGCTCAAGAGAAATGACTTTATCCATAAATCGGGACATTGTTTGGGCGCATTGAACAATACAATTTCTTTGAATTGGTACAAATGGACTACCATAAACAGTCAACTTCGTTTTTCCATAGCCTCTTTAGAGAGACTAATTTGCAAAAAGGCATATTTTAACTCTAGGGCTGTGATGTGCTTTGTGTCATGCAGGCGACCGAGTAACCCATCAGTTAACAGCAGAGAATATACATCCCTTTCGTCACCAAGTTTTGGCAATCTAGACAAAGTCTATTTTTCCCGTTTGGCTTATAACTAGAATAACGCGGAAGTTCAAGGGACTATAGCTTTCCTCAATCACATCCATCTCGAAATCCTGGACTGCTGGTGACATATTGTAGTTTTTTGTTCTATTGGGATATGATCACTTTCTCGAGCTCGGTTTGCTCTGACATGGAGAGCTGGGGGCGGTTATCGTCAAAAGTTAAGGAGGATAATTGTCTCGCTATATGAAGTACTCTATGCCGTTTAAATTGTTGCAGTTGCCCGTTTAATGGGTGCTCGTTTAAAAGCTAAGAATGCCCGCGAATTCTTACCCAATATGTTTCTCAATAACCCGCTGTTAATAAGTTAGTGATTTGCGATCCTTTTATGTGAATTACTTCATGGCACTGAGGATCATTTTCATTTTTGAGTAGCACGGAACTACAGAGTTTATAAAATATTTTTAAACCATGTACATCCCAAAAGACAGTAAACATAACCTTACCAGCTTATGCAACAACTTTTGCTGTCTTTGGAGCACTTGAACTACCTTCTACCCACTGTAACGGAACACGATGAGTTCCAATTTGGGCGCCACGATAACGGAACACAAAGAGTTTCATTAGCAGACACGATATCAGAGGTCACGCGGTAATTTGATGCCCGGCTAAGGCTCAGGTACGTATGCGTGGGGTACGGGACTTGATGCTGTGCTTGAACAAACCGCAGAAAGGAGAAAATTAACAAGAAAGAAAATTAAAATTAAAATGAGACCGACATTTGTTGAACTTCAGGAACGAAACTTGAAGAACAAAATAAAACATAATAATAAAACGTAACACAGGACACCGATACGACGTGAAATTCGAAGTCGCAACATACCAAACAGAAAAATTTAGTAATTCATTTTACTAATAATGAAATCGTAAGGGTCCTATCGCACACGGGAAAGAAAATATATCCATATACAAAAAAATCGAAGTTCTGTTTTTATTTATTAGTTCGCTGGATCCCCAAAAAAGAGATATTTTATCCCTGAAGAAGCGAAAGAAATACGACCACCAAACAATAAGAAGCACCGTAAATGTAGCGGTGACTTCCCACCGAAATACCGTAGAAGAATTAGCAAGCCGCGTGTCGGCCGCCCGTAATCGTTGCGAAGTCTTCCCACCGATGAAGACTGAGGAGTAGCCGCGTGTCGGCCACTCATAATGCTTGCAGTGTTTTCCCACCGAAAAATAAATATTATTATTATTTAGGCAACCGTTAGGCAACCTGTATAGGTTTCGGCGTCCGACAAAATTTATAAGTTACTACACATCAAGGTTTTAAATATTAGGTTGAAAATATTTGACCGCCGTTTACTTGCAAATAACTTACACTCTCGTAACCAGATCCGCACACAGTTCTTTATATAACTGTTAATTATCAATTAATTCAAAACTGTTTATCATTATAACTGTTTATTATTAAACAGTTGTTTGTTTCGTTTTATTCTGCGCGTCACTCTCCCCTCTCATTTATCACATAAGAAACGCACCAAACGAAGCGAAGAACGTATAACAAACATATTTTCCTATCTCTTAACCGGTGACCGATTACCGGTCCGACTTACCAATGCCTTCTAAACTACTGACCGCTTACACCAAATGATGACGAAACGCTACTGACCGCTTACACCAAATGATGACGTATTACGATACATGTACGACGCAAGTCATGCAAAATTACGTACGTCGTGTCTATTTCTTATTTTACTGTGCATCCGTCGCTGTGGAAAACATGAACAAAATAAAACTAAAAATCTTCGATAACTGCATGCCACATTGTTTGTTGTTTTTCACTGTTGACACTAAATTTTGTCATTTTCATTTTTGTTTGATAGATTTGTTAACTAACAGAAAAAATCAAAACTCTACCGATTGATAGCTTGCTCTAATTTAAAAAAGGAAAATGAAACACACAAGTCAGAAAGTTATGCTCATGCATTTTTACGTGCAGATCTGTATGCGGCGCTACATGCGAAAAATCTGCACATCTATTTTCAGCATAATTATTTCTGCATGTTCATTGCAAATTAGTCGCAACGATCTACAAACAAAGCAGCTTCCAATATGTGAGCGTGCATTTTGAGCTGTTGATGTAGCTGTCTCATCTCGTATTGAGATGAAAATTGGGCCATCACTTTTGGATTCATCGCACGATCCTCAATAGAAGGCTTCGCTAATTGTTTACCTAGATCCTGTAGGAATGTGCGCCGGCTATGGGTTGATTTTGTAGTAACCGGATTATTTTCGGAATAAATTATATATGAGGCCAGAGCAGTGACATCGATAATATTATAAAACATGGGCTGGAGCCACTGAAGCTTCCTTCGCTTTGTTGTATATGTGTTACTATTAAGTCCATATTATTTGGTCTGATTATAGTAATGAATCATTTCTGGGTTGTTCCTGATACCGCCGTCCGCGTTATTATTTGAGTGCTTTGTCGATAATAGTGTGACAATACGATTTTCCTTGGGCCCGTACGAACAAATGCTCACTTTTCCATCACCACTGAATCTGAACATGCTGGAATATTCAGACTTAGCTGCGGATTTTGTTAAAACTATCTGGAATGCAAGTGTTACTTTGTTTCAAGGTTCCAACCATTGTTAATTGCCACGACAACAACAAACGTGGTAAGGGCAAAGCGGAAAAAGAAGTTGTCCATGAATTTCCAGTTAGATACATATAAGAATCCTTTATTACCAAAATGGTAATCTAATAATCACCGATATTTTGGTTTATTTAGGTTTACTAATCTTTTCACAGTTATTTTCTTTGGTATAAAAGTCAGTTTTTATATTACTAACTGTATAAAACATATTTATAAATGAAATTGTTTTTAAATAATTATATTTAAGTGTATTTTCTATATAACACGAATGAAGGTACATTTGTACCTTAGGTGCTCCGGATATTATGTAAAATTTGCCATCCACATAAAGGTTAAAATCAAAATATATTTCGTCATAGGAAATTAAATTACAAAACAATAAAAAAATTATTTCTTTCTCCAGTTGTTTTGTAATTTTGTTAGTGTCGTGCAAACTGTTGAAGCCGAAGGATATTCGCTTTCTAAATTTTTTAGTAATGCATATACATTTTTAAGATTTTGGCATTTTGTTGTCATTTTTATTTAACATAAGTCGATTTCTAATATCATCCAATTCGAAATTATTGTAATTGGTACGTAGGTTCCATCAAAATAGCAAAACAAGCTCGAATATCATGTGACATACAGAGAAAACGCTTCCAACTACTTCGATTAATTGTGCGACCTCTCTGTTGTAATTATATTTTTGTAGCGGAACACACTAAAACAATCAATTAAACTTAAATTGTTCATAATTTATTAATTTATTATATTTATAATAATATAGATTTTTGTTAACTTTGTGAAATTTATTACCGTCGTAATAAGGTGCTTCTCTCTAGTTGTCGGCTTAGATTGACGTCATCAGCAAAAAAGAATGTCACAGACCAGTACTCTAGAAGGCGGTGGATATACACACATGATATACATTTTGGCCGCAACACTCATGAAAAGAGAACATTGTTGTAGACATCGAGCAGATATATATATATTATTTGGAGCGGCATATAGTGCAACGCCAACAGTATTTGCTATGGGAAGAGTGCTATTATAATAAAAACTGTTTTATGCGAATAAATAAATCGAAACAAAATTTTGTTGGGACGAGTCGGAGTCGTAACAAGCTAACCTCACAGATAAATGACACTAGTGGCAAATACGGCTACCTAGTTCGACCTTGCTCTGGCCACTATTCCCTGAGAATCTCATTTTTCAATCATGGGGAGAAAAAAATGCAAATGTTGGTTTAACTTTACATAGAGCGACAGTTTTGTGAAATTCGTACATAGAGAGCAACCTTAACTTCTGTGGAGCCAATGCAAATATAAATCGAAATTTAAATGATTTACCCCATGATTTGAAACTGGAATTCTCAGGGATTATTGATCTGTGTTGGTCAATAGTAGAAAAAAAATCGAAGAAGTCTGTATTGATATAACCGAAACCTAACTAGCCATATTTGCCACTTGTGGTAAAACTCTAGAATTGGCCCTACAGAATTTTGGGGTTACGCTCTCTGTAGGAATTTCACTACGTCGCTCTATGTAACCATAAATCAAAATTTAATTGTTTATCTCCATGCTATGAAACTGAGTTTCTCAGAGATTATTGACATAACCAAGACCTAACTAACCGTATTTGAAAGTAGTGTCATTTATCTTTAGGATTGGCTCCACAGAATTTCAGGTTGCGCTATATGTACGAATTTCACAAAAATGTAGCTCTGATGTTGTTTACATAAATTTGATGTATTTGCTTAGTTAAAGCATATCCGTTTTTCTAATTAGCTATCTTTTAGATTTCAATTTTTGGAATTAATGATAAAGACAGTAATATTATTGTAATAAAACAACACAAGATATTTTATGTAAGTGTAAACTTACACTATATACACTTTAAACAGTGGGCCAACTTCAGCGAATTTGATACAGTATATATTTTATTGAATCGTAGTAAGTATATCTGAAGGGGTTTTTCCTGTAATTAAATGTAGACTGCCGCTTGGATTGGAAGTGCTCTATCGCGAGACTTTTGAACTTTATCGAAAAAGCAAATACTAATCGAAAATGTTCATGTCATGATTACAATACTTTAGTTTAATATGCAAAAGAAAGTAAAAAGTACAACCAAATAATCAAAAATATAGTCACGTAACTGATATGCAAATAAATAGGAGCAACACATATTTCGCACGGTTATATAAATTACAATTCAATCATTTCCCTATATTCATAAAAAAAAATTTCAATTGAATCTGGCTCCCGCAATTCCCAAAACTAAAGCTAAAATATTCCATTTCCCTTTGAAGTACGCTTCCATCTTTGCATACAAAATCGAAAAGCACAAAAATGATATATACGAGTGCAATAAACTCTCAAAGTTATATTACAGATTTTCATCTAAAAATAATATTTTTACGGAGGCAAAACAAATAAAAAACTTTCACTTTTCTTTTATATGCTCGCGTATATAAGCAGGAAAATTGTAAAAACCCAGGAAAAACCTTTAATTTTCTGTTTTTATTTTAAAGGGTGAAAGTTGAAATATAGCGTTTTCGGATATACGTTGATTATTCTATCATCGAATTTTATCATAAATGATATCATTCTAACTGGCGAGGTACTACAGGTCCAAATTACTGCAACTGTTTGTATTTACATAGAATATTTAGAAACATATTGCATCAATAATTTATTTTATCATTATCACCCATTTACATATCTCACATCAAACAGTCAGTACCGTCAATCTGAATATTTTCATTTTCATTATTCATTCTCCCCCCCCCCCTCTTTGAAATTCTACGCCCAGTTCTGCATGCGGGGGAAATTATGAAATATATATGTAAGTAGTATGTGTGCAAAAAACGCCAAATAAATTTGATAAAAACGTGACAATTTTATGTAAATATTATTTATTAAGCTTTATTTATTTATTTATTTCTACATTCATATATGAAAAATAGCAAACAATTGTTTTAATTTTATTTACGTTTGCTCGTTACTTTGCCATCCAGCTTCATTCCTTAATGCGTACTTGTAAAATACACGATGGAGCTGTGCTACGTGAAATCGTGCAATGATTTACAAATGTTAGGATTAAATGAGCGTAAATGTTTATGATATCTCATTTTGATTACATAAATTATGTGTTGTGTTTTGTAAACAGATTTTTGTTTAAGGTTTATGTAAATAGATGTAATTGTTCGAAACATTCATTATCGTAATACTTGGGTATACATTATCCCGATTTGTGTGCATAAAATTTATAAAGAAAAGTTTATTACCAACATTTATTCGGAATTGGTCGAGGAAGGATTTATAATGAGGCAATAATAAATTAGGAATTTTGGTTTGCTAATGAGCAGGATTGTCATAAATATGCTAAATAATTTATGCTTCGTTGAGAGTGAGAAATGTGTTACTTAGTTGTACTAGCTTCTAAGAATAAACATTTATGTTTAACAGATTTCATAAACTTAATTATAACCAGATTTCTAACCGACTAGTAAAATTTCCGTTTTATTTTTATACCGCTATCTGTCTATAATATATGCGTTGTCCATGGGAAATAGAGAACCCCCATAATTTTGATAGAGTTGCTTTCAAATAATTTCGATTTTGTGACATCAAATGATTACTTTAGAGGTTATTTAAAGGAATCAGCATTCATTTCTAAAACCCATTTTGTATTTTTTTCGTTTAAGTCTACATGGCAAAAGTACAATGTACATTTTGAAGGAAATTCTTATATTTGGCTATGATGGACAGAACTCAGTTATTCATAGGAAGTAGTAGATTTCCACTCAAAAATATACACAAATACGAATGAACATCACTTGATATTGCTGAGCAAGAACCAAATCGATCATGTAATGATCAACAAGAAATTTGTCACGGCATTAAAAAATATCAGGACAATGAGAGGTGAAGATATTCATAGTAACCATCAACTTGCAATATCACAGTTCCAAATTAAGTTTCCGCTGTAAATCGCCTCTGGAACATACAATATAAGAACGGAAATATAACTAAGAGATATATCCACAACTACAGCAATAGCGCTATCACAAAATGTGAGAATGTAAAAATTGGCGGGATATATCCGCCGAAGGTATATCTCAACACAAGCATAAATATGTTAGTAACGATCATCCAGGAAAAAATTTCACCGACAATCAACTTTAAATAAAAAAAGGAATAAACTGACTTCAGACCAAGACAAAATGGCATCGATCATATCAACACGCATCATCATTGAGTTGTCCAACGAATGAAATTCAGCACCTTATCTAATCTTCATGGACTTTCGACGTGTATTCGACACAATACACAGAAGTGCAATATAGAAAACATTTTGTGAAATGGGCATCCTAAATAAATTAATCGAACTCATACAGGGATGCGGTCAATCGAGTGCAACACAAAGGCAAATAAAATAAATCACACTGTAACAGCCTAAGGAGTAAGACAAGGATACGTACTCTCGCCACTGCTGTTCCAATTAGTATTAGTGTTATGAGAAAATTAGATAACGCGTCCCCCAACAAACACATATGCCTGCTAAGGTCAAGACCATAACTCGAAACACACCAATATCCAAACTGACATAAGCATATCCACCACGAAGAAATAGACAAGGTCAATGGATTTGTATTGTGGAATACGCATAAGATCAATAATAAGTTACAGCTGTTTGTAAATGATTGCCTTCGAGGAATACTGAGCTGTTTCTGGCCCAATAAAATAACAAATGTGGAGCTTCTTAGGCAAACGAATCAAGCAGTCATTTGGACCGAAATAAGAAAACGCAAGTGTGGAAATAGATGGCCCACACATCGAGAAAGTCACCGAATCACATAACAAAAAGATTTCTGGAATGGAACCCATAAGGGAAAAGGAAAGCCTGACGACCAGCTGTAACGTGGGAATGAACGATGCTATAGCAGAAATGCAACAGAGTTTGATAGTTCTCTAAATTAGAGATAATGGAACAAAATCGTACAGATAAAGTTAAATCCTTTTTCGATGTTGTAAAAACAGATATTGGTTTTAGATATCTTTTTTTTATCATATTTTGTGAAACACACTTGATTTATGGGTTCATTCATGGGTTTGGAATCAAAAAATAACACGGTTGTGATGACTTGTGGAATCCTAATCTCCGCATAGCGACCCTTTGCTTCATAATTAATCCTCTACATGCTGATCCTTAGCTTCATAATAAAACTAAATCTTAAACAGCTCACGACGAAATTAAAATTTCTTTTTTGAAAAGGCTTGAAATGTCAATGTCAAATGTCAATGTGTTTAAAATTTGACTTACATTATATTTTTTAAAATTGGTATACACAATTTTCCTGTTGGATTTGAAATTAATGTACATTTATGTTTCATGGAGTTCATTAGCGCTGAATTATTTGTTACGAGAAGCTTCGTGTATTTTAAAGTAATTCAACCGCAAGTACCGGATTATGTTAAATTTAATAAAATATGCCTTCATATTAGAGGACCACATTGTTATATTTTTTGTAAATATTTATTACGAATAAATTACTAAACTGAAGCTAACTTATACTAGCCGTATCTATTAGTAATAAATAACGCTTAAGACGTTTTCTCAGTCGTCATCTATGTTGCCCACCGCAGACTAAACATTCTGCTGCGTACATGACATTGGAAATAAATATCATCATACTCACTCCCGAACTCGAAACCAATCAAATTTCGTGAAATGCTTTATACCCCACATACTAGTTTCATACTTGAATATTGAAATATTTTTTCCTGTTGAAATATTTTTTACTTTGTATTGCGAGAAAGCAATAGTAACTAACTTCAGTACAATACTGTGTTTTTTTTACGCGGCATTTGCCTTAAATGGAGGTAGAAATCAGAAGCGACCCGTAGGATAAAATATCTTTTGTTTCGTTAGTTCCACCAAACTTATTATTGGTTTATGTACTAACTCCTAAATCCAAAATATTCCGTGTATTCAGCTTGATTCAGTCTTTTTGGTTCCATTATATAAAAACATGTACTCATACCATCGGTAATTCCATGTGGTCGGAAATTTGTACCAAATATACTATACGAACTTGTTTATCTATATCAAGAACCCATTTTAATATTTATGAGTCGCACATTCCTTAAATTCAACACAAATAAATAAAGCATTCTCATATCAATCAAGGAAACATAAACGTTTCAAACAGAATAGTAAACGTACTATCTTCACACATCATAACGTACATGCTTTTCAACATACAACATAACACGTCACACAATAAATATATGGACGTTTTATTGATTTCCAAGTTCTTATTGTCCGGCTTAATGGATTTTGTGATTTTGAACATAAAGATTTCTGAGGAGGAAAGAACACAAAATTATATTTGACAGTTTGAAAGACAAAACAAAAACCAATAAATCGGAAGAACCATTCTCTTTACAAATTGATACAAGGAATCAATCATGCTGATAAATTTAATAGTTAATTATTTGAATGGTTTCAAATTTTATTTTGTCATCCTTATTGTACGAGTATGTTTCGCTTTGATTGAACAGTTAGATGTAGAATGAACAAATTAAAGTTTCATCTTATAAGCCAATTTGTAATCCAAATAGAAAATCGAATCCGTTCTGTTTTATAAATTTTCTACTCTCTATTCATGATATTGTTATGACGGAATCTATAATCAAACCGCGAACTTGTGCATCATATAAAACTGCGCGGATATTTGAAAACTTTTCGAAATTACATATTGCAACTTCTGCATCTATGTATCGTTATTACATATTACTCGTATTTTTAAAATTGAAAACGATTTAATTTAACTCTGCATGCTTCAATAACTTTTTTTTTTGCATAATAAATTTTCATTTTGATGAATGGTTGGATAAAATACTATACGTATGTGTGTTGGATAAAATACTAACACTAAATTATTCGGACTATGATATATCGAGAAGCAATTCTAAAGTTGCCCACCCTGTCAGGTCATGCCCAAAACATGATTACATTAAACACGTCGCTTGGATTAATTGAATTAATTAAGTTGTCGCCAACACCCGACCATCTTTCACAAAGATTGTATACATAAATAGATAGAACTTACCGGACTAAAAATTGGTTGTAATCAAAAATCAATATACCTGCATAAAATTAAATAGGTCAATCGTTGTCGAACATTAAATCTTTAAATTTACTCGAATCTTTCAATTATTTGCCGTTTTTGTAAATGTGATACATTTTAACAAATTGAACAACTAATATGAAAGGCCACTTCCGGTACACAAATTTCCACCAAAGGTCAGACGGATCGCCCAATTTATGGGAAATAGTGAAACTTTATTCCTAATGGTCAATCCGCCTGGACTGTAGAGATGCCGAAATTTGGTGAAATCAATTTTTTTTATCAAAACTCGTCATTTCCAGTAAAATTTAAAAATGTCTGAACTAATTTTGTTTGAAATTTAATTTACAGTGCATTTACAGTATTCTACTTCATCCTTCTTCCGTCAGTTCCGGTGGACCGAATCCGGGTAAACATTATTGGGATCTCCTAATTTATGGAAAAAGCTTAAGTATTAAGTTTTACCCTGGTTCGCCAATCCGTCTGAGCTGTATAGAGCCAACGGATATTTAGTTTGACGCTATACACACCCAGTCAGACAGAGATAATAAAAATTATTTTTTTGATTTTGTTGACTAAAATTTTTCATGAATGCTATACACTCCTCGAAATTCAACTAAGCCACCTTAATTTTATGATATGAAAGTAAGACTTACAGATTGAACTTGATCTATTATGAGGTTTTAATTGGGATATCAATATGCACATTTTAAAATGAAAAGTATTTTTTTGCTAATTTATAATCAAAAATGGACTTTATACTGCAAAATTCAATTGAAGCCAGCAATTTTAAAATAAAATAATATCAAAAAAATAAAAATATTTAGAATTGATCATGTAATTAATAATGAGTATAAGCCCTATTTTTATTAATTACTTCAAAAGGCATGGAATTAACCAATACTTGCAATTCCAATTTGCTCCCGTGCCTGTACAATGACTTTATGAAACTCAACTAAGTTGTTGTACTGCTTCCTATTGTCATACATCTTTCGTACCACATTGACCCAAAAATTCTCTATAGGACTTAAATCAGGAGAACGTGCCGACCAGCCCAAAACTCCGATCTGTCGCTTTCTAAATCAATCGATCGTTTCCTTCGATTTGTGAATGGGAGCATTATCCTCCCTATTTTCACCAAAATCTATTAAAATTTCATCTAACGGCTCTATGTAATCTTTGGACTCCATTCGAGTCGAAATTTTATACATAGAGGTTTTCCCAGAATAGGAAAATGCGTTACTTCATTGATACTTTCTTATCCGATCTAAAATTATGTCAGTAATATTTGAATCCATCAGGTTCGTTTAAATTAAACTTCTTATCGTCCGAGAGGATAAAGATAACATTTTTCCAAATTAATTCCATGGGCATCTATTTTTTGACAATGTGTAATCTACTGATTTTATGTGCTTCCATTAAAACTGATTTTATTAACCTTTTCACCTATTTAACACGGTTGCTCTGATATAAAATTTATTGTATGCGGCGGGTACCAAATGGCACAATTAAGGGCGGGTATCAAGTTCCGAAACAATTTTTGTGGCCGTTGATTCCCCTTTAATCGCAATTCATAGGTTTTGTGTTGTCTGGCACGGTGAAAGCTTCTGATTATTTTTGTTTTTCGACTTTTCATTCATAAAATTGTTGATAATCATTCGTAATCCGCCTAATTTTATAGCGGTTTGCCGATTGGAAATCTTGCAATCCTTGGCTCGAACTTTTCCTATTTCTTCTGTGTAATTGTTTTTCCTTTGCCCATTTTTATTAAAATTTTATAAAATACCAACTAATAATGTCATTAATTAGATAACTCGTTAAAAATACATTAATAGTAAACTAATTAAAACAAACGCCTAAGATATACTAACTGGCTTTAATTGAATTTCGCATTTATTGATGTTGCATCGGAACTTCTTTTGTTTTTCTTGTTCTAACACGATGCATTTCGATTGCTAAGTCTAAAATTTTATTTATTTATGCTTTGCGATCCGTCTACAGTACAGTTAAACAAAACAATTTGTTATTTGAATTTCGCGGAGTGTACTTTATTATCGGCACTAGTGAGAGTAATACAATTATACAATGAAATAATTTAAAGCGGTCTGTGATATAATGACCACCGGTTAAAACGACGAAATCTCAGTCCCGACTGATTTTACATTAGTGCTTTCCACTCACATGACTTCATCTAAAACGACAATTCGCCTATAGCGATGTTAATTCTGTTCCAAATCATAAAAAATAATTAAAAAAGCGATGAAAATTTATAAAATTGTTCGAAATTAGATAAATTTTACTTTATTTGTTTTTGTTGTTAAACTGCTCTGAAGCAGCTTAAACTTTTCTAAATCGCTGCACGCTGCAGTCGCTTTTCGAAACCACATTGAATTAATATGCATTTTATTTTCTATTAATAATTTAAATTGTGCGAATAAGGGTTAATCTTCAGTAGGACGAAACAAGAAACTGGACTTAAGTTATTATCACGAAGATGTTTAAGACGATTGACTCGAACTCTAAACAATGATGAATCCTTTAGGTCTAGTTTATAATGTAATGGGAATATACCACTGCTATTAGCAACAAGATTTGAATACGTTTAATAATATTGATTAATTTGTAAAATATTAATTATCTGCTCTAAACCGGTCCAAACTCCTGTATGCCGCTTCAAACTGAAAATCAAATTCTTCTCACTTATTTAGTTCACCTGGCGTACCCATCGATGGGGTCTGGATTCCTTTACCTTATTTTTTTCTCAGCTCAAACAACCTTGAGGGAAATTACTGAGGGGGTTTTTCCACGATTTTGATAAAAATTGATGAAAGGGGGTTTTAAATTTCCAAGAATCGATTGCTATTGGTTCAGATCTCGAGTAGATTCGTTTAGAGGGTCGAAAGGCAGATCCCGGGTCCCTTTCTTGAATGGGTCTTTGTCTCGCGCGAATTACAGGAAAATCCGTTCAGCAGGTCGTCCGGTGGAGCCCGGGTCCTTTTTACGGTTCGCACGATTTTTATTAAAATTGCTAGAGGAGCGTTTTGAATTACCAAAACAAATTTCTATGGGTTCTAATTTCGGGAAAATTCCTTTAGAGAGTCATATTATGGGGGCCGGGAAGCATATAGAGTCTTATTTTAACATTTTAGTTTGATTGGGCGATTTTGATAAAATTTCATTGATTGGTAAACCTTGTCCCGGTTTTCGAATGAAAGCAAATGATTACAAGTAGTTCTGATTTCTGGATACGTTTAATAGTCCTCCGAATGAGCCTTCAGATTGCACCACGTTGCGTAATGTTTCACTAATTTACACCATGTAGCATAATGTTTGCGCCATGTTGCATGATGTAACACCATGTTGAATGATGTTGCTCCATGCTGCATGACATTGGCCCATGTTGTAGGATGTCGCACGATGTTATTTGATGTTGCATCATATTGCACCATGTTGCGTGATCTAGCTTATTGTTGAGTAATGTTGTCGAATGATGCTAGATATTGCACCATATTGCGCCATATGTACCATATTGCGTGATGTATTTATATTTATTTATTTATTTATATTTACTACAATTTATTAAATCACACAATCCGTTTTAAGCATTTAATCTCATTTATAATGGAATGCACAATTAAGACTTCCCAAATTTGGCTTAACCATTCGAGAAAAAAGTCAAAGGCCCTTCGATGTGGCACCATAATGCACGATTTTTTACTATATTGCGTCATGTTGCTTCGTATTGTGACTTCTGGTTTTCTTTAGATATTTGGTGTTACGTTTCATTATATTGCGGACTGTTGAACCATATTATAGAGGATGCGTTACGATGACTTTAGATGTTTGCACTAATCGCGTCTTTTTGAAATTGTTGGTTGTTATGAGGAGCAATATCAATTATAATTGGTGAAGAGAATGCCAATAAAACAAATGCCACGAATCGATTTCGATGGGTGCTAATTTCGAGAAAATACGTTTTAGGAGGTTCTTCATAGGGCCTGAGACCATTTTATAAATTTTTTCGGCTCGAAGGATTTAGATACAAATTTCGCTGATAAAGCTTTTCTAAAGCCAGGTATGTATTGCGATAAGTCGTAATGTTGGGAAAATTGATTTAGGGGTTTTCGAAAATATACAAATCATTCGACAATTTTAATAAACGGTGAGATGGGTTTTCAAGTGCTAATACTTGATTGTGATGAGTTTTTATAATTCGGGAATATTCGTTAAAATGGAATCCGACTCTCTCCGAGCGATTTTGATAAAAATTTGAGAAAGGATATTTTGTTCCACAATATTGTCCACTATATCATTACAATCGAACGAGATAAAACCTACGCCATTTCTTACACGATTGCGTTACAACTCTCTTTGCATGTTAAACATAGGTTGCGTTTCGTAAAAGAGTTCCGGATGTGATTTTGAAAAATGTGTAAATTGGATGGAACGAAGACCTTTAAATTGAATACAGCTAATCCGTTGCTTAACCAAGTGTGGCGTAATTATTATTTTATTTTACAAAGTAACAGTAAGTATTGTAATGATGGACATTTTCGACATCAAGACTGTGTCCTCTCAATAGCTCAGACGGATTTACTGAGTTGGATGAAACTTCATACTTAAACTTTTTCCAGAAATTGTGAGGTTGTAGCGGGTAGTTTCTTCACTATAAGAAACTCCGCACAATCATTCTCAACGGACAATCCTCCGTAAACAGAATTCTTTATAAATGAACAATTCTCCTTTTAAGAATTATTCCAAATGTACAACAATCTTGTATACGCAAATAAAGTACATAACAACTTGTACATAGTAAACGTACAACAACACTTGTACATAACAAAATTGGTGTAAGCAAAATAGAATTGAAAAATTATATTTTGGTTACATAACATCTAAATACAATATGTACCTCTACAATCATATCATTTAGAGATGCATAAAAATCGTATTGATTTTGCAAAACCAAAATAAAGTAAAACGCACTTACACACTACCATGCCATTGCACAATAGATGGCATGGTAAACAATTATGTTTCATAAAACGTAAGTTCGAAACGGGTGCACCAAAATATATTGGTGCATAGAAATTAAATGTCAAAACCTGAAAATCCGGTTTTGGATTTTTGAGAGTTTGGATGGAAGAAAAAAAACAAATTCACTTGATATTCAATTTGGATTTTTTGGTCAGAGCAACACGCCGCCGCAGCATCACTCACCAACATAAAAAATTAATTAATTAAATAAAAAAATTTATTTAAATTAAAAGACAAAAATATTGTGTTTTTATTTTATTTATTATTAAAATTTATAAAGTGCCCCGCATCCAAACGCGATAAGGTCTTAATGAAATTTGGTAGAAATCGGTCTACGGGAAATGCATATAGCATCTGCGAAATAATCGATTAACACCAAAAGGATTCTAAATTTAATTGTTAACCAAAATAGTTTAAATCATATATCCTTTATTAGCTAAAGAGAACAAAGAAAACGACGCGACTTCAAAAATATGTCAACTTCTATATTTTTGATATCGCGTCTTTGAATTATGAATAAAATTTTAGCATATGAGCTCATGCGAATCAAATTCCAAGAAACGAACTAATTTGAATAGGCTCAAATTTATAATATTCGATAATAGTAATGGCTAATATTGCGGAAACTATAGGATGAACTGTTAATTAGGTGTGTATGATCAGCTCTCAACCAATATTTTTGCCAACATAACAAACTTTTAAAATACACTTTGTGTACGCTACACTTTTTTGTTAATTTGTGTAGCTGCATTTTTAATTAACGATAGAAACTTCACACTGGTAAGAAATGTATATTATGGAACATTTAAAATTTCATTCTATCCAGATAGAACGTCATTCGGCTATAACGACTGTCTGTTTTCTGTTCCCTTACAATCGCTTTAAGTGAATTTAACTGTACAATATACAAAAGAGTTCTATACCAACTTATTTTAACAGTAGAAAATCGATGTTAAATAAAAATTTAAACAATTTTCTCAGGGATACGCACCTCATCACAATCACAACCCAAAATTATTGCATCGCGAAGATTAAGTTAAGATTTTTTTTACCATGGAACGAAACGATGAATACGTTACAATGTTGAATATTATTTTAATAAGTGTGTCAAAATGTATATTATTGGTGTCAGGATAACGAGCTCGGAAAAATATTTTTACGGCCACTAAATACTTGGTTATTATGTTGCTCACCAGGTGTTTTAAAAAAAAATGGAATGACACCAAATCACATTTTGTTTATTTCTTTTCAAGATCCAGATTGAAATTCGCACATCAAATCCACAAATGTTTAAATAATTTTAATCAATTCCTCTTGAATTCTTTCCACCATTGTACATACATGACTTATGTTAAATATATAGTAACATTCTCCTTAAGATTCCTCAACTTCAGCGAGACATCAACTTTAAAGAATACCATCATCGCTTTACACTTAATAAACGTTATAAAATTACAAAAAGAATCGCATAGCCATTAAAAATGTAATTCAGTCACCCAAATTCGCCGAATTTGAATATTCCGCCCGTTCTATAACAGCGTACTAAAAACCAACCAAACCGAAAATAATTGTTGGATTTAATTAATTTTAGCTTTCCACCATAAATTATTGTGTATAATGATAATTCTGTAAATAAATACAATACAGACCGTTCGTTGAGGGTGGTTGAAACGACGAAAAACTAAACGTGATAATAGTTCTTTGGATAGTTTGTGTGCCATATTTCGTTTAGTTATATATGAAACAAAACCACTTAATTTTAAAATCGGAATGAAATACATTAAGAGGGCACACATAAGAAGGATATTTATGTAAACGTAAAATGACGGCTTAGTATCGCACATAAATCATATCAACATTTATATTTTGCCTAGAGCGCGAGAGTTAACGCAAGCAGCATTTTAACACAACATAATACTATTTCAATTCAAATTCATCACTTCTGGTGGGTGCTAACACGGTATAAAGGCAGAAAATTTATTCATGAAAATGATTGAAATAAAACCAACAAAAACGTGAAATGAAAAATGAATACGAATTTTCATTCCTTTTATGTTGTGTTTACTGTTTCATTTTCCCCACTAATAAAAAAATTATTAACGGATAAGTATTGAAACCCCATAATTACAGGAATATTGCGACTCTAACGCAACGGATTTCGGTGCCCAGTTTTTTCAATAATTAACATACCTCCACATTGAAATTAAATTTGGTTAACTATCCTAGCAACTATAGATCAATATATGATTATAGTGAGAAAAGTATCGTGCTAGGAATCAGATAGACCGAATTTCAACCTTTTTGCATTTCGTATATTGTTATTTTGGAAATACGATAACGGCACGCGATCAATTAAGGGTGAAATGTTTTCATAATTACAAGGTAATGTAAATTTAAATTGGATAATCAAATAAATTATGAAGTTTTTTGTTGATTTATTGCGCTTTGGAATTTCCTAGGATTTAGTAATAATCGTCCTACAAGTATACTCGTACGTTACGGTTTGCCTTTGCACATCATACTAAAATATGTATATGAATGATATTCAGATTTAATATCGATTTTTACAAACGAATTTTTTATGAAAGGTTTTAGATACCATAAGTCTAGGACTGATTTATTTTTAGATTAAAAAATTGGATTGGAAAATGATTTTTATTTTTTGGAATATGCATTAAATTCAAATACGATATGAATCACTTTGTTGAATGTTAAAACTTTTGCGTGGTTAGTATAAAATCACATGTTGGTTTTGTTCAAATTTAAAACTTGCATGCCCTATGAAACCGGATAATAATACACACCTAAGATCACATCTTTCGAAAACTAGCTTATTATATTATTTATTAAACATACAAAAATGTTTGTAATGTAACTCAAAATGAAAACAATCAAATGATTGCGTTAAAACAGTTTAATGATTACATTATGATTTTCTACCTATCGATGACTTTTTCCGATCTTATCTTATGCAAGGAATTTTCTAAAATTGGAGGAAAATTCGTGTAGCGATTTCCACTACAAATTTAAAAATGGAGGAGTGAATATATTGTGCCCAACTCCCGGCTGGCTTTTACCACAAATAATTATAGATCTCGAATATACCACACTTGATTTCCAAAGCGAAAAGTTAAACTTACCGGACTTTTGCTCAAAACTATAAATATGGTTTCATTCCTAATAGAAGCCACTGACGTATGTTTTAACTTTGTTCTAGATGGTCATTATGTTTAGGACATATTTAGTACAAACTTCATTCGCCTATAAAGTAATGTAGATTTTACTAAAAATGTACTAACTTTATCAATGTATTGGGAACCGTATATCTTGAAGCATACATTTGAGCGAACTTATTTATTATGTAGGTAATGAACATAATTTAATAAAATGTTTTAAATAACAATTATTATTTTACAATTAGAAAACAAAAAAATAAGCGTACAATTTCTAATCAGCCCAAATTACACGTGGAAAAGGCATACTGCCGCATCCATGTTTTTATTCCAATCAGTTCCATGAAATGAACACTCAAATTGCGAAAATTGTCCTATAAAATGATTAAAATGCGAATAAAAAAGGGATTCAGTTAAAGTTAAGGAATTTATCAAGCAAAATCTAGCCTATGAGACCCCTTCTGATGTTGATTTTACTTTTAACTATTAAGTTTTACATTAACTGGGCTAGTTTCGTCCTCCTACATATATGTATGTTCCGTGAAATCAAAATATGACAAAATGTGATAATACACCGATAAAATGATTAAATGGGGAAAAATTTGTTAATCATAGTCAATCCGCCTATACGCCTATATAGTCTGTAATAAGCGAATAATCAAACCCCTTATTGTCGGCGATATATACTGCCAAACGATCGCACAGTACTCTGCGTTACCGACAATATCTCGTTCAATGCAAACAGATGGCACCTCGGGCAATCCAGTTGGATGTTATTTGTGGGAAATGATTTACGAAATTTTTTTTTTGAAACCTTGTAAGATGTGTCAAAAGTCCCGCGTAAAAATTTGGCGGGTATAGGACAGAAAAAAAATATATAAGGGCGATCAGCAGTGAAACGGGGATAGTCTGATTATCTGAATTTGGGTTCTAGTCAGATTCAAATTTTTTGTGAGAAAGATATTGAAAATATTGATAAAAGCTCAATTACCTCTAAACTAAATAGATTAGATTCAAAATTTTTATAATTAATATTCAGTATAATTAATATTATAATTCTAATAAATTAAAGATAAAAATTAAATTAAAAAAAAGGGAAATTCACAAAATTTATTCATTGAAAAATTACGAAACTGATTAAAACATTGAATTGTAATAATAATATCTAATAAAAATTGGACATTCCAAAAGTAAAATGAACTGTACATTATTAGTGATTACGTTATTCATTAATTTCGTAACGACGAGTTACGAACCGTAACCGTTATAACCGTACAAAAAAAATTTATTGATATCTCCATAAACAATAATTTTGCAGTGCTTGTGAAAAATTGTGTGGTACTCTATACAGTGCATCGATAAACTCGTGGTATGAAACTGTTATTTCGAAGAAAGTGTGCACACTTATATATCGTGTATTTATATCTACAGTTACACGTTCTAAAATATATGAACTATAAAACTATATATCGATATGCGTACACTACATTTTCAATCCGGATTTAATATCATGGCGGCTACAACGAGGAAGTCAATTTTTTATATTACTTAAATTAAATCTAAAATGAAACAAAAACAAAAAAATAATAATTAATAATCTTTTTTAATGATAAAATAACTAATTAGTAGTTTTTTAGTAGTTTAGTTCCATATATAGGGTGTCTCAGCAAGAGCACCGGATTTAAATTTACCGCCATTTTTTAATACGAGTTGTACGGTGATTTTTTTGACAGTTATCACGTACAGACCACGCGATTTGAGAATATGGAGAAGTATTCAAACCAACAACGTTTAATTATTGTAAAAACACATTATAAAAATTCTATTTCATAAAACCGACCGAACATCGTGTTGGTTCTAAACCATGGGACCAACCATGTTGGTCTATTTCATAAAAACGATTTCTAAAGAAACAGTTAATTGATCCAAGTTTCACCTCCTACTCGTTGCCGATCCTTAAGATTAACCCATACATTTTACAAAGATTAAAAATTAACTAAAGATAAAAAAACAAATGGTAAAACTATAACGTCCCTCCAGAACCAGACCTTAATCAAAAAACTAGAAATGGTTTATATTAATAAATTTTCGGTACTACTGAGGACTTAGTCTCTGGCACACAAAAAAATTATTGGGATGAGAAACTCGTGTAGTTCGAAAAATTCGTTGTGACTAACTAAATTTGATGGTTAAATGAGCTTCGGTGTTCAAAACGCATAGTTTTTTGTAGTTTACTCGAAATTCCATATTTCTAGTACGGCAATTTCAGAAAATATTCCAGATTCCAAGATCCTGAAAGTGCTAAATATGGCCATTCGTCTGCAACAATGAAAAACACTGAAATAAAGATCTGATTAACACAGATTTGATTAGATTTGAATGATGTGATTTTGTACTTAGAATAAATAATAACTTTTACAGGGTTCAGCGTATACAATATTAATCAAAATTCAACGGATGAGCTGTAAATAAGACTTAGATTGTATACGTCTAAGTGGAGAAATTTTTGACTGTTGTAATATTCTTTTCAAACATTTGAGTTGTTTTATATGTTTATCAAACCGTATCTTGTTTTTTATATAAAATAACTCCGGCTATTTTTTTATATGATTTTTGCAGCTATGTGTGATTCTAGATGGTTTTGATGTTTATGCAAGAATTTACATTTCTAGAGATTGTATTTTTTGAGTTATTAAGGATATAAATTAATTAAAATTTCGATTTGACGTTTAATGTTATTTTGTTCGCTTGATGTCAATATTTGAGTCTTGGGTAAAAAAAATGTTTAGAGAATACGATTTAAAAATGCTAAGATAATTTATTGTTTAAAATTTTCACCCGTAAAATTACCCATACCACAACACTTAACAACTTGAACTATTGTTTGTGAATAGATGCTATAATAACTTGTATCCATAAAATTATTATTGAAATTTAAATGGGAACGGTAGTTATGGGCCCTCAAAGGCTAAATATGAGTCTACATAACTCATAAGAGTGTGTTAGGTTTTGACATTTATTTATCGTAATCGTTTTAAATTGTATCTTGTAGTGCAATTAGAGAATTCGAATATTGTAAAAAGGCAAGATAAATTATCGTTTACACGTTTACAAGTTATCTTACTGCTTAGAGAATTAGAGCACTGAAATATAAGCTGTATTTCATGACACCTGGAAAACTTGATCCTAATTTTATTTTGGATCACAAGTTTTGAAATGAAATCTAGTAAGCGCCATAGCGTTGTTTATTAGAGCTAGCGTCAATGGAAGGGAATCAATCATATACTATGAGCTACTGACCAATGGCCAAACGCTCAATTCGGACCTCTACTGCCAGAAATTTGGCCGAATGAATGCAGCAATCGAATAGAAGCGGCTAGAATTAGCCAACAAGACAGGTGTCGTGTTCCACCAGGACAACGCCAGGCCTCACACGTTCATGATGACCCGCCAGGAGCTCCAGTAGCTTGGTTTGGCGTTTATTATGCATCCACCATTTTGTCCATGGCAAACGGTTTTGGTGTCCTTAAGAGAGGCTTGCGAAAACTGACTATCTCAGTTTTTTGCTAATGGGGAAAAGGCGTTTTGGAAAAGCTTAATGAGTTATCGAAGAGAACGGCGCATATTTCAGCCAAAACCTATAATTGTAGCCATGTTAAATAAAGCCTCGAAATAAACTTAAAAATAATGGATTTCTTTTTCCCCAACCTTATATATTAAATCCGAAATATATTAACATATTAAATAATGACACTCCACAGCCCGAGAGCAGATGAATTGAGTATAGAAAACGAAATAAGCACCATAACAATTAAACCGGTTCGCCCGGATCGCGTAATTTTGGAAGTCCATCATATAATTGACACAAATACGAACAAGAGAAAATTGTGTATTATACACTATGTACGTATACGCTTTTTTGCTTCACTCATTTTAAATGAGTAACTCACGGGACAAAATCGATTCTCAGATACAGAGTATCCAAGAAATGAAGTTTAGGAAGACTATCCACTGCATCCCGTCTAATTGTTCTTTGCTCTGTCGTTATACCTCATGAAGGGGTTTGGCCACTCTATTGTGGTTTCATAAAATATACTATAAAATTTCTCATTCAATTCGATTTTAAACAAAGATGTAAATATTGAAAATATAATTCGTTGTAGGCACACACATTTGATTGAGTTGCTGAAATACCCATAGATAGCTAATATGTGGTATACTCGTAGAATAAAATGGTAGCACGACATTTGAATTAACCGAACGTGACAATTTCCTGGAAAGTAAATCACTGAAATAGCAATTAATTGAAAATGACAATTCACAGGAAAAAAAATTGACCGAAAACATGAATTTAAAGAAACGGACGATTTACCAAAAGCGACAATCACCGAAAACAACTCTTCACTGAAAACGCCAATTTACTGAAAACAACCATTCATCGAAAACGATATGCAGCGAATACGACAATTCACCAAAAATATGTCAAACGAGGTCCAGGGTTTACATTTTGTATCATATTTATTATCGGAAATGTTGATAAATTCAAGGGAGAGCAGATATTTCGAAATTCCGTAAACGATGTTATCCATTTTTGTAAAGGT
This sequence comes from Nephrotoma guestfalica, assembly GCA_963691935.1. Lineage (NCBI taxonomy): Eukaryota > Metazoa > Arthropoda > Insecta > Diptera > Tipulidae > Nephrotoma > Nephrotoma guestfalica. The sequence continues at coordinate 133,424,376 of OY829914.1, read as the reverse complement.
TTTGTTTGTTTCTTGGCCTAGATTGGCCTAGAATTTGTAGTAGTCAAACTAAGTCCAAGCCCCGAGTTCTCAACTGTGTCACAGAATTGTGACTGACAATCGTCATTCTGAATGGCCGTACTAAATCTACTAGAGCAAATTACCAACTCTAACGAATCAAGAATTTTGCCCCAAAATCAATTTAGAATCCCATTCCTATCCTACTCAACAAATTTCATCATGATCGGTCAAGTACATAAAAAAGAAAACAATTTAGAACCACATACATACTTATCTTCCATACTAAATTCATCTTGATCAGTTGAGAAATGGTTTAGTTCCATTTAAATAGGAGGATTTCTACAATTACATTCAAAACTCATAATCGAATGCAATTTTCACAATAAAAATCAATTTTTACCATAAACTTCCCGTGCCGAAAACAAGCAGAATCTAACACGATCGATGAATAAATTAGGACCAATGTATTCACTGAAATCAAAAGGAACTAGAAGCGATAACTGATGATACTGGCTGTCTGAGTCAACAGAAATATAATAGAAAATGCAAACCCTAAGTAACTTATTCATTTTTAGTAAATTATTGTTTTCGGTGAATTGTGGTTTTGGGTGAACTGTCGTTTTCGGTAAATTTTCCTGCAACAGTGCACCGAAAACGTCAGTTCACACTGACAATTAACTGAAAACGACAATTCACTGAAAATGACGGATTGTATTATTCCTTATTTTAGTTGCAGTAGATCTGTGCAGATAGAGAATAAATAATTTTAAGTTTGATAAGGAATTTAGTTGTTCTGACCGACAAGAACTTTTCTAGCGTTTATTCACGAGATTACTGATTTCTAATAGCAAATGCAAAAATAATAAAAATAATTTTTATTACTATAAATATGCGAAATGCTATAAATTTTCCGGTAAACTATCTTTCTTGGTGAATTGTATTCGGTGAATTTGCGTTTTTGGTAAATTGAGGTTTCAATGAATTATCGTTTTCGGTCAATTGTTTTTGGTGAATTGTTTTTCGGAGAATTATCGTTTCCGGTGAATTACTTTTTCAATGAAATGAAACTTAGGTAAATTGTCGTTTTTAATGTTGTCGAATTGTTTTTTTTTTCGAATTGTCATTTTGGTACTTGTCTTTCAATAAATTCGTGTATTACGATCGAATATTAGGCAGTTTAAATAAAACAAGAGCAGTTTTGACATCATGATGTCAATGAACTTTCACTTGCAGTCAGTCAGAAAGCGAAATCGTTACTGGGTGATCTACAACAAAAATGATTCGATTTGTAACTAGTTTGAAATTGAAAACAATTTTATCAGTTCAAATCTCTTATCACTTATGCAGTTATAGACAAACCTGAATTACTACGGGTGGGAAGCACCCTAAAGAATTCAACTCCTCCTATAGAAGCTGTGTTTCTTGATGTTTGATCTGATCCAGTTCAGTTCATTTCATGAAACAACATAAGGCATTTCAAATCAAAATTTGTGATCTAAAACAAATTTTGGATCAGGGTTTCCATATAAAATTTGAACGGATGCGTCCGATTTCACTCGCATAAAATAAAAGCACAGTTGGGCTCGTAAATTACGAAATGTAATTTACATGGTTTTTAGATGTAAAATGTAAGTAAAATGTATACACTTATTTTTTACATACTGTAAAGTAAATAATAAATAAAATACTACTTTTTCGTTACAATCTACATCTAATAATTATCGAAAAATTGACTGTGTACTCGACCATTTTCCTTATTAGGCATAAACAACAGCATCCAAATCGAGCTGATACTTTGTGATGTGGATGAGATACGCTTCCATTTCAACCATGGTTCGATAAGATTAGCATTATTACTGCGATCGAGATTTTATTACAAATTTTCAACATCGCTAAGAGCCCATTCAGCTTCGAGTAAATCAAATGCAAAGCTGATGAAAGTAACGCTAGCGACTTCTAAGTATATCATTCTTTTTTTTGAGATGTGATAAGTTCACGGCCGCAACTGTCAAGAAGTGAACCGAGAATTGAACCCACTTCAAAGTTATATTCAACGTATAATCTGTTTCGAAGCCGTGCGCAATTTTGCTGTTATTCCACGCACTCGTACAAACTGGAAAGTATTTATGATTTTACAATTTTACGGTTGGATTTAAGTTAAATTAAATGTAATAATATTATTTTTTGGTTAAATAATTGTTTGGCTTCGGTTGGCAATTATTTTTGAATATACACTTTTAAATTTTTTTTTCCCAAAAAGTTATAACGAGATGCAGCAAGATATCAGTACATTTATTTTATCATATTTAGGAGCTCTTTCAGGACAAGAATAGATGGCATTGTAAAATGATAGATGATTATTGTTTTCTAAATGTAGATAACTAAAATTTTAAAATAATTATGATTAACGATTTAATTTTTAATTTAACCAAAAACTTTTTGACTGTAATTTATGATGTTAGTTTTAATTATAAACACATTTTTGTAATAAACATTCAATATTTTTAATAATTTTTGAGGTTTTTCACGTTCTTAAGTATATTTTACATATTTTTGTAAAATACACGAATTTTTTTGTAATTTACGTTTGCACATGTAAAATGTAAAAAACGTATATTACAAGTAAAATGCCCAACTGTGAATAAAAGACGAAGTTCAGAAATTCAGTCGTTGAATCAGTGCAGACCGTACCGGGCAAAAGGCAGCTATCAAATATTGGGAAGCTTATTTGGAGGCGTAAGGTGTCAACCTTGAAAATCTAGTTGTAAATTCAGCACTGCCTAATTTTATAATACATTCCAATTTAGGAATGAAAATTAGCGAAAATAAGGAAAAATATATGCGCCATGTCACGGAACGATAAACCCTATTACATTCTTCACGTACCAATAATATTTTTACATAACAATGATGCGGAAGACAATAGAAAAAAAAATCAAATATTCAAATAACAATAAAATAGGTAATTTAGAATTTGCTTTATTCTAAGGAATTTTTTCTCAGTTAAGTAGATAAAACACGATGGGAAATTTGTATGTATATGTATAGAAACAGAATTGTATCACACGCGCAGTTTTAAATTTCTTTGAACAAATATTTAGAAGCAACGCATTTTATTTGCCTAGATGGACTACATCAATTTTGGCTTCTAGCAAACAAGCAAACATATATTTTAAATTATTTACGGATTCTGTCTGTAGCGGAATTGTATATATTAGTTTAGGACGAATATTCTTCCTACATATTATGGTATATTAAATAGCCATGGGTGTATATCTAATACGACATCGATGGAGAAATTAAACTGTTGGAAATGTACACAGATATTCGAATAAGGAGACGAAATTATGCTCCTTGAGTATCGAGTACGTGCTATATTAAAATATATTATTCAACACTTTTATGTCTCGATTGATTCCGTGTGCCAATTTTACCGTTTGATAATCATATATATCCTCACATATGGCTGTAACATCATTATATTACAATGTACGTAAATATATGGATTAAAATTCATTTAAGTGAAAATCAAACAAGAAAATTTCAAAGAGAACTTTTTCAAGGCAAAATTATGTATTCTGAATTTGTAATGATCTTATACACATACGGGGAACGGTTTATACATACGTTTCTATGGATCTTTGACATATAAAACAACAAGTAGTATATTGATTCCTGAAATCAACAAGAACTAAAGAAATGATATATTAAAAAAGAATGAAAACACTTTGAGAAATGGGAAAAAGGCAAACCATAAAAAGCAAAATTTATGTCGTCGCGATACATTTTACAACGAGCATGTATACAATGTTCATTGTCATCATCATTATTATCATCATGGTCGTCCATATAGTTTCTACTTGTTACTATGTTTTCTTATATTGATTTGCAATAAACCGACGAAAGATGGATATAATATATTTTATTAACGACTTATTTTTCATAGGAAAACAACAAGAATAAAACTTTTTTACGTCTTAATTTATTTATTTTCAAAGTGGTTATTCATTACATTTTATTGGTTTTAATCAGGTGATGATATTAAAGACACGGTATCCTAAAATTAATTATAAACTTTAGGTTACGAGGAAATATTTTCATATTGCTTTAACGACAGCACGAGTTTAAAATATTAGTACGAATTTTAGGCGAACGATGGATTTGAATTGCGAGTTCGAAAATGAAACACTCAGCCGATACTACCCTAAAACTATATAGGGTGAACTTTAATTTTACGTTTATAATAGATGTAATAGTTTAAAGCCAACATTCGGTAAAATTGAACGAATTACTGTTTTAGTTCACTCAAATTTTTAAGTTTGTGCGAAACTGTTGTATAAAGTGCTAATTTTTGTAAATCCGATCTTCACAATCCAGAAAATCAAAATTCTGAATAAGACAATTCTGTAAATTGAAATCCAAATATCTTATTCTCCGAAATCATCATCAATTTTAAATCAATTTACCGACCAAATGCGCGTAAAGTACGATGGACTGCGAAAGAGTTCGACCCTAGAACAGATTGCATAAATTAAAAATTAACAAACAAATCAATTTTAAAAGAGAACGAGTCAGTCATGATTTTTCTTGTAAACCTTCCAAAGTCTAACATATATTTCACTGTCTAAATTTTAATTGGATTCTTTAGATGATTATTCTTGCAGGGCGAGAATGAAGTAAATAAATATGATAAATTTTTCATAGTCTATGGAACCAATCATTCTAACAGACTGTCTAAATTAGTTATCGTGAACGTCGTGACATCCAGTTCCGTAAAATAATTGCTTCGATATTTAGCAACTCCTCCATTTTGGTGATTTGGTGACAAGAAGTTCGAGTTAGAAGAAGTGACGCGTGGTATGATGTTAGTATCGCTATATTTTTACTGTAAGTAAGATAGTTAAAATACAAATGCTGGTGTTGCGTTGATGGAACTTGAGCAACCCTATATGATAGATGAAAGTCTAAGCTTCATTAACTCTCTTAACCACGATTCGCTAGTATTGTCATGCTCCTTTAAATTACCTGTATGGTAATTGATAGGCCCCATTTTCCATTAAACAGTAATCTACTGCATCACAATGTGTTGTTATAAAACACAGGAATTGTCGATGGTCTGAAATTCTATTATATTACAGAAAATTTCCCGTACAAAAAATAAATTTAGCCCACTTACCGCTAAAGGCAGCACCGTTATAAATGAGAAATATTTTCTGCTAATCTTTTAAAACCAGCATACAATTTTTAAACTGGTGAAGGATTATTTAATTCATTTTGTACAACAAAAACATTTCAATTAGATTACAATTTCGAAAATAATTATGATCAAAACTGTGGAGCAAATTCTAGTCAAAAAATCTTCTTAAGATTACTCGACAACACTGGAATTTCTATTACCACGAAATTACGATTTCTAAAGTTATTTTTATCAAAACTCGAAATTTCCGAAAATTTCAAAAACGGTCTGAACTAATTTTGTTTGAAATTTAATTTTTAATCTTTTTTCCTAAATGCTATGTACTTTTCAAAATATTAACAAAAAACGAAAAAGCTTTATTGGAAGGTGCCACTGATCTTGACCAGTATTTTTGCAAAATTAAGTTTCAATCTGTTAGTTCACAGTAGTTTTCTGATAGATGATATAATTTTCAAAATATTTGCAAAAAGCGAAAAGCTCATGCTGTAGAATATAGCGGAAATTCCTCAGCGGAAAATAAGAGATTTCGCTACTCGCCGCAAGTGGCAGCACCAGCATAAAAGATAATTTATTTTGTTATATAATTACCAGCGGAAATTTTTTATTCATTTTGTATCTCTTTTTTCACTAAATAAAACATCCCAGCGGAATACAATATTAAAAGTGAACCTTAAAATGACAAATTGATTGATATCCGAAGTAAAGGAGCTCGGTAAATGAAATCTTTAAATTTAACAATACTCTAAAAGAATGACGATAAAATTTGGATAGTAGTATTGATCAGGGATTTTAAAGTAAGTTTTGCACAAAATTCTAGGATCTGTTCATGCTGGACTAAACTTGGGCATTTCATAACCAATACTTTTGAAAATTTTAAAATGTTAATTAATTTATTTTCAGTTTTTGGCCAATATCTTAAAAACTTCTACTATTAACCAATACTTTCTGTTGTTTTCCTAATAGCTTAGGTCATACTGAGACTTCGTTGAAAATTTGGGGAAAATTTATAGATTAAAATTTTCACTATAATTTTTTGATTTTTTGACTTATATGGCCCCTATAAGTTATTTTCAGTTTCTGGCCAATATCTCAAAAACTTCTACTAGTAACCAATACTTTCGGTTGTTTTTGTAATAGATTAGGTCATACTGAGACTACGAGGAAAATTTTGGGAAAATTTATAGATTATAATTTTCACTATAATTGTTTGATTTTCTGCGGTCATATAAGTTATTCTCTTTTGTGATGGTGCTGCCACTTGCGGCGAGTAGCGAAATCTCTCATTTTCCGCTGAGAAATTTCCGCTATCGTATACAGCATGAAAAGCTCGTCATCAAAGCTGTCATTTCCGGTAGATCGATTTCAACCAAACATCACTGATACTTCCCAATTTAAGGGAAAAGGTTAAGTATAAAATTTTATTCTGATCAGTCTGTTTGTCTAGGTTGTAAAGAGTTCGAATATTTTGTTCATGTGTTATGTCGTTTCCGCTTAAATTTTCAAAAACTCATGTTGACCGATACTGTTACAAAGTTAATTTAGATTCTTTTAATGATATGCTTTTCAAAATATTTGCGAAAAACGTAGAAGCTCTTATGGCGGCTGCCATTTCTGTTCTACTGATTTCAGTTAATAAGCATTGGAGTCCGTCTGGGCTGTAGAGAAGCTATACACATTTAGTCTGCATGACACCATACACACATACACACTTTCAGGAGCAAATCAGTTATTAAAATTTTAAACGGAAATGACGATTTTTGATAAAAAACTATTTTCAGTAAAACATCGGTCCCGTATACCTTAGTCGGATTCATTGATTGAGATGAAACTTCATACTTTAGTTTTTTTCCATAAATTGAAGAAAGTTCTGGCCGACATCTGTTCATCAAAAATGACAGCTTCCGCAGGAGCTTTTTCATGTTATACAAATATTTTGAAAAATATATAGCATTTACGAGAGAAACTATTAAAAACAAAAAGATTGTAAATTAAGTTACAAGCAAAATTTGTTCAGATAATTTTTTAAATTTTACCGGAAATGACAAGTTTTGATAAAAAACTTTATTTAATCGAAATTCGGCATCTCTTCAGAAACGGACTCCTTACTTAATATTTTTTCCATTAATCAGCAAAATACTTGCAAAATTTCCATGAGAGCATTTTAAATTTTTGCAATGATGTTGAAAAGTTTAACATTTACAAAAAACGACAAAAAATAAGGTTTGACCTTGGTGGTTTTCTAAAATTGGAGCAAGGATACTGTTTATAATGATACCACAACGACATCTCTTAAAATAATGTAGTACTTATTTATACTATTTTATATGTAAAATAGAGTGTTAAAAGAGGAAACACCAAACCATTTTGAAACTTTGATGTTGAAATTTAAATTACAAACGCATTAATATGTAGCTTGTGCTTAAATGTCGAGTTTCACGTTAATGTTTGTTGCATTTCTTAAAACTGCATTGTTTTGCTCCTTTTTATATTAAAATGAAAAGAACTTTTGCAATCCGAGCGGAAAAAGGCGAAAGAAAGCAGAATCGAAAAAAACATGCCAACTTTTACCGCATTCTTTAATACGTTAAAAAGAGGACGAATCTTTCAAATCGAATTACGAAACAAAAGAGAACGAAATTGTTGAAGATAATTTGATTTCAAATAGTTCTTTAGAATCATTTTTTTAAAATACTATCGCAGTTTTAAATAACGAATTTGGAACTGTAGAAAACTGGATGATATTTCAACGTAATCAGAAACAGTTGATGCAATATCGCATTTCTAAATAGAAACGATACCATGCAATGGAAATGTTTCTTAAAATTAAAGAATTCGTTATCGCCTCAGATGCAGAAAATATCAAATTAACATACCTTCTTCTCAAAAAATTGTTACTTAATGGTGAGTTGTGTAAGAGAGACAGGTTGAGTTGGAGAAAAAAAAACGTATATGCTGTTTCCATGTTATTTTAAGGTAGCGAAAGAAGTTGTCAGAGAGTATGTCGTAGACATATATCAGAGGTCCCAAATAAATAATAATCCAACTACTAAAACCTGGAATCACAGGTACGGGAGCATTTATTAATACAGAGGTTGATTATGCAATCCATTTAGAGTAAGTGACTGAAACGCTTGCCTAGACGGTTCGTAAATCGAAGAGGGGTGTCAGTAAACTACTATAGTAACATTGTGAAAAATGTTATTAGGACTCGATAATCGACAAATTATCTGAAGAATTCAGCAAGAAAATAAAAAATAATGCTGCATTAAATTCTATTAATTGACATTTTTTAACTGGTTGCCTAATGACCTGTTCCTAGTAGGTAACATAACCATGTATTACTGGAAGAAAAATGAATATCTGCATACACTACAGCAATGACAGAAGTAGATAAATGTAGTTGAGAGCATTAAACCTGGAGATATGGTAATTATAAAAGAGTAAAATTATCTACCTTGTAAATGGCCATTAGGACGAATTATTTATACATACCCTTGAACAGAAGGCCGCATTCGAGTTGTCACTGTAAAAACAGGGAATTCAATATTTATTGTTCACTAACGCAAATAGCAAAACTTCTGGAGAACTAAGGTTAGTTAGTAGTAGTTTACTATTTTTTTTTATATTCAAATAATTATCTCTAAAATTTATCTTTGCGATACTGTAAATGTTATGTTTGATCTAAAATCTGAGTTCAGAAATTTTGTTTGTAATATTTAACATGGCCAGAACGACAAATCTAAAAATGTTTGCAGGCACTATGTTGCATGCGCTTGATGTCATTTGCACTGTGCTAATTTGGATTGTATTGAGTGGTGTACCCGTCTTTATTTGAAAAGGCATCTGAACCAACCAAGGCTCCTGAAACGACGGTGGAATTCGATTTGTAATGTTGTAAAATTTGTAATGTTATTTAAGCTCTTACGCCCGCACGATAATTTACTTAAATTTCCTTTTAGTTTGAGCCTCAAACAAACAATTATTTTATCACTCTGCACATTATCAAAGTCACATAGAATCTTGTTGTATAGAAAAATAATATTGGGAAAAGCTTTTTGCGTTGCTTTTGTTTATAAAAGCTATTATTTCACTTTAAATATCAGATAATACTGCACAAACAATGAATCTCTAGATCTTTTGTGTCGTCTAACATATATACGAGTACATACAAATATTTTGATTTGAAAATAAAATTTTGATTATTTTGTTATCCGTTCTATAATATTCCAATTTACTTCATGCGTTCAGAAACTTTTGATGTGTGACAAATTTCGGAGATGTTATTTGTTTTATTGTGTGTTGATTTTCAGGCTTTGATAAAAAAAAATTCATGATGCAGCATAAGATGATTAAATTATTTATCATCTTTCATTTTTTGCGAAGAGTTGTTTTTGTTGTTTATTAGTTAGAAATTTTGCTTAACCAATAATATTTTTGCCAAGTATATATATATATATGATGGCAAAATGATGTTAGTAGTTAGTATTTGAAGCATACTTTGATAAATTATTAGATTACATATTTATGATACAGGCACCTAATATATAAAAATCTTAACCAAATCTACATAATTTAATGCCTTTGCTGAGAAAATCATCACTTTCTGTACTTGTTTCAGTTTTTCGAAATGAAACCACCCAAACATTTTTTGTGGTTTTAATTGTTCAAGATAATTCTAAGAAAATAATCTCATATTATATTTTTTGTGGTTCAACCGAATTCCGTAAGCTTAAAAATTTCTTACATAAGGGTACACCGTGCGTTCTTCGGGCCACAATAATTACATTTCTAATTAATTCAAAATTGTATACACATAAATTGTGGGTGCCCCGGGCGAAACATGAATTTCTACATGTTTTTGGGTAAAAAATAATTATGCTTTAATTTATGTTTTCTTTGCTCTAACTAAATCAATTTATGTATGTATGTGGGGGCGGGTGAATTAATTTACCAAAATCCCAATACCATTAACAACTTGTATTTCGTTTTGTTACATGGAACTTATATTTCGCTGTTGCTGGCTGTGGAGTTGTGTCAATCGTTAACTCATTATTAAACACAAACGCAAACATTTCATTTATTCGGTGAAATTAAATGGCATACGCAACAAAAAAAAAGCAAAATAATATCAACGCTCGTCAATCATTGTCATTCTTTATTTCGTCGAAGAAACTTTACTTATTGATGGCAGTTATAATATCAACTAACACAGCAACAAAATAAAAAGTAATTTATAAAAACAAAGAACTTCGAGATAATTACAAAATTCTTAATACTGAATTAATTAGATTTTTTAATTTTTATTCGATTTTCCATTATGTCTTCATTTTTCCAATGATAATGCTTTTGAGGAAAAGGTAGAAGATCCTTTTTGTAAATTAAGACAAATAAACCATTTTTGGGTTGAGTAAGTTTTTGTGGTGTTACAGGTCGGATGTATAAGAGTCAAAGAATCTTGCATACTCGTATATTTATACGTATATTTAGATCTGCAGACAATAATGATGACCCTTCAACCCCATTTATGTTTATGAGTTTTTAATAAAATTGACGTTTATCGTAATAATTTATTGCGATGAGTCTGTGGTTTAGGAATGGTAGAAAAATATTGCTTTAGTTTAATTATTTAATATTTGTTGAATGTTGGATGCATTTCCCAACTTCTATATTTATATTTATAGTTTTGCACAAAGTCCTTCGTTTCTGAGGCCAATAATAAACCACTTTGAACCTGTTTTCTCACACTGGGTCCAACCCTTTAAATTATATAATATTTTTCGCTAAGGTCCAAGTTGATTTCAAATCAATTATCATTCACAATTAACATTGTTAGCATTTTACCGGTTTGACTTGACATGACAAGTCTCCACTTGCAATTTGGTTGAAAATTAATAGTGAAACTCGATAATAATGTAAATTCGATGTACAGTTCAATTATATGCAATTGAATAGACTAAAGCAAAACCTTCAGAATAATATCTGTTCTGAAGTGTGAACAGCAAAAGACCTTGTAGAAGACAACTTTTATTTTTATTTTTATTGATTTTATTTTTTTCGGACACTGCAAACAACAACATCAGTCTATCTGATATTATGATTCGACGAAAACGTACTCAGAACAAACATCTCCGCGCTGGAGAAGTTAAAAGATACGGCCGCACTACTAGGCGCAGAAAATTAAAAACTAAAAAACACATTGCGGGTTTGGAGAGCAGTTTTATTAATGATACCACCACAGCTTACCACTAAACTATAATGAAATCTGCAGTGTTATGAACACATTTTGACATTCTATCTGATAGCGGTGGCCAGGAGACTTGACGGTATTACCAAGCAAATGACAAAGTTTCTTGTCTGTCCGTGAAATTAAATTGATAGAGGCTTCCAGATTCCTAGATCCGAGATTCTATCAATAGCTGAACCGTTAAATGAGCCAGCAATAAGTCACAGGTCATTTTAATTTAGGGGTAGTGCAAGCAAATCTATGGTTTTTTGTTTGCCGCATTCATTACTCAGTTACAGATGTGCAATTTAAAAAGTTACCAGATAAGATAATTAGTACAAATGATGTTTATGCAACACAAAGAACCACCCTTGGTTATCTAATGGAACAAACTAATTTCTAAATCTGTTCAAGCTTTCTGTTTTATAATGACTAATGGAGTCAAACGCCTTAGCAAAGTCTGTGTATACCAAAGACTTTTATCATCAGGTTGCAGTTGATATTTTTAGCATAAAACCATATTAACTTTGCGATTTGCATCGTAGTACCGCGGCCCTGAATGTATTGCATGTTCCTAGCTCAAATAACTTCGGAATTGATGCAATTGATTATGCCTCTATAATGTGAACCATCATTCCTTGATCCAGTTTTGAATATTGGTGTTACTCTTGTTGTTTAGAAGTTGAAAATCTTCTGAGGAAAAATGCCTTGTTTCAGTGATTGACTGAGAATTTTATAAACACATTTTTTTAATCACTTGTTTTAATTTTTGAATATTTTAACAAAAAATTTAAAAAGCACTCGATCTTGATGATCTTTGTTAGTCAAAATCGATCGAGAGATTTTAAAATTTTTTGAAATTTTTTTTAAATATTCAAAAATTCAGTTTTGTGAAACAAAAAAAAGCGTTAAACAAAATATGTTTAATAAGCGTCAGTGTGCATCGCCAATTGCCTACGGCAAATAGTGGTCAAAATATTGATGGAAAAGGAGGCACAGAGGAATTACCAAATTTTTGAGTCTTTTAACAATGAGGGTGGTATACCCAGAGATGGGCGTTTAGGCCTCATCTATTAATTTTTAAGTGATCGTGTTAACCACTCGTCGACTTCTAATCGTAAACAAGTCGACGAGTAATTCGCTGACATGGAGACAAGGTGCAATATTTTAATATCGATATATTCCGAACTACTGTCTTCCACGGAATTAAATACTTGGTTGTCCGCTCCGTAACAATGCCATTTTCTTATTTTTAGTGGAATCGTATAATTTTTGGGAAAGAAAAAGGATATTTTGAGACAGCAACAAATCAAACTGTCAGGGATTTTAACACGATATTCATGATATTTCAAGTTCCATTTAAACTTCCATATTATTTAAACATTGTACAAAAATAAAAACTTAAATATCAAAATTGTGCCCTGTGGGGTGGTAGACAGAAGTCTTCCATCGCGATATATAAGTAAATAATTTCAAGGAAATCAAAATATACTGAATTTTTTAGGAACAAAGAACTGAATCCAGCCTGATAGTATCTTCTGCAGCTCTACTTGCTCCACCAACATTTCAGCAACTTTACAAGCGACTTTCAAGCCAAATTAATTTAAGTCTGATAGGACTCATATCAAAATAAATGCTATTTCGATATTTCCACCGGTCTTATTATTGAGAAACTCCCAAAAAAGCATATAAACTGCGCCAACCATAACACTCGAGTTTGGATATGTATGTTGTTGTAGGCCCGCATTTCTCATTTGGTAATTAAACCTTTCTATTGCTTCATCTTAATTGTCTTATCGTAATCCCAGCAATTATTATTATTAATCTTGGAACTTGGGACTGTAAAAAGTGGCGTTACGTAAATTCTAAATAATTATTGGGTCGCTTTGAACATCAAATTCAACTGTAAGTACGTTCATTTTTACACATAGTTTCAAAATCAAATGCATACTTCGAACCCCCTCTTCGAACTGGCTCTATGTGAGCGGTTTAGCTTGGAGTAATTAATTTAATGGCAAATCATAAATCAACTGTTGTAATGGAATATCACCTTTTCCGAAACATTAACCTTCAAATTCCCGCTATTAAAACTGATGCACAAATGTTAGTTCTCTGTGTCAAAAGTTAATTAAATTTATGGTCTAAAAATTATAACTCGACTATCGCAACTAAGGATTGGGATTAACAAATCTCGCGTCTCGTAAAATTTTTCGTTGTTTTGAATTTCCGAGAAATGTTAAATTAACGTTAAATCTAAGAAACGCTTTTAAAATAATGCATACATTCAGAGATTACTGAAATTTTCTAAATTTAATGGATGTTTAGACCTAATTACTAGTCTTTGCATCCAATTCAGTAGTCCAATATTTGAATGTAATTTTGCCATTTTATATTGACACTGTATGGCCGTTTTCCACAGTTAAATATTATATTCTTTATAAATTAGGTACTTTATTGTGCTATTTTGGCAAACGTCGCCCGAACGAAATGGGAATAAACTAATCAATGTCATTCAAGGACTTCTTTACTTATCCTTATTTGCTCGTAACGTGGTTTTACCGTTATGTGATCTCTAAACAGAATAACTAAGTAATTACGAAGTAGCTAGACAGCAACTTTACCAGACGACTAACGTAAAATAAAGAGAAAATTTTGAGAAAACTGAGTTTTTAATATCATTTCCTAGATTGTCGACGTTGTCTACATTGTCGGCGTCAGCGACGTAAAAAATTGATATGTTCTGCGTAGTAGCGTAATCTACTTCGCCCATCCCTGTATACCATCTGGACCGCATCCTTCTTTAAACGTTTCTAGAGCGAGATGTATATATATATCTTCCGCTGCAATTTGTGGAATTTTTATGGATACATTGTTGGTACTATCATATGGGTAAATTAACTTTTCAACGAACAAGAGTTAACCTTATTGGTTTTCTGAAATTTAAGCAGGGATAATGACCTGTGATTTTCCCGTCACAACTGTTTGTATTAATTAATATTAAACCTGAATACCAAATCTGAAACCTAAAAAATAATATCTTACAAACTAATTACACTCTAAAGTGACGATAATAACTGTAATAATTAGTATTTGCCATTTACTTTTAACCGCTCTAAATTTAAAAATCGTAAAATTTGATTTAATTTCATTAGTTCAGAACGGATTAAATTAATTAATTTTCATATTGGTTATCACGCCGCAAAGTATTAATTTAGAATTAAATTTCATTAAAACTCATGATGTATGTGAAACTATAATATTTTATTAAGTTCCTGATTTAAAGGAAGAATTGGTAAAGACAAATACCATTAGTAGCCAGTAAACAGTTACCCTTTGTCCTAGTAGATTACAGTTGTGTTGTCTTGTGCCTATGTGTCCACAACCGGATCGTTCCGCCCTAAAAAGTAAAAACGTAATCTTTCCTATCCTTGCCTCTTGATATATAGTATGTAAACAGGATGTAGAAATAGGCCATCCGCTATCCGGGACACTTGTCCAATACTTGGTCCTAAGTCCAACCAATCACTCAATCAGTTCGTCGTAAAAGAAAGTCAGGTGTTGGCCGAAACATATACATCCATTCATTTTCTCGTTTTAGTAGTGGAATATCTCAACAATTGACTTAGGAACAATGTACGAGTACCGCTGTTTAATATCGTTAAACGTTGTTTTATATCGTTGTGATATCGCTGTTTAACGTTGTGATATGATTGTTTCCAACCATTTATGTAGGAAAATCAAGCAAATTTTTTTTATCGCTTAGTAAAGATATGCATATTGCTTTAAGCATTTCTCTGCTGCACGAATCATTTAACAGATAAGAATTTCTAATAATCTGAATTGCTCTTATGTTGCCACTGTATATCAGTAGCCCATAATTTAGTTATGTGGCGTTTAGATATAGTACACATATAATGATCCACTTGGAATGTTTAATAAAATTTAAATGTACGTACAAATAAAATTTCGATTTTGATTCGCATGTCTCACTTATGTTTGATGCTGTACAAGTGAAATTTCGTTTGTTGTGCAATTTTATCGTCTACATGTATACTGGCTTGGATGCTTGTTTTCTGGGTAATCATAAATATTATTGTGTAAGGAAAATACCAACTAAGCACACACCATCTAATAAGCAAATTACATGTTTACACGAATTATCTAAAATGAATTGTTCATAAGAAATTCATGTTGACAAGATATGAAACTTTGAAGTGGTTCTCTTAAAAAAATAATACTCATAATGCGACGCTTCCCTTCGCTTGAAGGCAAAACATAAGTACGTCGTATTCTACATATATTGCCGTGTATTATTTGTATATGCCAGAATTACAGCTTTAATGTGAATTTTACTTAATCTTGATGGGTTTTTATTTATATTTTCGTTTCTTAACTGACATTAAATGTATAATTGAGTGTTAGTAAGAAAAAATAATACATTTATAAGTAATATTAACATTATTTTATGTATGAATGTATTTAGACAGAAAATGAGCAGAAGTAGAAATACAAAAATTTTCATTTTATGCCTTTTGAATATTTTATGCGAAAGTTTTACTTCGTGGAAATCGTTTCCACGAAGGAAATTAAAATTTTACGATTTGACACCAACAACTAAATGACGGTTTATGGATTTAATCTTAATACTTATATTTATATTGAGTAAAATAACATAAAATATAAATTGTTTAATTGAATGAAAAGTGGGATTTAAAAATTAATCCCCGCTAGGATTGGTTGGTCTCGTCGTTACGGGTTTTCCGATTGAAATATAATATTTAATTTATAAAAAATTTCTGTTCTTGTAAAAAATAAATTAAATTATTAATTAGTTATAGTTATTTTCAAAAAAAGTTCTCGTTTGGCTTATGGTTTTATAGTATAGGTATTGTCAAGAGGTGCAAAGGTGTAAATGAGAATACAATGCTATTTAGTTTAAACGTTCTAAACCTAATCGAGATTTATACGAATAATTTAAAAAATAACGATATTTAAAGATATAACCCGTTTCTTCTAGCAAATTAACTAAAATTAATTTAAAACAGTGCAGGGAAGTCTTATTACGTCTCCGGTTGTTTGCAAACTCCGCATTATTAAAATTTGTTTAAGAGAATTATCAAAATTTCTATTACTATTAATTCAATTTTTGTAAATCGAAGTATCATACATTCTATGTCGTCACAAACCTTGATACACACCGATCTCGAAATAACCACTGTGTTAACTGACCAAGGAAGTTGGCTGAAGATAACACCCAATTTTCGAATCAACTTCAATTCAATAAGTGACCTTACACAATAGTTTGGTTATATTTGGAAATAGATTGTATTTCCTGATTGGGTAAAGATTAGGATAAAAACTAGTAAAGATCAAAAGAGTTGTAAAAGATTGATTGAATTGGACAAGTTAAATTACACATTTGGTATGCATTTATAAATTTAAATAACTAAACTTATTAAATATCAATAGAAAATACAGAAATCTGTAGAAAGATGCATTCAAACCTTAAGTAACGAAAGCTGATACTAAAGGAGCGCAAGGTCATTAAACAATTAAAATAATAAATAATGACATGAAGGCAAAATCGCCTAAACGTAATTTACTCTTAAAACGAAAAATTAATTAATTATTAAACTAAGATAATTTCTTTTGAATTTGGCATCCCTTATATTTCTTCTCATCGAAAGGATTGATTTTATATTCACATCCCTCGAATATCTGGTTCGTTTCCTGATTCCATTTCTGACTTATCTCCTCATTTTTAACTTCACTAAATATCGAATTTTGTTCACCGCTTCATTGGGACTTATATAGCCCGAAAATTCGCCAAGGTTGCTAGACAAACTCACTTTCAACAACGCAGGGCAACTGTCCCCTAAACGTATAACATGTAACTTAATATGTCAAGTCAATCGTTATAAGATTAAATTTCCTTGATGACGTAAGATTTTCTTTAGCACATGGGTAATACTACTAATGCTTTCTATTATCACTCAATCAGCCAGGAATTATATTAACTGGCGACTTGATTTTGATTTATGTGCGTGTGTGCATGTGTTGGTGCATGTGTGTGGTTCCAAGCAGACTAAATATATGTAGCTTCTCTACAGACCAACCAGTCTTAAGTTTTTCTCATAAATTTGGTGATCCTAATGATTTTTGGCAGAAATCGGTAAACCGGAAGTGGCAGCCTCCATAGGAGCTTTTTCATTTTATATAAATATTTTGAAAAGTATATTATTTACAAAAAAGACGATTTAAAACTAAAAGATTCCTAATTAATTTTGCAATAATATCGATACAGACCAGTTTCCAAAATTTCCGCTTAAATGACGAATATTTAATCGGCCCATGCGGATTTATTGCTCGGGATGAAACTTCATAAGGAAGCTTTTTGCATAAATTGGGGGTGACTTCTGGCAGACATCCGTTCACCGGATTTGGCAACTTCCAAAAGAGCTTTTTATCATCGCTTTAGGTTTTAGGCCTCTCTACAGTCCAGGCGAATTTACTATTTACTATCGTACTTAAAATTTTTCCATTAATGGTATCGGCAGTGCAGATTAAATTTTCAACCAACAAGGGTTGACATTGTTGCTTTTCTGAAATTTAAGTCGGGATATTGATTTTTAAATAGGCAGAATGAAGTTTCTGACAAAGTGACAAATACCTTATAACAATCAGTGTAAAGTGTGAAAGAAAATGCTACACTTTAAATTATGATGCTACATTTTAAAATAATTTGCGAGTAAGTATTATAAGATAATTAAAGAAAATAAAGTAAAATATATTTATTTTTATTTTAAGTTAGTACTTGTTTAAACAAAACAACTAAAAATATTTAATTATGTTTTATAAAACCAAATTGACGAGGCATCGTAGAGATGTCTGAGTCGATCGTAGTATGCAACCGTGTAGTAATGCCCCAATCGCAACTTTTGTGGAAACCAACATAATTATGCACAAAAAATCGAAAATTTAATCATTCGAAGCCCATTGACAAAGCATCATAGATATGTCTAAACAAATCGGAACATGCTATCGTGTAGTACTGACCCTATCGCATCTTTTGTAGAATCCAACATAATTATGCAACCTGTCGAAACATAAATTTTCTTTCTAATCATAAAAAATCGTATACTTAACTATTTGAAGGTCATTAACGTAGGGATGTTGAAGTAAATCGGAATATGTCATCGTGTAGTATTGACCCTACCACATCTGTCGTACAGACCGTCGAACCATAAATGTTCTATGGTGTAATCACAAAAAATCGAAAATTCAATTATTCGAAGCCCATTGACAAGGCATCATAGATATGTCTTAGTCTATCGGATTACGCTATCATGCAGTACTGACCATATCGCATCTTTTGTAGGAGCCAAAATAATTATGCGACCTGTGGAAGCATAAATTGCCTATGTTGGAATCATAAAATTTGAAAATTTAACCATTCGAAAACCATTGACAAGTCATTGCAAAGATGTCTAAGTAAATCGGAGTATGCCATTGTGTAGTATTGACTCTATCACACCTTTTGTAGAAGCCAACATAACTATGCGGCCCGTCGGAACATAAACTTTCTATGTTGTAATCACAAAAAATCGTAAGTTTAATCATTGACAAAGCATCATAGAGAAGTCGAAGTAAACCGAAGTATTCAATCCTGTAGTATTGCTACTCTCGCATCTTTTCTAGAAGTTAACAATTATACAACCCGCCGAAAAATAAATTTTCTTTGGAATCATAAATTTAATCATTCGAAGACAAGGCATCGTAGAGATGTCTAAGTAAATCGGAATATGCCATCGTGTAGTACTGACCGCATCGCATCTTTTGTATAGACCAACATAATTATGCAACCTGTCGAAGCATAAATTTTCGATGTTGGAATCATATAAAGTAGAAAATTCAACCATTGACAAGGCACAAGGCATCGTAGAGATGTCTATTTAAATCAGGATATGCTATCGTACACTACTGACCGTATCGCATTTCTTGTAGAAGCCAACATAATTATGCGACCTGTGCAAGCTTAAATTTTCTATGTTGAAATGAGAAAAAATCGAAAATTACATACAACATTTGAAGGCCATTGACAAGACATCGTAGACATGTCTAAATAAATCGGAGTATCGTGTAGTACTAACTCTATCGCATCTATTGTAGAAGTCAATATAATTATACGACTCGTAAAAACATAAATTTTCTATGTTGGAATCATAAAAAACCATAAATTTAACAATTTGAATGCCAATGACAAGGCATCGTTGAAATGTCTAATTGAAGAAGCCAACTTACAACTTCGAAGGCATCGTAGAGTTGTCAAAGTAAATCGGAGTATATACCAACATGTATTACTGACTCTATCGCATCTTTTGCACTAGCCAACAAAATTATGACACTTTGCAAAGCATACATTTTCTATGTTGGAAAAAAATGTAAATTTCGGAGGCCATTGATAAGGGCCATCTTTTGTAGAAGCCAACATAATTATGCAACCCATCGAAGCATACATTTTCTCTATGGGAATTATAACATTACGAATTAGACATGTCTACGATGCCTTATCAATATTTTAAATATGGTTTTCGAGACCGCGATAAAATACAGGAAAATTAAGAAAACAAATTTTAGGACAAAAACTTTTACTAACTTTAAGTCAATCGTTATGGCATTTAATTTTTGGTTTGTAATTAAACACGCTAATCGGCGTGTACAGTCCGACCAAAATGATAAAAATCATCAAGATATTTTTTGTAACTCTAACCTCACTCAATATATGTATAATTCTTAGGGGTCTTTCACAATAGTTACATATTTTCAAATAATTATAACCAGGTAATTGTAAGTTGAGCAAACTGTCTAAATCCATCAAATAAAATGCATACAAATTTTAACAACCAGAATCAAAAATATTCTTGTTTTTTTTGTGATAAATGAGTGCGTTTTATGGCGAAACCTGATAAAAAATATCGTTATAGTTTTTATCATTTTTGTCCGACTGAACACTAGGAATACATCTAATATTAAAATAAATTAATTAATCTGATCATCAGATATTAAGAATTCCATTGTTTGTAATAAAAATAGAATTCAGACATTCCATTTTCATTGTTTGTCTATTAATTTTGAAATTGCAGCAAAAGTTAAATAATCAGTTGTGCTCTGAAATCTTAGATACATTAAATTTATTGTAATGTGTGAATTAAATTTAGATTCACTTGCCAGTTTTGTGTCAATCGGTAGCATTAGTTTCATCAAATTGAAGTGTCCTATGAGAAACGCAAAACATTCCAGTTCCATATTTTTTGAGTCGGGTAAATTTTTAACCGCCTCTTCTGAATACTGTAGAATGAATATTGTAATGTTGTAGTGCACAGTCTTGTATTTACCGCCCAAAGTTTGTGTTGTATTATCACCTTGAATAAAGGCTTTTATAGAGTTGTAGCTATAATGTAAATGGAATAATTTGTATTATTAATTAATGTATGCATTAACATGTTTTTGTTTTATTGTATTATTGTCCATTAATTACACTACTCATTATTTTTGTCAAATTTTCAGTTGTAAATGAAGTAAGGAACAATCAAGCCCTGTTTCGTCAGTTCAGGAATTTTTAAGTTTTTTGATGAACTCTCTACATAAACCCGTTGTTCAGAGTTGTTGAAAACAAACATAAGTAAACTTTATTCAATAATATAATACAAGATATGGACTTGGTATAAGCCCTTTAGTATTCGATTCAGGGAATACGAAGCACAAATATTTTAATAATATAGAAATTGCTAGTGATCGAATGGTAGAATTTTCAATTTTTATTATCCCTACATATAAAATGTATGCTTCGGCGGGTCGCATAATTATGTTGGGTTCTACAAAAGATGCAATACCGTCAGTACTATTTATATGATAGCATATCCTGATTTACTTAGACATTTCTACGGTGCTTTGTCAATGGTCTTCGAATGGTTAAAGTTTCCATGTTATAAGACGCCAACATAGAAAATGTATGCTTCGACGTGTCGCGTAATTAGAATGGCTTCTACAAAACATGTGCAATAGTGTCAGTACTACACGATGGTAAACTGCGATTATTTAGACATCTTATTGATTGATTATTTAGACGATGCCTTATCAATGTCCTTTGAATGTCTTTGTAATCGATTTCTTTTCTTTACCAAAGCATAATTTATTTAAAACTTAAAACATTATTAAATAATTTTGATTTTTATCGCAATACAAATTTATGTATTGTTAAAGTATACGATTTTATTTTAAAGTGTAACGTATTACACATATTATCTGTTATAAGGCTTATTAGATATTCGAGATCGATGTGTATTGTTATTGTGTGTACTTAGTAAAAGTAGTTGATAAATTCTGCATTATCGTCATATTTATAACAGGTGATATAGTATTCTACTAAAGTTGGACATTAAACATTTTAAAAGAGCCGAAATAAGAAAGAGATTAAGTGAAATAGATTAGAACATTAGTGGTAAATTTATTTAGTGTTTGTCGTGGTATTGGATTTCAGTTCCAATACTAATAATAAGCTTGAGGGGTGCGTGGAACAGAGATGACAATAACTTCACCGTGGACTTCGAACAACCGTTGCTTGGGCTAGTACAAATTTCGGTGACCGCATGGGAATAGCCAAAGCATGTAATCGTAATGGAATAAAAATACGGTCATCGTCCCCTTGACATGCCAGTATGCCTCATCCAGGAGCAGTTTGCTAGCCTTCTAGCAGCGCTGGGACCTGGCTAGAATTCATTCGGCACATCACAACAATAATTCGGATAATTCGAAAAAATACCAAATTATTTATGTAACCTCAAAGATGAGGAGACCAAATACCTCCATGGAGTATACTGCTAACAAAATAAAGAAAAATGAACTAGTGAGGTGCAAATTGGTCAGATTATTTTTTACGTATATGAACGTGATCAAATTAATGGTAATAACGAAAGTTTGTTGTACAATGATACAATTTCAGAAGTTATAAACCGATTATAAATCCTAATGGATGGAGTTTAATGTAACTGATTTCATTGATATCACTCACTGGCACTCACTTTTAAAAGCGTTTGGGAGTAGATATAAAACAGAGCAGAGAGATTTTCGATTTGTATTGTGTTTCTTTTTAGATGTCCCAGAGATTGATGATTTGTAAGATTTTAACTCCATTGAAAAATAATCAAGGCCATTTTGACCGATCTTGACAAATGTAAATTCAATAGATAAGGGAATCACAAAGAAAACATTTAACTTGGGTACCGGTAAAGCAACTCATATTGTTGAAACAAAACATGATAAGAACTTTTAGTAAATTCGAATTACTCTATAAACAACGATAGGCTTAACGTGAATTTAAAACATCTCGCGTTACCTATATCGGCAGCTAACTCTTCATAAGTTGAATAATCCTTGGGGAATAGAGCAAAACGTTAAATATCACAGTTCTTAAAATCGTAAATTCAACATTTAATAACCTTGATCGGTGGAATGAAGAATTTAGATATATTAATGAACAAAAATTCCAAGTAGACAATTTGTCCGCCTAGTCCTCGCTTTGCACTATTTTTAGCTATTGACGTTTTATAAAATGGAAATAAAAGAAGTTGGTTAATAAAATGCGATATTCCCCAAAAATATACCCATTTTTAAGTCTTTTTATCTATTTGTTTCGTCCTCCACCCCTCTTGTGTGATTTCGTATAATAAATATCTAAAAAAAATTCGAAAAGGATTAAATAATTCATTGAACTGGAAAATATGTTTTCCTTCTTTGGTTACAATAAAAAAGGGAAAATAACAACTTTGATTTAGTTCCTATGTAGTTCCCTCTAGTGGGAAAGCTTATACCATTAAAGAGCGATGTCTTTGTGCCACAACATACTTTACATAATTCAATTTACTCATTAAATACTATAAACAATTATTTTAAAACAAATAAAGTTAATTAAAGTCTTAAATTAATTATTCAAGGCACCATAATATAACAAGTCATTAATTTAACGGTTATTAACTACAACGAAAGATTCTATCTTTTTCTAATTCGTATTGATTTTTGTAATTTTTCGTGTGTAAACGATTAAATTGAAACTGACGAAAAAATAAGGAACTCGTTTGTATCAAAGGAATAACTATTCCGCTTCGAGAATTACAATATTGATATTATAATTTTATTGGTGTACACCTGACTTGCAAATAACCTACTATTTAAATTATCTGTCGATAGATAGCTGTATTCTGTAGGAATACGGCGGGCCCACCGAACAGAGGTGTAATGTATACCAAAACCGAAGGTTAAGATATAATTGTTAGTTGTGACAGACTCGGCCCGGTTAGAGACACTTAAATAGTCGATAATTAGTAAGATAGATTTCAAAGTTTATCGGGTTCGATATACATAAAACCTAATAAAGCAAATCCATTAAAAATTTTTTTATTATATTCCACATAAAACACATACCGCCCACACTGGACAGCCTTCCAGTTAATTGAAAGCCGCCAATCACCGCTTCGCTTCTAACTATCAACGGACATCCATCCAATCCTAAGTAGACTAGTCTCAATTTGTTCTGGCCACCAATCGTTCATTACTCCCAGCTCCCGCTGACCAACAAATGGCTCAATATGACGCTTCGATTTTGCATACGGTTGATTTTGTTCTTCCTGTACTGAGGCAATGTCCCGTTTGAATTTTTCATAATCGTGGAGCTGGTTCAACTAATTTTCCATATCTGCTGCCTCATAAGGTCCAATAGTTTATCTCGACCAAACTCACCCACGCCATGATCTTCATTATCCGTCCCACATTATTACCTACCATTTCCATTATCTGCTCCAACCATTACCCGAATATCCGCATCTCGTTTGCCAAGTATTATATTTCACATTTGATCCAATTTCTTTTCGAAGTTTTCGTTGAATATTTTGATTTCTTTAATTACTTGTTTTATTTCCCCAAGGTTTCGATATTGTTGATCAAACCCTCAATTGTTTTGTTCTGTCAAATAGAAACTTCGTTAAACAATTTTTTGATTCATGTATCTCTTTAAATTGTTGATTAAATTTTTGGTTTATACCAGCGAATTATTGCGTCATAGCCATTTTTCCAGATGCTTCGAGAATTATTTCTCTAAGTTTATGTATGCATATTCGTCAAACTTTCTAGACATAAATCTTATACACGAATAATCGTAAACAACGATTCTAGAGTAACCTGTTATAGGGCCAAATATCGATTATTTCGCAAGCAAATGAGGAAATTCATTTCCTACTTTGTTATGATACTCAAAATGGAATTTGAATATTGAATATTGTAAGTGTTCAAATTCGCTAGTATTGTAACACTATCTAGTAACCGTAGGTAAATCAAAAATTAATTTGCTTATCTGCTTACGAAATAATCAAGTATGTGGCTAAAATCTGCTATAAAACTAAATTGTTATAAAATTAATTATAATGCTTAAATGTAGTTGTTAGTATTTCATAAATGCCTTAACGAGTTAATTCTTAACCCTAGATTGACCAATTTACTCTGAATTAATGTCCCGCCTAATCTAGGCGAAATTTATGCCCACCAAACCATAACCACCATCACGTCGAAACTCATGTTCTCCCCCCTCTATAGTGATGGAAAATCTCATACCGTAAACAATTTTTCCACGAATGTATACATCGATCGCGAATACACCACACTTGATCTGTAAAGCGAAAAAATTATCGGACTTTTAATAAAACTGTCTTGTATAATCAAAACACAATATCCCTGTTCAAATTTCAGAAAACCAACACGTCAAACCCTTGTTGGCTGTTAATAAGGGTTAGGGAAAAAGTTAGTGGTCTTTTATGGGTAACATTAAAACAAAAAATTTTCTTATTTCAAATGAACTTTATTTAACCAAATATGTGCCATTTTGTTCCATGAGCTCTTGTCATTTTTCTGGTAGAGCCATGATCCCATCACTGTAGAACTTCTGTAGTTTAGAGGCGAAAAATCGAGACAGCTCATTTTCGCAGGCCTCTTTTGAATTTAATGTAAAACCATTAAGATGGTTCTGCATGGACCGGAACAATTGATAGTCCGATGGTGCAAAGTCAGGACTATATGGTGGGTGCAAAAAAACTTCCCAGCCAAGCTCTCTCAATTTCTGCCGAGTCATCAATGATGTGTGTGGTCTAGCGTTATCAGAATGAAACACAACGCCCTTTCTACTGATCAATTCTAGGCGATTAAACTGAATTGCTTGCCTTGAACGCGTTAGTTGCTGTCAGTAAAACTTAGAATCAATCGTTTGGCCCGGTAGCAGCACCTCATAATGCACGATCCCTTTCCAATCCCGCCACAGCATTACCATTGATACCGTTTGGGAAGCTTCATCTCGTTTCGTTCATGGTTTTCACACAACATTGTCGTATCTTATCCACTTTTCATCACCCGTAATCATTCGCTTTAAAATGGCTCGATTTCATTCCGTCTCAGCAGCGTTTCGCAGATAGAAATCCGGTTCATTAAATTTTTAACTGTTAATTCATGTGGTACCCAAACGTCAAGCTTTTTTTGTATCCAGCCATTTTCAAATGGTTTAAAACTGTTTTGTGATCAATATTTACTTCTTTACCAATTGCATGGCTGCTTTTATATAGAGTCTTCTTCAATTTTCTGCATGATTTCATCGACTTTTTCAGTGGTTTGTCGACCAGAGCGAGGTGCATCTTTCACATCGATATTTCCAGAAAGAAAGCGCTTGAACCATTTCTTTGCTGCTGATTTTGATAAAGCACCTTCTCTTTAAACAGCACAAATTTTTTCGCAAGCCTGAGCCACGTTTTTACATTTATCATAATAAAATTGTAAAATATATCGAATTTTTTCATTATTTATCTCCATGTTTAAAATGTTGTAACTTTTTATTCACTTCACCGATTTTAATGTTTGTATGTCCAAGTACAAGTTAAAACGTACCCTTTCAAACACGCATCAGCCCGATACGAACAATGGTTACTGAGATATATGAATGTGAAGCCATCTACCGGGAAAAACTCCACGCAATTTTTCCCCTACCTATTATAATCTTTAAATTTATTTAAATCTTTTAATTCTTTGTCGTTTTTTATAGAGATGTCGAATTTTGGTGAAATAAGTTTTTGTATTAAAACTCGTCATTTCCGGAAAAATTTTAAAAATTGTCTGAAGTTATCTTGTTTGAAATTTAATTTGCAATCTTTTTGTTTATAATAGTTTTTTAGTAAATGTTGCTTTTCAAAATATTTGCAAAAAATCCGCTCCCCTCCTAATTTATGGAGAAAGCCTAAGTATAAAGTTTCATCCCGATCAATCAACCCGTATGAGTTGTACATGGCCCGAATTATTGCTAAAAGCAGTTTTTCTTGTCAAAAATCGTCATACCCGCTTAAATTTTGGGAAACTATTCTGGACCGGTATTGTTGCAAAATTAATTTACAATCTTTTAGATCATACTGGTTTTCTCATAAATAAAATTTTTATCAATTTTTTTCTCAAAAAAGGAAAATGATCCTATGAAAGGAAGCAGTCACTTCCGGTTGACCGACTTCAGCCAATTATCAATGTGACCTCTCAATTTACTGTTAAAACTTAATTATGAAGCTTCAGCCTGATCCGTCAATGTACAGAGGACAAATTTAATTGAAAAACAGTTTTTGTCAAAAATCGTAATTTCCGCTTAAATGTTAGGCCAATATTGTTGGAAAATTAATTTAGAATCGTTTAGTTCGAAATCATTTTTCTTATCGTTGTTCTTCTCATGACATAAACTTTTCAAAATATTTGCAAAAACCGAAAAAGTTCCAATGAAGGCTGTGGGCCGATTTCAGCCAACAATCATTTGAATTTATGAGAAACGCTTAAGTATGAAGTTTCACCTCGATCAGTCAATCCATCTGGGCTTTAGGGAAGCTACATTTAGTGTGCACGGCACTACATATAGACACACAGGCACAAACACAGACACACACACACACACACACACACACAGACCGTTTTTGGCTTCGGCGATATAACAAAATCGAGGTCAACATTTTTCATGATTACTACACTTTATTTAACTACGTAAAAGAAAGTAAAAATCAGGAAATTATCCGTATATTTTATAAAATAATTCTTGGATCCGTGAACCACTGAAAATTCACATTTAAATTATGATTTGAAAATTTGAGCAGACCGGCTCTGTTCTAAATAGAAAACACAAAAACTGATTTCAGTGACAATTGAAAACAACAAAATTAACATTATAAATCCATACTTCGAAATAATTTATAATTTTTCAGTTAAATAAGTTGGTTAACTGTAATACTTTGTTCAATAATTTTAAAATTTTTTGTTGTGTATAAAAAACTAAACTGTATCCACAAATTAAATCATGAATCACAAATTTCTCGGATAAGCATCTTCAAAATTTTGCATGATTCAACCTGGCGGACCGCATGGTAGACAGAGATAATGCGACAACAACTACACCATCAACGAAAAGTAGCCATTGCTTGGATTAGTAGTTACAAATGAGATCATCCACCTTCCAATATGCCGGTATGTCTCATCCAGGAACAATGTCCAGCCAGGTAACCTCAATATTGAGGCGGCCAAATCCCTTAATAGGATGACGCCGCCTAGTGGCCATAAAAATATTAACCCTACCTCTGGAACTGAAAGGGGCAAATCCACGCCTATGATTTTAGTGTAAAAAATTTCCCCTTCCGAAATTAAATTGCGATGCCTGTTCTTTTTGTTCAAAATTAACAGTTCAATAACAGTGACACAACTTAAAAATTTCAGAAGAGCAAAAACAAAAACATGTTATGTTCAGATAATTTTTGATTTTTTGAGTACGCGATAAATTGGGTTGTTGCGATTTACGATTTTTATTATTTATTGTGAAATCATTCTGCGCTCGGATTATTTTTAGGTCACTCAGTATTGGAACCATGCGCAGATTTTAGCGAAAAAGAACTAGATATAATTTCTTGTAGCTGCTAGAAAAACGCACGTACAATTTTCAATATTTTTTATATTAACGTGGACGCATGCGGAAGTTTTATTCATTTTCTATGTTTACAAACAACTTGACATTTCATACAGTGACATTTCAAATAAATGTGTTTATGTTTAATTCTATTGTGCTTAGTTTCTAAATGTTAATAAACTCAAATAAATAGATTCACTAATATTATATATACAAACCATTTTCAAATGCAAATTTTCTTTATGAATTAGAGAAAAATAAATAAATTAAAAAAAAAATCATTGATTTCTTTTAGTTAAAAATTTTTTTATTTCAAAATAACGAACATTTTTTTATATGTACCTTTCATATGTACTGATAAAATTTTGTCTAAATTTATTGAGTTTTTATGTGGGTTGCATGCACAAAATTTGTATAGCAGTTTTGGTTGCATCCATGTAGTTTTATTTAAACGAAAAATAATTATATCTAGTTTTTTTCGCTAAAATCTGCGCATGGTTCCTATACAGTTTAACATGCACGCCGCTCTGTTGTACTTGGAAATTCCATAATGCTGAAACACATCTTAAAAATCAAAGGTTTGTCAGTTTTTTTCAATCCGCGAATTTATCAATAACAATATAAAAATATCTTTTACTGCACCAAAATCATGAGCCCTCTCTGTACTTTCCAATAACCAGCAAACTAAAAAATTAGACAAATTATTATTATTTTGCAAAATAATTTGTTTTTACGTGCGGTGTACTTTGTAAAATATTTTGTAGGTTAGAATTTTTATTTCTCCCACATTTTGCTTTTTCGAGAGATCGAGATAGGTCACAAAATTTGTTAAACCTACAAATTTTTAGGCGCAAACTAATCCAATTTACAAGCCGGATTTGTTTTAAATTTATATACATAGTTCAAAATTGGGACATAAAATATGTCCATAACTTAGAAACAGTTTCATAACTTTCCAAGCAAAGTTTAGAATCGATTGAGGAATGGCACAAAAGAATATTATGTTATTCATATTAACAGAACCAACCAAATTTTAATAAAGTCAGATGATAAATGATAGTATATTAAGAGCATACCTCTTATTGGTCAGATTCTAAAACTGTAAAGTCAAATAATATCAAATTACACCATCAAAACCACAGAATTTGGTTCTCCACATCGGTTATTAATTGGCCAAGTTCCGAATAGCATGTGGCCCCTTTTGTACCTATTCCAAAACTTTACAAATAATTAATTCTGAATTCCAATTTCACTATACAAACCGACTTTTGTTATAATTCGTTCAAATATGGCCAAGAAAATCTCAAGGCAAATAAAGATAAAACACATTCTGTTAAAAAAGTAACAGGAATTGGTCATTTAAAAATTCGCTTAAAGGGATTGTAAATTTTTTTGTTGACACTAAGTTGACCCAACGTCCTCTTCATCTCAAGTGTGTTTTAAGATTTTTATAAAGAATGAAAATATCAAACAAAGAATTTGTCTCAAATTCTGTATTGCATATGAGTGGTACGTGCATATGAATGGTACAGTGCACTTAAAAGCAGTCCAGATATGGTGGAAGATTTGCCTCGCGCTGGTAGACCTCCGCTGAAGTTAACCTCAATAAAGTGAAGGAAATGGCGACGAAAACTCGTCATTTAGGTTTGAGAGAGATAGCCGCTGAACTTTCTGTGTCTTACAATTCGTACCATTGTACACGATTGTTTGGGCATGAAATGCGTTGCCGTTTGACTAGTTCCGAAAGACCTGAATTTTCTTCAAAATCTCAATCGCGTAAAGGGACCTTTGGCATGCTAGAAAGAGTCAATTCTGATCCCACATTCATAAAATGCATTTTAACTGGTGGTGAGACATGGGTTTATGAGTTTGATATGCAAACCACTCAACAAACAACGGAATGGTCACTTCCGACTCAGCCGAAATTGAAAAAACCACGTCAAAGTCGATCAAAAATGAAGGTAATGTTGTCGTAAATGTTTAACTATTTTCTTTGATTAACACGGTGTTGTGTACTCGGAATTCTTGTCAGACGGTAAACAGAGAGTATTATCAGGGTGTTACGTGGCGGTTGAGAAAGCAACTTCATCGAAAATAGCCAGGTTGGTGAAAAGAAAACTCATAAATTTTGCATCACTACAACACACCATCTCACAGGGCTATCATTGTGAACGAATTTCTGGCCAAAACTCAACAAATATCACCGAACAATCACCGTATTCACCTGATATGGCTCTGGCTGGTTTTTCTCTTTCTCTTTTTTCTTTGTTCGATATTTTTATTCATTATAAAAAGCGGGAAACACACTTGAGATGTGCAGACAAAATAGAGTACTGTAAACAAACTAAATTACAGATCGCGCTTAAATTTCACGTCAAGATAGAGGACAGTTGTGCCAATTGAGCGATAAAAAAAATTTTACAAACAAAACCAAGGACCAATTCACGTTCCTTTCTTAACAAAGTGTATATCCGTTATATAAAAATACTGTTACTTTTAATTTATAAAAGCTTTTAATACCCTTAGGTTGCATGCTGCACATCATCAAATTACAATTTGCATAATTGAAGTACCTAATAATTTAAATCTATAAAGATATTTTCTAATTAACGGTCCATTTTTCATATAAACAGTCATTTCGTTACTGGTGACGCCAGGCATCAAGAAATAAGATGCGCATGATTATACCTGTATGGCCTGGATATTATACATTTAATGTCAAAATAAAGGATTTTTTGTAGTTCTTAAAATTGTTTAATGTAGACTATTAAATTTAGAATTATACTAACTAATACCAAAGCCATCTTTTACTGAGAGCCTCTTCGCTAAAATGAAGACGACACGCTATGTCGGTTCATCATTTAACCACGTGCAAGTTTATTTTTCCCCAATTTTTTGAGTTATTGTTTCTCCGGCTCGTTCCTTCTCTGAAATAGAAAATTTCAAAACAATAAAAATATTTTTGCGTTTTCAATTTTTTAGTATCACGAGCACTTGACGGATGTTAATTTTCAAATAATTTTTATAACATCCTTTTCCATTTTTATTTTAGAATTTGCCATCACACAGTCGACATCAAGCGTACATATAAAAATTGACAGCTCGGTGTAAAATTTTATTTTCATTTAATAAATAGTTAATTAAAGTGGTTTTGGGTTTTCATTAAGTTAAAATAGTTTTATAGTGGTGTACGAACAATTTTATAATATTAAAAAGGTGGTGGACGCATATATATATAGTGTTTTAAGTGAATTATTATTTGGTGGCAACAACAACAAGTGTTTGTATATATTTAAGCGGCGTGTTTTTAGACAGTAAATAAAGTCAGGTGTGGGCAAAAGGAGGGCTTCGGCCCTTGAAAGGGGCGATGTTTGAAAGCCCAAATAGATTCGCACCGTTGAGGATGTTGGGAAATAATACCCAACCCTCCAAAAGGAAAAAGATCGAAGAAATGCGAACAAAGAGATTAGGATTCGGTGGCGGTGCAGATATAATGGATTGCAATGGAGTAAACGAAAAATATCTAATAATCAAGCACGAGCAGGAGGGACAAAACCTGTCAAATTTTTCACCTTTTGGAATACAAAAAGCGCTGGATATGATAACCAAAGGTATCATTAAAACGCAACGTTCGAGAGCTGGAGAACTCTTGGTTCTGACAAAAAATCAGGCAGCGACGGATGCATTATTGAAGGCAACATCTCTGGGACAATTGGCCAAAATAAAAGTGACGGAACACCCCATATTAAACAGTTCCAAAGGTATCATTTTCTGCCACGACCTAAAAAGTTTAACTGAGGAGGAAATCAAAGAAGGGCTTAAGGACCAAGGCGTCATAGAGGTATACAAAATAAAGAAATGGGTGGAAAATAAATTAACGGACACAGCAGCAATTATCCTGACTTTTAATTCACCAGTATTACCGGAATATGTGAGGGCAGGCTTTATACAACTAAGCATTCGATTGTACATTCCAAATCCGTTGAAGTGCACCGAATGCCACAAATTTGGTCACACCAAAAAGAGATGCACAAGTGATCCTAAGTGCTATAAATGTAGTGAAGTAACACCACACAACCAGCCGTGCACTACACTAAAATGCATAAATTGTGGAGAGGCACACACCAGCAACAGTAAGGAATGTCGAGTATATAAACGAGAAGTAGAAATAGTGAAAATTAAAACTGTAGATAGATTAACATTTCCCGAGGCGAAAGCCAAATATTTTCGATTATATGCAAACACCACACCAGCTAACCAGACAACATATGCAGATACACTAAAAACATCCTTTAACCCACCAAACACACCACAAAAGCCGCAAAACAAAGAAAACCAACTAGAACAGACAAAACCACAATCATATCCAAAAACTATTTCAACTTCAAGGCAACAACAGACACAATTAAACCAACCACAACAACAACAGCAACAAAAAGATCAAGTACAACAACAACAAAACCAACAACAGCCGCAACAACTAAAACAACTACTAGAAACGAACAAACTACAACAACAAATACAGCAAGTACAACGACAACAAGAAAGATTACAACAACAACCGCAATCAAATCAACAAACAACCTGTAATACAGCAATGGACATAGAGACAATAAAAAAAAATGAAGCATGGCTAGCAATGAGACATTCTAATTTAACTCCAAAAGAATTAACACTATTTGGAAATAACCATGTAAGTATGATTGATGATGAATGAGGGAAGGAGGAGAGAGAACGCATTTGCATTTATAAATGCCCTATCCTTTCTTCATTTCTTTGAATGGTAGAGCGAATGCTGAGATCCAATGAATGCATGAAAATTGGTCAGATAAATATTCGCAGTATATATGCCAATGGCGATATGTTGCGGAATTATCTGACCAATAATGATATGAATGTGATGATTTTGTGTGAAACTTGGGAGCGGGAGGGTAAGACGTTTCGGGTGAAAGGATACAATTATCTGTCCAGACCGAGGGCTGATGGCTTCGGCGGCGTGGCGATATTGGCACGTGCCAATATCAGCCTGGTCCTTTGTGACATACCGCGCTTCGAGCACATTGAAGTCATCGCGGCCAAAACTCGGAATCTGGACAGAAACTTGTTATTTGTTAGTATCTATGCAACTCCAGTGTTGTCTACGTCTGACAGAGAGAGAAGCCAACGAGATTTTCAAATTTTGTTTGAATGGGTGGAAGGCAAAAGTGACGTGATTCTAGCGGGTGATATGAATGCGCATTCGAGAATATGGGGGAGTGAAAGAACTGATGCTAGAGGTAACTGGTTGACCCGCCTCATTCTGGATTCCGATCTCGTAGTCCTGAATGATGGTGGGTCGACTAGAATGCCGAGAGTGGGGTCGACAGCCAGCGCGATAGATTTAACTTTAATATCTAGCGGGCTGGCGGGCCAAGTCACTTGGAATGTCACAGATGAGAATTTGGGTAGTGATCATTATTTGATCAGGGCATGCTTAGGTGGTATAAATGTTGACATAGACCGTAAGGTCATTATGAATGGTAAGAAATGGGTCGAACGTATGAATGAGATTCTCACAATGAAAGAAGTAAATGAGGTTAACCAACTTGAGGATGAAATAGAGAGAGCGAATGAAATGTGCACTATAAATATCAGAGGGAATGAATACAAGGTGAATGGTTGGTGGAACAATGAAATCCAGTATTGGTATGAAAGGAAACGGATAGCATTGAGAGAGTTCAGTAGGTGTATATGTCATGAATGCAGAATAAATTATGGAAGAATGAATGCAAAATTGAAAAAGGCTATCCGTAGAGCGAAAAGGAAAAGTTGGCGGGACTATGTATCAAAAATGACACATAGAACTACAACTAAGGATGTATGGGATAAATTTAATAGAGTGAGAGGATATAGAGCGCAAGGCAGAAATGCAGTGTTAGATGACAGAGAGAATGGAGGTGTCTTTTTACAAATGATTACGGACGTACGTAACAATTTGAGTGATAGGTATGAAGTTTTGCTACCTGATAATGAAAATGAATTTATGAACGATATGTGTAAGGAGTTTGAATGGGAAGAGTTCCGAGGGGTTTTAGAAACATCCAAATCTACTACCCCCGGAACCAACAGAGTGAGTTATAAAATGATTAGTAGATTAGAGTTCGAAGCCAAGGCGGCCTTGCTTCGAATTCTCAATCAAGTATGGATGAGTATTCAGATACCGGAAAAATGGAAGGAAAGCAGAGTGGTACCTATTCCTAAAAGGGATCGGGATAGGAATCTGGCAACAAATTACAGGGGAATATGTATGTTGAATGTATTTGTTAAAATTGTGAATGGTATGATGAAAGGTCGTATAGATAAATTTGTGAATGAGGGAAATTTGTTGCCGGAAACCACCTTTGGGTTTCGTCAGAACCACTCTGCTAATGAGTGTGTAGAAAAGTTTGTGTGGGAAGTACAAAAGGAAAATAAGTATGTTGTGGCGGTATTTTTGGATATAGAAAGGGCATATGATTACGTGGTTCCAGGGAAACTTTATCAGATCCTTATGGACTTGGGGTTTCCTTGGAAAATTTGCAAATGGGTGTATGAGTTCATGAATGAGAGAAAGTTAGTTTTATGTGGTAGAGGGTATAGGTTGGAAGGAGCGGTGACTATCGGCCTCCCCCAAGGCAGTAAAATCTCACCGACTCTCTTCAACCTGTATACGAGCTCGATACATAGGTGTAACTCCTCGGGCAAAGTCATTTTGCAATTTGCCGATGACTTTGTCCTGATGGGTAAGGGGAGTACCATCGGGGAGGCCTTGAGTCGGGCTCAAGAATGTGTGAATTAGGTAACCGAATGTTTGAGTGAACTGAATTTGAGAGTAAATTCGAGTAAATGTTGTAGTATGGCTTTTAGAACGAATCGGATGGTTGATGTGCGAATATATAATGAGAGAATTGAGTGTGTGAAATTGACTAGGTATTTGGGAATCTGGATTGACAGAAGAATAAGTTTCAAAGTGCATATGGAAAAATTGGCCGATAATTGTAAGAGTAGATTGAACGTGATTAAAAGGGTGAGCAAACCGAAATGGGGAGCTCATCCGGGTGTGACTGATATGTTACGAAAGGCGTTAGTGTCAACTAAAATTGCGTATGGAATGAGTATATATGGTGATGGGTCCAAGGTTGGGTTTAAAAAGTTGATGCTTGTGGAGAATGCGTGTGCTAGAGTGGTATTGGGAGCGATCAATTCGACACCAATACACACTCTGTGGTCTGAATTGGGTGATTCGCCTCTTAATTTTAAGAGGGAATGGATCACCGTGCGAGAGACTGTGCGAATGTTAACTAAGGACAATAAATTAGTGAATGAAATGAAAGAGAGATTGCAAAGAGGGACGGTTTACAAAAAGACAACAAGATCGCTGGTAATCTTGGAAAATATTAACATATTCTCCAAGATTCGTCCGGCAAATCCGAAAGTCCCTCCGAGCAATCTAATAGTGCGGTTGAAGTTTGGTGACACTACAAAAGCAATGATGAATGAGTTATCGGTTAAGAGCGAATTTTGCAAAATGCGAATGAATTATGTTGCACATGTGGAAGTGTATACAGATGCTAGTGTAAATGTTGATCGCGTAGGTGTGGGAATTTATATTCCTTCAATGAGGAAAGAGAAAATGGTAAGAGTGCATGACAGTATCTGTATAATGAATGCAGAATTGATAGCGATTATGGAAGGGATCAAGTTGGCAATGACACAAGGGAGAAGGAGAATAGTGTTATTCTCTGACTCCCGGAGTGGGTTGGAATTAATTAGTAAGGGTGGGGGAACTCATGGCAATGTGTATGTAGAAATGCTATATAAGTATCTTCAATCTTATGGGAGGGAGGTCATCGTTCAATGGATACCTTCACACCTACAGATTGAAGGTAATGAAAGAGCCGATATGCTTGCGAAACGGGGTTGTTTGATTGAGGATGTAAACGAATATGAATTCATGGATGCCAGAGACGTACTTCGCATGTTTCAGATGAATCTGTGGAGAAAATGGGAGAGAGAGTTTGTTGAAAAATGTCAGGTGAAAGGTAAGAAGTACTTTGAGTTGGTTAGGTCTCCTTTGAGGCAACCGTTCTTTAAGGTGCTCAAAGGAGATACTAGAATGTTACGAACTATGGAACGAGTGAGATTGAATCATGGAAATTGGAAAGAATGTTTGAAGAAACGTAATTTGGTTGTGTGTGAATTATGTGAAAGCTGTTTGGTTGTGGAGGACATCGAACATTTGATTTTGAAATGTTCTGCATTTAACCAGAGCAGACAAATGTTCGATGTTCTATTGAGTGCAAGTAGTTTGACTGAATTATTACGAATGGGAATGAACGTATATAAGAATATGTATGAATTTATTAGAACAAATCAGATAGAAGTGTGAAAGGGGATCGATGTGTGCTAGGTGAATGACAAGAAATTAAAATTAAATTATTAGTAGTATGGTAAAAAATGTTAACAATTAAAAATTGTAAATTTTGAAACGGGCCATATGGCACCAAATTTTTGGAGCTAGTGCCAAATAAATAAAAAAAATAAAAAAAAAAAAAAAAAAAAAAGAATTTGCCATTGTTAAAAGTAAAAGTACATTAACAAATGTGGGAAAAGTGCGTTTTTTGGTTGTGTGACACTAAAACAGATTTTGTTATTTTTATTTGCTTATCCACTTTGACGTGTTTAATAATAACAAAAACAGATACATGTTTTTCTCGTTTTGTGTGATGCGATTTGGACCTAACATTTCAGAAATGTACTGTTCGAGATGGCATAAAACTGTAAATTAAACTTTACCTGATATTAAAATTTTAGTTGATTATTTTCAAAAAATAAAATATTAAAGTTGTTAAATAAACTTCGAGCTTTGATAAAATAACAAAATATATAATTTTACTGTAATTTTCCATTTTATTTGAAACTTTAGTAAACCGTTTCCTAATTTTAATTGATTTTTTAATTTTGTTTTTCCGGCACAAAGCGGGGGTATGTTGTAAATATCTTAAAATTATTATGCTGTAATCTAGATGTAGACATAAATTAACGTCATATGCAAAAAATGATAGTAGTGTAAGGCCATTATACAGAGGCCTTCGATATTACGATGCTTTGATAAAGGAA
This sequence comes from Nephrotoma guestfalica, assembly GCA_963691935.1. Classification (NCBI taxonomy): domain Eukaryota; kingdom Metazoa; phylum Arthropoda; class Insecta; order Diptera; family Tipulidae; genus Nephrotoma; species Nephrotoma guestfalica. The sequence continues at coordinate 133,386,804 of OY829914.1, read as the reverse complement.
ACATTTTATCAACTTATAAGGCAACAATAATCATTGTACTTTAGTACTTGATAATCTCAACAACAACAATTTAAAATCTTATCAGCAGACTTTTATTCCATTTTCATCACTTTCGCGAGATTATGAAAAATGTTGAGCATTACAAAATTAAAAGAATCATAACCTATAATTATAATCCCACCTCATTATTTACCGGAATTAAATTAAATTCTAATTAGCATAGGCAATTATTCCAATTCACGTATATAAGCAAGCAATAAATAAATAATTAAAATCGAAATAATTTATTCGTTTTAAATCGAATCAATATAGAGCGTTAATTATAAATAATAAAATAAACCCTTTTTTGTGTTGTTATTGCTGTAGTCTCGTTTTCAAGAAGACCGGCCACAAAACGAAAACATAATAATTCCGCAGAATTTAGATGTGCAGCTGAGGTACGGTGAACAAGGCGAAATCATAAAATTTTGTAAATATAAATCATCCTGCATGGGTGAGGTAGAAATAAACAGAAATACGAGTGGGTTTATGTTTATATAAAAACATAAAAATTCAACATCATGTTGTGTTGATTATGTTTGTATAGTAGATTTTCTATTCATTCAATTTCTACTTTTGATATCTATTTACGTCCATCGTCTACATCATATTTCAATAATCCTGCGTGTGTGGAACTGATATTGATTTATTTGTAGTAACACACGATGTCGATGAACATAATATATACATGTTTTATCGCATAGGAAAATATTAGAGTTAGCAAGCACAAAATATGAAAATTATTGCTAATCCGATTGTGGGAAATACTTAGTGATCTATTCCGTGGCATAATCGGATAATTTTAGTTTTAGTATTATCGAAGTAGAAGATTCGTTTAAGGCTGTATGGTGATTACAAAACTTTTGTCCAATTTACTTACTTTGCTTTACGGATATTATTCGTACGTGTAAATTGTATAATGTAAGTTAACAACAGTATCAACGCACACGGCTAACTTTATCAACATGTTAGTTGTAACAAGAAACATATCTAACATTCTTTATATAAATTCATAGAAACATGTTATTTTGGTAAGTAACAAATATTTTGTCTTACTTGTAAAATCTTGTTTTCATTAGCTTTCATGGGAAAATGATTGTAATTAAAACATTTTGTGTTTCAAGAAAATGCTCTAGTTGATAAGTGAAAAGAAATTGTAAAGTTAGTTGTAAATACAGCTAGAAGAGGAAAGATTAAAATAAAATTGTTTTTTTAACTTTACTACGTGTCAACTCATTTAACTGTCGCCGAAACTAAAGTTGTTCTTTAGTTGTGTAATCGTGTAATAAATGAAAAGTGCTAAAAGCGTACCGCGAGTAGGTGATCCACGAGCATAAAAGTGAATCACTAAAAAGGGTAACTACGACTTATCCAATTATTACGCTAAGTGCAATAAACGACAACTATAAGAAACGCTAATCTTTAAGCAAATTAAACCGAGGACGATGATCTTCATGATAGTGATGTAAGAGAATTTAATTTAATAAAAACATAAAATAAAAAGCAAAGAAATATAGAATAAAAAATTTAATAATTAATAAATAAAATAAATAAATAATAATTAAATGAAAAACAAATAAATAAATAACTTTTAAGATAAATAATTTTATAAATATATCGTGAAAATATAAAACAAATAATTACATATTATAACCTATTAGATTTTTTACTAAATAACTCAATCAAATAAATATCAAAATAGAAGAAATAGCGAATGTGATAAGAGCCTTAGTAAACGCTCCTTTACTTCCAAATTGAGCAAATTAAACACATAAACATACGGTTGGCACAAATTAGAAAACCCAACAGTACACGTAGCAGCAACAACGCTAATAACACCTAAAACGGAGCAGGACCTGAGGGATAGCAGCAAATTACCCGATAGTGTCAAATAATTACAACACTTCGATGGTAATCCCACCCAATACGTCTCCTGGGTGCACATTGTGGAAATCATACTGAGCGACTACGAGATAATGCGTGACACGCTCATACATATATCGAGCTATTTTGCAAAGCGTGAGACAAAAAATAGGAGGCAACGCGGATTCACCACTTATTTCCTACAATATATTCGACAATGATTGCACGCATCAATAAAAAAATGTTTGCCTCTGCACTACGCAGACATAAAAGACTTGCAGACCCTAGAACACCAACTAGGCAATCTAATCCAACGAAACATGAGTTTCAACGAGTTTTATGCCAATGTTAACCACCAGTTTTCACTCATCGTTAATAAAATAAAAACGGAAGATCATACACACCTGATGCAATCCACGTTCTCGTCGAGACTTACCGCAGCACTGGACGTGTTCATCAGAGGACTGAATGGAGATCTGGCAAAAATGCTAATGATCCAAAAACCGCAAACTCTTCCAGAAGCATGTGCATCTTGTCTGGCAATGCAAAATCTAAACTTCAGAAACATACCAATTCATGCGAGAAACTATAATAACTTGGTAACTGCACCCATAAACCAAATTCTGTCAAAGGTTCTACAATTCACAAAGAAGTCCTAACCCGATGCCATTACCACAGAAGAACATAGCGTATAACATTCAACATCAAAATAATTCAGTTCATCGGTACAGTTAAGACAAATAAACTACATCAATCGCCCAAATCATCAAACTAACCCAGCGTTCAAACGGGAAATCTCGAACCACAACGAAAGTTGCAGAGAATACATCACTTGGAAACTCAACAGGAAGAAAAGGACCACTACAACGAACTAGTGGAAGACTACATGGAAAACGAAATAATTGATGAAGAGCAACTAGAGGAAAGCCGGAATTAAATTTTATGATCGATGTCTCTCTAGACCATACATAAAATATAAACTCAAAAACAGCATTATCCTTAAATTCCTAATTGACACCGGAGCTAACAAAAATTTTGTAAAACCAGACTTAGCCGGAACCGCCTTCCCGACCAACGTTAAATTTAAAATCAGATCAGCAGCTGGAGATTTTGAAATTAACAAAATAATTGATTTTTTCGTTTTGCCGGGTTCAAAAACCTTCGATGGAATAATTGGTGACGATACGCTGAAGGAATTAAGAGCAATTATTAATCGCAGAAGTAACATTCTAACTATATGGCCAAACATAAAAATCTCACTCCATTGAAAAGCATCTCATCAAGTCAACAATATCGAACTTCGTGATAACCATCTGTTACCAGAAAACAGGCAAAAACTCCAGGAAGTTGTATCAACATTTCATGCACTATTCGGACCTGTGAACAATACGGAAACAATTGCCACCGAAGTAAGAGCCGAAATTAAAACAACGACGGATGGACCAATATATACAACGTCATACCCGTATCCATACCATATGAGAAAGGAAGTGTAAAAACAAATCGGCCAACTCCTAGCGGATGGAATAATGAGACCTTCCAAAAGCCCGTCTAATTCGCCGATTTGGATTGTTGAAAAGTAAATGGACGCTTCACAAACGAAAAAGTATAGAATGGTAATAGATTTCAAAATGCTAAATACAGTAACAGCATCGGACGCATATCCAATTCCTGATATTAGCAACACAATCGCAAACCTCGGAGACTCAAATTTGTTTACTACCATCGATCTAACTTCAGGATTTCATCAAACAAAGATGAAATAAACTACTCAAAACTTCCTTTTCAACGATGAATACTCTACTAATACTCAAAACTTCCTTTTCAACGATGAATCGGAAGTACGAGTTCTTAAGACTCCCATTCGGCTTAAAAAACGCTCCGGCCATATTCCAGAGGATGGCAGATGACGTTTTAAAAGAACTTATCGGCGAGATATGCTACGTATATATCGACGATATTGTAATATTCGGAGGGAGAACTGAAGAAGAGCATTTATCAAACATCAGGAGAGTCTTTGCGAAGTTGGAACAGGCCAATTTACCGATTAACCTGGATAAAACGGAATTATTGGAAACTCAAACGGAAGTTCTCGGATTCTTATTACGTCCAAGGGTATCAATCCGGACCCGAAAAAAATCATTGCTATTCGGGACATCAAGAAACCCGACAACTTGATGGATTTAAAATCGTTCCTCGGGTTAGCATGCACGAGAAGGAAATTGAAGCATTTCGACACATTAAAGAACTACTGACATCCTCAGAGATACTTATTTTTCCGGATTTCAAAAAACCGTTTATACTAACCACCGATGCAACGCCTTTGGCAATCGGCGCGGTGTTATCACAAGACGAAATCGGCAAAGATGGGCCGATAGCCTATATTTCCAGATCATTGAATACTACTGAAGAACATTATGCGGCCAATGAGAAGGAAATGCTGGCCGTTGGACAATCTTCGAAATTATTTGTATGGTGCTAAAAAAATTAAAATCATGACGCATCACCAATCTTTAACATTCATACTGAGCAACAGAAATAATAATGCAAAACTGAAGAGGTGGAAAGCTCGGCTAGAAGAATATAATTACGAGCTTATCTATAAACCTGGTTGCACTAATAAGGTCGCTGATGCCTTATCAAGATTAGAATTAGAAGCGAATACATTATCAACCGAAACAGTGCATAGCGCGGATGAAGATACCACAGAATTAATCCAATACTGTGATGCTCAAATTAATGAATTCAAGAACCAGTTGATAATAAAGAAAGGCAAGTCAATCTACGCATACGAAGAACCCCACGCAGGTTACAGGAAATAGATAAAGAGAGCCTAATCGAAATACTACGCGAAAGATTAAATCCAACCATAATTAACGGAATAAAAATTCTCGAGGAATACATCCAGGTACTACAAGGGGTTTATAAAGAACGCTTTTCGACATGCAAATTACGACTAACTCAAAGGATAGTTGACGACATCTGTAACGAAGAGAACAAATTCGCAATCATAAAGGAGGTACAAAGACGAGCACATCGAAACCATCTCGAGAACAAGAAACAAATTTTGGAACGTTACTATTTCCCTCACATGTCAAGTTTGATCAAGAAGTACACATAAAGTTGTGATAATTGTAATATCAAAAAGTACGACAGACATCCAAGTCATGTCCAGCTTCAGAAAACGCCGATTCCAAACTACCCAGCGGAAATATTTCACGTGGATATCATGGAAATGAAACAGGAAAAAGTTCTATTGTGCGTGGACAAGTTCTGGAAATTCACAAAATGTTTCCGTATTAAAAGCAAATCAATCATGCATAAACGAGACAAAGTCATCAAAGCGTTACATTACTTCACTATACCGGGACTAATCGTAATGAACAACGAGCAAAGTCTAGTAAGTCTAATCATCATAGACTACCTGAAAACCTTGGGAGTCGAAGTCCATTTAACACCTTCACAACGAAGTACCTCACTTGGGACACCTCACTCACAATGGGACTATTGAAAGAGTCCATTCAACAGTAATTGAAATCGTGAGATGCCTACAAGATGAATACAGAGATTTGACGGTGAAGGAGTTAATCAACATAGCAGTAGATCGCTACAAAAATTTCATCGATTCGGTAACTCAGCAAAAACCTATCGATGTATTTTTGGGCAGAATACAACGAATCAACTATCAAAATCTAGCAGACTTCAAAACAAAATCAACGAGGATCTGATAGAAAGACTGAAAAGATCGCACGAAACAAAAATAACATGGGAAAACTCAAATAGAAGCAAACCAAAAGCATTCGAACTCGGTGATACAATCTACACCACATCAAGCAAATTAAGTTAAAAGAAAAACCAAAGTTTCGGAAAGAAGCCGTAGCTAAAGACAATAATGTCACAGTTACAACTACATCCGGAAGGCGGGTTCACCAAGTCCAAATCAAAAACCTAATACAATAATCTTTAAATTCCAGTACTTGGCTGTTGGGTTAATCAATGTCAACGAGCATATTCGAATACAAGAGTCCATTAGTAACATTGAAGCAACTAAATGGAAAAATCATCAGTGAAAGTTTCAAACTGATTCATGTCATCAATCTGGAAAGCTATGAAGACCTAATTGATCGTATCTTAACAATGGTCGGTATAACTCATCAAGAAAGCAAACTTCGTTCTCAATTGTATCATCAATTAAATCAAATAAAGCAATTAATTTCAGAACTTAAAGGACAAAACACCAGAACCAAACGACCAATCAACTGGATCGGGAGCGCATGGCAGTGGATCGCAGGATCACCAGACGCCACGGATTGGGATCAGGTTGTAAAAAGCCAAAATCAAATGGTCAACAATAATAATCAACAATACAAGATCAATAAAGCCTTAATGGACACTGCAGACAAAATGCTCAGTGAATGCAATAAAATCACTGACCATTTTAAAGGCGATTCAGATGAGAAGCTGCAACAAATTTTATTCAATCGACTCCTCATTGTCAAAGAGGAAATAAAAGAAATAGTGAGAGCAGCATAATTGGCAAAGACAAAAATCATCAACACTAATTTATTGGACAAAATGGAGATTAATCGTTTAATAGCGGAAGTAGAGACACTTTCATATTCCAACGAAATTGAAGCGATTGAGTATGCAGAACCTATGATGATGATCAAAAATTTCAAAATTCTATACATTATAGCAATACCCAAAACAAATGAAAAAGACTACAACCATATCATCATAAGATCAACGATAGACAAAAATAAGCAAATACACCTAGAAGTTAACGAAATTCTACTCAACCAGATATTTGGAATTGTTCAGAAATGCAAACTATTCCGCGATTCAACCATTTGTGAATCAAACTGCTTGAAAAAGCTAAAGGAAGATGACTGCATTAACCAACTCATAAAGGGTGCCGATGCTAGATGCGAATTCCAGTTCAACAAAACTCAAATAATCGAAAGGTTGGACGGAAACACGATATTTGTATGCAACTTCAACGGAAATATCTCTTACAACAGCACCAGTAAATACTTGAAAGGAAGTTTTCTAGTGCAATACAACAACAAAACAATTAAAATTAATAGTTCTACATTTACCAACAAAGAATAAAAATCAATCCAAATCCTGCCATATGTATTACGGACACACATTACAGAGAATGGCATGAAAATCGATCCAGGATATCTGCACAGTCTATATATGGAAAACATTGGACAGCTACAAGAAATATTTGATGAAAACGAGGAAGCAGCGATAATCGATTCTGGCATTATTTTTGTTATTTGCGGTTTAATCCTCATGATGTTTATCAACAAAGTAAGGGCCACACGCCGGAGACGGATGATGCAAATTCAACCAATCGGAATCCCCAACAGTCAACCAGGGATGCAATTTCAACCTGTCAGACTAAACCTATGACACACGGGACGTGGATCTTAAAGGAGGGACGAATTAACAACAGTATCAATGCACATGGCTAACGTTATCAACATGTAAGTTGTAACAAGAAACGTATCTAACGTTTTTATCTTGCTGAACTAACAAATATTTTGTCTTACTTGTAAAATCATGTTTTCATTAGCTTTCATGGGAAAATAATTGTAATTAAAACATTTTGTGTTTCAAGAAAATGCTCCAGTTGATAAGTGAAAAGAAATTGTAAAGTTAGTTGTAAATTAGCCGTAGAAGAGAAAAAATTAAAATAAAATTGTTTTTTTAACTTTACTAGGTATCTATGACAAGTGTTGAAAGCGGTTCACATTACTAATGGGAAATGTCGCGTATTGTCGAAGTTATAAACGTTATTTTTTACAATAATCGCGTGAAGCCTGCCCATATTACAGAAGTCGGAGAGCAATCAAAAAATTGGACAATCATCAGAAATGTTGAGAAATATGATGGCGTTTAGAGTTGTTAAATTGATCCTCAACACAGGAGAAGCTGGCACCTCATCAAGCGAATTTTATAAAAACAAATGTTGGGTCTAACTGGTGATTGTTTGGTCCAATTGGTCAGATATTTCTAGTAATGGGTCAGCGAAAGAAATCTTTTAAAATCATTTTAAAAATATTCAAGGAAAATTTTAATTTAGCAGCACACGTAAAGAAAATCAAAAAAGAGTGAATGCTATCGGTTAAGATCGAAATTCTGATAATTTGTCAACTGAACCTAATAATTGTTCAGGTCTACAAATATATTAAAACAGCCAATTTATAATGCTGCTCATACGAGGGTCTGATAAAATGTCACACAAAAGAATTTTTGCCACATGAGCGTTTATTTTCATTTATTGTACTAAATTTAAGTGTTTATTAGATTATATTGAAACCTAAATTTGGCCTAGCAACAGATACCAATAATTATGGTTAGTTAGTATACGACTAAAAGAATTGGCATGCTTAAAAACTGTTCAAAAACAATTAAATATGATGTGTGCAGTGAAAACTGTTCATTTTAAATTAAATATTTTAGTTACTAAGCGTGACCAATTATTCATTATGCCTGACGAAATACCAATATATATTGCAAAATTAACTCGGCACAGTAGGTTATGCAAATCCTGTCAAGTATGGCTCCAAATTTTAGGTCACTAAGCTAGTAGAACCCATCCAGTAGAACATTACAAGATATAATGGGCAGTTATAGGCTAATTATATGTTATGTTAAAAAATTTTGGACTCCATCCCTTCCAACTAAAATTATGGGTTTTGTTAGCTTTAGTAATATTTTGCGGAACCCATACAAGTAAAGGGTTTAAAAAATAATTTTTTTAATTTTGTTCCGTTTATTCTACAAAATTGGTTAGGCTTTTCCACTGTAAAGCCAGCAAAAGTCAAATCAAAAATCGAACGAAAGCCGAAAGTATGTAGAACGCAAAACGAGATCAATTAACATAAAAAAATTTAAAATCTCATGGCCTAATCAAATGCCCTATTAAAAAATATTGAGCGCTCCACTCGTTCTTGAACGAGCCTAAGGTCATTTAATTTAAAGCTAGCAGAACCCAAATCGAAAATCGAACCAAACCCGAAATTACGATGCAAACGAAGATCAATTGACATACAAATAATATTCGCCTCATTTGGTTCTAATTTCGGTTTTGGTCCGATTTTCAGTTTGGGTTCTGCTAGATTTAAGTTAAATGAACAAAACGATTATGATAATCTTGTGTATGATAATGATAAACTAAACGATTATGATAATCTTGTGTTGCGTTCTTATTTCGGTTTTGGTCCAATTTTCGATTTGGGTTCTGCTAGCTTGAAGTGGAAAAGTCTAATGCTTTCTCTAGAACGATGAAAATTTTAATGAAAAATTTAATTAGTCTATAATTATCCATAGTAATGTTCTGCTAGCTTTAGGGACGTCAAATTTCTTGAAATAATAGCGAGGATGCTACACCGTTTTTTATTAGAAGCGTATCAAAAAACTGAGTGTTAGTTTGATTTTATGGATCGATCAAAATCGATATTTTATTTATCTTTAACTAAATTTTTCAATTTCTACGCCATTTCAAGATCATTCTTGATAATTATATATTAATCTCTAGATTAGAAATTCCTGAAAAGCCTAATGCAAAATTTATTTGCAGTGTAAAGGAAATATATTAAGAAAATCAATTTGTTAGTTTAAAAAATCGACATGGCGGAAGTCTCAGTGCCTTTGCCGTTCTGATATTAATTTTGAGACAAACTTCTTGTGTCAAATCTGCTTACTTCTGGATTTTTTGCACATGTCTGTGTGTTTGTGTGATAGCAGGCATATACGTCTGCATAGTCCAGATCGTTTAGTTCATTTATTGAGTCCCACTAAATACCATTCGATATTGCATTATCTAGTTACCGAACTATTGTACCAAATGCTGTTAGGAACAGGAGCTGATATAGATCTCATTATCCTCTGGTTGAAGAGGTTCTTTTACCAGTTTTTACATAAACACGTAGGTCTCCCGTTCATATATAGTAGTGGTAATGCTTAAACATCTCTGAGATTTTTGTTAATTGGTGTGATGTGTGAGGAGGCCTGGCTTTAAATGGTGTCAGCTGGCATAATATTGGTTCCGGCTGGAAAATCAGATGGTGCACAATGCATTAGGCTTATTTTAAACAATTTAATAAAATTTATCTATGCTTTAATAAAAATGCATATTGAACCTTTAGATTAATGTATTTTTTATTTTTTACTTTCAGGTTGGTGTTAAAATTCACGATGGTTCTTATGATCTGATTTTACAAGTAAGTTATTGTAATGCGTAAGAGAATATATTTTGTTGGTGGTTTGATGAGCCGCATAGTGCGGTAATAACATTTTTTGCAGAAAACGATTATTGATTGATTATAACTTAGTTCTGAGCAGATACAGGGATTTTTCTCATTAATTTATAATAAGTGAGTCATTATGAGCACTTTACTAAAAACCCTGGTTGTTCTTGAATCGTAATCCTTTTCGTCTCATTAGGCGATTCCCCCTAAGATCAGTACCTAAGAAAATCCAGGCGCACCGCTCAGCTTTGACTCCGTTATATTTTGTCCCATAACAATACTCGGACACCGCCGTTATGGTTCCTTTCCGCCAAGGCCATCTTACTGTACTGTTTGGTAGTTTATAATCTACAACTGGTTTGTAACATAAATGCTAACAGGCTTCCCTCCAAGGGAACAGCATCACTCCAAGACCACCGTACAAGAATATTGTGGCAATAAGCTTCAAACTTGAAATGTGCTCAACGTACAAAAATCAAAAGATGTGAGTAGATTTTTGAAATTTTAAATGCATGGTCGTCCAAAAAATTTATGAATTGGTTAGCCTATACGGGGACGTTGAATTCGAAGTATTTATTGCTGTAAAATGTCTTGCAGCAAACCCTCTGAATACGGTTCGTTTTCTATATCATCGTCGCCGCCCGACAGATCGGACTTATTTTATATCTCATAAAAAACTATGTTAATGATTATTCCAGAGAACTTATTCACATGGCATTCCCTTAAAACTAAACAAGGACGTTAGTACTGTTACAAAAAAGTTAGTAAAATGAGTTAGTCCCTTTTGCATTATTGCCACAGTTGTGTTCACGAACAGAGCAAAAACCGGCGTAATCTAAAACTTGGGACTTCTATTTTTTATACTAAATTGTCGCGATTTTTCCTCAGCTTATATTTAGGCATTAGCAATACTAAATTAGTTTAAAATCGAATGAGCCGTATAATGATCGTTTTAGCAAAAAACGATCGTATCTGTGGCAAAAGGTAGATTATTTAGGTTTCGAAGTTTTATCTAATCCAAGCATATGAAATTTTTCATCAAATGAAAACAATCCTCAAACAATAACAGGTTTTTCGATTTAAACTTGTTTAAGACGAAATACACATTTTAAAATTTTACTCAACAACAAAATTTCCCTCCCAGACATTTTCATTTGATTGTTGTTTTTGTACTCTACGTATGTAAAATTAAATATAAATTGTTTTTCTCCAAGTACTATGATTCGTAGGAACTAATTGTTGAAACTTTTTAATACTATCATGAATTGGTAAAAGAAAAAGCTAACAATGACTAAGAGGGTACTAGCAGCCATGTAGGATTAGTGCAAATGACCAAGTTCAATATTTTCCCGTATGAGAATATGAGAAAAGCGTGCCATTCTCCTAGGAATATGATTTTCCGGAAATGATTGTTTATGTTTTGAATAGTCTATGATAAGAACTAACTGTGGCCAGGCGGACGGACGGTACCAGCCGTATGGTGGGATTCGCGCAATCGGCTAGCTTTCTTCTAGTCCAATATAATAGTTAATAATAGGCATTCTCCTAGGAATATGATTTGGCGAAATTTATTGATGCAACTTTGAGTTGATAATAGTAAGGGATTACAATAACGAAGGAAGTAGTATACCAACTGTAAGGTCGGATTGACGCAAATTCCATATCGCCTCATATTTTGAATAGCCTATGATAAGAACTAATTACGTCCAGCCGGATAAAACCAGCCGTATTTTAAAACTCATGCAATCGGCAAGCTTCCTTTGGCCTAATATAAAAATTAGTAATTGCCACTCTCCTAGGAATATGATTTGCCGGAAATTATTGATATGGTAATAGTAAGGGCTTATAATGACTAAGAGGGCAACAACAACCTTAAGGTCGGATTGGCGCAAATAGCCCAGTTCTATATGACCTCGTATAAGAATATGCCAAAAGCGTGCCATTGTTGTGAACCGAGCGGGGTTAAGGCTTTTTAATTAAACAACTTTAATTTTTATGTTCAATTTTGGTAAATTATTATTATTAATTCAGTTTTGTTAAATTTTATTTATTACAATTTTATTTATTACAATATTTATTTTTATTAAACGACGGTCACAACAGTAATGACCATATTTTACATTTTTATTATAATTCTCAAAATTTTGTTATATACAATTAAATACATAAATACATATTCAAAGATCATAAAAAGTTAAGTATATAATATCAACTTATTTTATACAGGGTTGTCTAACATTTTATATAAACAAGTTAAACCTAGTGTTCGTTACATCTCTCTGCTTAAATCAAATGTTATCCCGTGGATAATCTTTTGTATACAAGTTAAAGTTATAACTTAAGTAATTACAATTATAATTTTAAATTTTAAATTTTAATTTGATTAATTGAGATTATAAAATTCTCAATTTAATACATAACTTATTTTAAATCTAAACTTTTTATTTTGATTTCGATAAATTTTTGTTTTTTATTTTTATTTTTTTTTTAATCCATAGAAAATATATTTTCCTTAACTAAAAAACAGATTTTTTATTTTATTTTTTAATTTTATAAAAATTACGTAGTAATATTTTAATAAACATGATTTTAGATGACTTCATAAGTTTTATTTTAATCAATTGTACTTTTGTTTAAATAATTTTAATCTATTATGGTGAACGATTTTGGTTGTTCTACCAATTTTTACAGAGGAATCTTCCGGAGAAATAACATCGACTATTTCATATGGACCAAACCATTCTGGATCTAATTTTTTGTTTATTTCGTTTTTAATTAATACAAGATCGCCTTGTTTAAATATGCAAGGATTTAAAGATCTGTCGTAATATGATTTTGATTTTTCTTTTGTTTGAAGTAAGTTATCTCTTAATAGCGAACGAATTTTGTACTCTATATTTAAGATCTTGGCAATAATCATCAATGGTGTAAATAGGTTCAGGTTCCTTGGATATTGAACAAGGAATGTTCGGTGTAAAACCAAATACTAACTCGTAAGGCATATATTTTGTTGAACTATGAGGAGTAGTATTGTAACAGAAAGTGAGATAAGGTAGCCACATGTCCCAGTTGGAGGTATTAGATTGTGTGAAATTCCTTAAATACTCCCCCAAAGTTTTATGAAATCTCTCCAGTGCACCGTTCGTCTGAGGGTGTTAAGCTGTGGTGGAGAGTTTTTTTTATTTTTAGGAATTTACAAATATTATTAAATAGATTACTCATAAAATCGGCTCCTTGATCTGTGAGAATTTCGCACGGAATACCATAAATGCAGATGAATTTTTCCACGAACGCTTGTGCTACTGTTTGGGATTCATGATTAGGCAAAGGATGGGCAATAGAGAATTTACTTAAATCGTCCTGGATTGTTAAAATGAATTTATTATTAATGTATGAAGATGGTAATGGTCCAACTATGTCAAGAAATACTTTTTGAAATGATTTAACAGAAGTTGTAGTGATTCTCATTGGTTCTTTTGTGCATGTTGATATGAAATCTTTTATTCTAGCGTACATATTTGGAAAACTGTAATATTTTTGGATTCTTAAGAAGGTTCTGTATATTCCTTGGTGTCCACCCAATGGTGACACATGAAACTCATTTATTAGTTGTTGGATTTGTGAATCGTCGGTAATATATTTTATTGCATTTAAATTATTTTCGTTTAAGTTTAGATCCTCTATTGGATTTATGACTTTATTCATTTCGAGAGTTTTTGAAGTACTCGGAACTATTTGATTTTCGGATTCATGACTTTGGTGTTCTAAACCGATTGGAGCATTTATATTTTGAGTATTTTGATTTTGATGGATAATTGGATTTAAATTGTTAGGTAGATTTATTGTTTGGTTTTCGGGTAGATCCAAAGTTTGTCTGTTAGGTAATTTTAAAGATTGATTTTGATTTTCATGGAACCTTTTAGATGCAGATCGGGTAAGTGCGAAACAATCCGGTAATTTTATACGACTCAATGCGTCAGCGTTTTTGATGAAAGTTCCAGGCTTATGAACTATGGAAAAATCGTAATCTCCAAGACATAATTGCCAACGTATTTGACGAGCCATTGGTGTTTCCAAATTGTAGAGCCATAGACGTGCTCGATGATCGGTGACTAAGACGAATTTGTGCCCATATAAATAGGGTCGAAAATGTGACATAGACCAAATTGCTGCCAGAAGTTCCTTTTCGATAGATCCATAATTTTGTTCAGCTTAGTTTAAAATACGACTTGCATAAGCAATGGGGAGATCAAAACCATCTACTTCTTGTGAGAGTACTGATCCAATACCAAAATTACTTGCGTCACTGGTCAACTTAAATGGTTTTGTAAAATCTGGCACTCGCAAAACAGGAAAACTAATGAGAGATTTTTTTAACGAATCAAATGCTTCTTTGCATGTTGAATTCTAATCGTACGTTATATTATTTTTCAAAAGGTTAGTAAGAGGCTTAGCAATACCCGAGAAATTTGGAATAAATTTACGGTAGTATCCAGCTAGCCCCAGAAATGATTTAATTTCAGTTTGATTTTGTGGTACAGGAAATTTTAGTTTCATCAGGCATAATTCCATTCGGTGTAACTACATGACCCAGATATTTTATTTCTTGCCGCAAGAAGTGGCATTTTGAAGGGTTTAACTTTAAATTATACTGACGAAATCGCTTTAATACATCTTTTAAACGGGTATTATGTGTTCTATAAGTGTGGCTCCAAAAACCACGACATCGTCTAAGTAGGCGAGACATTTTATATTATTTAGGCCGCTGAGCACACTGTTGATCATTCGCTGGAAAGTCGCAGGTGCCCCTTTGAGTCCAAACGGCATACAGACAAACTCATAATGGCCCTCGTCGGTGCTGAAAGCCGTTTTCTGGAAGTCCGAAGGAGAAAGTTTGATTTGGTGGTATCCGCTTTGAAGATCAAGCGTGGAAAAATATTGAGCCTTTCCGAGTTTATCTAAAATATCAGATATATTGGGGAGAGGAAAAATATCGTCGATGGTGATTTGATTAAGTCGGCGGTAATCGACGACTACTCTCCATTTCTTTTCCGTCGTTGTCGATTTTTTCGGCACTATCAAAAGTGGAAAGTTCCACGGACTCATGCTGTGTTGAACGATCCCTTGATCTAACATTTCGTTTACTTGCCGTTGAATTTCGGCTTTTGTTGAATGGGCTTGACGAAATGGACGGACATGAATCGGAGGTGAATTTGGCAAAACACGTATTTCGTGCTTCAAAACATCTGTAGTGTTAAGTATGTCTCCCTCTAAATGAAATATATCGTTGTATTCGGATAAAATAGGCATAATGGAATTTAATTCCTCACTATTTAAATGGTCAAAATTAATTGAAGATTTCAGAATAGGCATTCGTTGGTTTAATCGATCATTATTTTTCTGAAGAGTAAAAATTTCATAATCGTTAATTGGTTCGATGTAAAATTTCATATTTTGAATATTGTTGCATTTATCTGATAGGTTAACAATTGGAAATGTGATATAATTTTCATGAACCTTCTGGATTGAGTTAGCGATAAAGACTGAGGAGACCACTTCTTGAGAAGGACAAATGAATTCAAAATCATTTGGAAGATTTATTGGTAGTGTAATGATTTTCTCACTTCGAGGAGGAATTTTAATACTATCCAAAGCCTCGATTTCAATTTTTGGTAATAGTTTTAATGATAAGGTTTCTAATTTAAAAGGTATTTCAACCGATAAATTTTGAAAATTTATAGTACATTTGTGTTCGCTCAGAAAATTCTGACCAATAACACCAAATGCATTTATTGGAATATTGTCGTCTACTATTTGAAAAGTTATTTCGATAGTCTTTCCATTTGGAAATTGAACCGTTTCGTCACATTCAGCAAGGGTTTCTATCATTTCGTTTGAAATGCCCTTTAATTTACATTTTGCGTCAGGATAGACAATGGTATCCTCGTGAATAAATGATTTTTTTATTAAGCAAATATCGGCGCCTGTATCGACTAGAAAAGGTACATGTTTATATTTACAAATCTCGATATATAAATTAATATATTTGTTTTATAGAATTGACGGTTGTATCGGTGATTTTATTTAATGCTACTGTACGAATGTTTTCTTCATATTTGGGTTGACAGTCCAAATTTGCCAACTCATTTATTGATTGTTCTAATTTGAATTGATGACACTCTGAAGATTTCGGGCTCTCGAAGGAGTGCCTTTGTCTGGCTTCGAAAGTCCGCTGACATTTCCCGAATCTGTAGGAATTTGTAATGAAGTTGCTTTATTATAATTTTGGTTATATTTGAATGAATCGCTTTGCTTTTTGCGAAAGTAATCCTGAATTTTGTGACCTGATTTTTTACAGTAGGCACAATGTATATTGACGGAGTTGATTGTTCTTGAAGTATTTTGGGTATGGTCATATGATGAATTTCTTTTAATGTAACAAGATTCCGAACTATGTCCTGATCGCTTACAAATCTGACAATATTTAGAATTGTGTGAATTGCGATCTGAGCTATAGCTATGGTTACTATATAATTTTGTTGAATGTTTGACAGTGAGCTCTTCCTCCATAGCCCTATTAATAGCTTCACTTAGATTTTCAAAACGACATGCTTTGACTATTATTTTAATCGAGTTACCCAACCCTTCTTGGAAACTTTTGAGAGCAATATTCGAATTTAAATTTCGAATAGTTTCAGCTGCGGATATTCCTTGAGTTTTTATGCATGCTTCATTTAAAGCATGGAGTAATGTCTCCATGCGATTAGCATAAGATTTAACATCTTCATTTTTCCTTGTCTTAAACAAGAAATTTCCATTTGAAGATGACCAATTGATCTCGTCTCAGTAATTTTAGCTTCAATAATTTTTTTAAAATTGGCCCAAGTATCTAATGTTTTATATTTCATCAGATTGTAGGCCTTTCCATCCAATTTTAGTTTAATTAACTGAAGAAATTTTGCCACGTCTTGCTCGCGAAGCCCATCATGGACCATTTCACAAGCAGTGACAAATTTATGCAAATCTCTCGGATTGCCTGAAAAGTTTGGAACCAATTTCAGAAGAAATTTTGTATCAAGTGCAGCCATTTCGTTTGCTGTTTGATTCAAATTATTTTCAATTAAAATGTGAGGATTATTGAAAGGTATTGGTGGATTTTGGTTTGATGAAGTAGATTGAATTTCTGATTGGTTTGTAACTAAATTTGATTTTATTTCGATATGAGAATTGCTGTCTGTATTAGATGATACTGGTGAAACAAGTTCAGTTTTAATAGAGGAAACATCGATAGGAGGAGAATTGGGTTTGATTCGAACTTTATGGGATTTTGTAGTTTTTCTTTGGTTGGATCTATTTGTTTGGTATTCAATAGCAATATTGCGCAAATGCAAGAACGAGGAAGATTTATCAATTAATTCGCTATCGCTAGAATCACTAGTTGGCATAATAATAAATAATCGTAGTCGAATGCATTAATCCGAAATTAAGTTTGATGCGCGAAAATGATTTTATAATTTAATAAAAATTAAATTGTAATTAAATATATATAACAAGTGTAATTGATGAAAATAACAACTTAATTGAGTTCAAACTATCAACATTCAGATTATAAAATAAATTATATAAACCTTTATAATAATAAGAACTATTAATAATCAATAAATTAATTACTTCGAAAAATTCGATTTAGATTTAATTTAAATATTTTTTATTTTTATAATTTTGAAGTATTATTTTAGAATTGATTCAGACTTTAAATTGAAATAATTAATTTGAAAAAAAAGAATTTTTTTTTGGATTTTGTTGGTTAGATTAATAATTTTAAAATTTGTAAATTGCATAATTTCTTTACTTTAGATTAACATTTTTAATTATAGTTTGAAATATTAAGTAAAGAAATTAAAACTTAAATTAAATTAAATTAATCTCAATAAATAAAGGAAATATTGTGAATTTATAAAAATATTTAACGTCTACTTAACAAATTGTTGATCATCCATGGATAATATTCCTGACATCAATGGTTGTATATAGTGGTTTAATGTTGTCAGCATGCAAATCATAAATTCCAGTACATTTTTATGATATCGTGTCTCGTATAATGACATTGTAATTGCGGTTTACAGCCAAACTTACAATTTTTGTTGTAGCACATGGTCGAATTTTATGTATTTGTATTCATTAAGATTACAAATCATCATTCATTCATATTTTGATGCATTTACTTATTTTTGTTGTTTTATTAATTTTTATCATTATTAAATTATTTTATATTTTGATTATTATTATTTTGTTATAAAATAAATGAATTCAATAGAATACATTTTTTTCTATATCAGTACCACTTTAAGTTTGAAACTTTTGCACCTTGATTTTTATTTTTGATTAGGTTCACTTTTCGTTTACGGATTTTCACCGAAATGTATTAAATTTCATATAAAATTTATATATGTATATGTATATACTATATATAGTATGTAATACGGTACAAATACACGGCACTAGCACATTTTTCATTCAAGAAAATTCACTGTAATTTTAACGGGGTAAATACTGTACATTTCACATGTGGTTTATCACTTTATATTTATAGTTTATTTAAGATTTGTTGGAAAATTAACTTCAGTTTTGCACTACTTTTCAAAGATTTGGCAAACAATTTTATTTTCTTTGATTCACTTGAAGATCTAACTTTCGTTTTTTTTGCTTCGTTTGAAAGTTAGCGTTTTAAATATTACCGTTTACAAATAACGTACCCTTTTTAGGATTTTATCAGTTTTTTTTCTTAGAAACTGCGAAACTTTTATCTTACCGCTGCCACCAACTGTTGTGAACCGAGCGGGGTTAAGGCTTTTTAATTAAACAACTTTAATTTTTATGTTCAATTTTGGTAAATTATTATTATTAATTCAGTTTTGTTAAATTTTATTTATTACAATGTTTGTTATTATGATTTTATAATTATTTATTATTTTTATTAATATTTTTATTAAACGACGGTCACAACAGTAATGACCATATTTTACATTTTTATTATAATTCTCAAAATTTTGTTATATACAATTAAATACATAAATACATATTCAAAGATCATAAAAAGTTAAGTATATAATATCAACTTATTTTATACAGGGTTGTCTAACATTTTATATAAACAAGTTAAACCTAGTGTTCGTTACACCATCCTCCTAGGAATATAGTTTGGCGGAAATGATTGAGATGTTTTGAATAGCTTATGATAGTTCTAGCTCTGGCTAGTCGGACAGTGCCAGCCGTATGGTGGGGTTCAACAAATCGGCCAGCTTCCGTATGGCCCAATATAAAAAAATAGTAAATGCCATTCTCCTAGGAATATGATTTGCCGGAAATTATTGATACTATCTTTAGTTGATAATAGTACGGACTTAAAATGACTAAGAGGGCAGTGCCGGCTTTATGGTAGGATTGATGCAAATGGCCGAGTTACATATGGCTCTTTATAAGAATAAGAGAAAATAAAAGTATCATTACGCAATTATTAAATTTAATATTTAGCCATAAGGAAGCTGGCCCTTTGTCGAATCTCTCATATAGGTGGTACTATCCGGATGGCCAGAGTTAGTCCTTATCATAGGCTTATCACAATATCAACAATCATTTCTCGCAAATCAAACTCCTAAGAGAATGGCAATTACTAATTTGTATATTGGACCATGAGGAAGCAGGCCGATCGGCAGTTAATCATTATCAAAGGCTATCTAAAACATGAACAATTTTTTCCGTCAAATCATATTCTTAAGTAAATGACCCACTTTCTCATATTTTCATATGTGGCATTAAGGAACTTGGCTATTTGTGTGAATCCTACCAAACGACTGGTACTCTCCAATTATTAGTTGTAAGCCCTTACTATTACCAGCCTAAAACAGTTTAAATCATTTCTATCAAATCATATTCCAAGGTGATTGGCAATTTATAATTTATATGTATATTGGACAAATGGGAAGCCAGCCGATTGCTCGATTTCCACCGTATACAGCTCGCAGTTAGTTCTTGTCATAGGCTATTCAAACGATCATTTCCTGCAAATTATATTTCTAGGATAATGGCACGCTTTTCTCATATTCTTATATACAAACATATTCAACTTCGTCATTTGTGCCAATCCTACCAAACGGCTGAAAGTGTTCTCTTAGTCATTGTAAGCCCTTACTATTACCAACTGAAAACAGTATCAATCACTTCCGGCAAACCATATTCCTAGGAAAATGGAAATTACTAATTTTTATATTGGGCAATAAAGAAGCTGGCCGATCTTACATCCTTATCATAGGCTATTCAAAACATGAACAATCAATCCCGGTAAACCATATTCCTAAAATAATGGCGCGCTTTTCTCATATTTTTATAAGGAACCATACGGAACTTAGCCGTTTGTGCCAATCCTACGTATGCCCGTACTATTACCAACTCAAACTAGTTTTAAACATTTTCTGCACAGCATAGGGATGAGAGAGTGGAAATTACTAATTTTTATATTTGTCCATAAGGAAGCTGTCCGATTGCGAGAATTCCACCATACGGCTGGTCAGAGTTAGTCCTTTTGATAGGCTACTCAAAACATAAACAATCATTTCCGGTAAATGATATTCCTATTTATTCCTGACATTCCCACTTTTCGCATATTCTTATATAAGGTCATATGGAACTTGGACTTTGCGCCAATCCGACCATATGGCTGGTACTGCCCTCTTAGTTATTGTAAGCCCTTACTATTACCAACAAAAACAACGATTATGGTAAATGGAAATATCTGGGATTTTTGCTGTTGAGTAAGAAATTTAAAATGTTGTTTCGTCTTATGCAAGTTTAAACAGAGAAAACTGAGATGAGATGAAATACGAGTAGCATTTTTTGAGGAAATTTTATTTGTTTCTGTGATTAGAAACTGGACTAACTTCATATGCTTATCCACTTCTCCAATTATTTCTTGAAGATTAAAATCATAAATTTATAATACATTTTTTTAATACAGCTATACTAGAATTAAGAACTTATACCATAAGAAAACATATTGTACACTGCATTCCCCCTTCGAACTCAATACCGATTTTAACCGCTGTGCCACTTGTAAAAGGAATAACGATGGTTATTAGTGTAGTACTTAATACAAATCATAAAATCATCACACAGCATTATCAAGAGTTTTTAGCCATAATTTATACCACCAACGTAAAAACGATACGACCGCGAATCTTTTGATAATAATCACCACCCCATCCCATATAATCCAAAAAATAAATAAACCATAAATTTAGACTGAATTAAAACATCAGGATGAATAATAAAAACCTTCACAACCAACTAACCCCCTTAAATGTATATGAGTAAGTCATAAAATGTAATTTTAATAATAAATTAATTATCACAACCCAATTACGAAAACATATTTCTTTTTTAATTTAAATTCTATATTTAGGTAACAGAGATAAGAAAATAATTTCCACATTAACCCAGAAGACAAAATAACGAAATGAAAATGATATCCAACTGTTATAGCAATAAGCAAAATAAACAATACATATAGCAAAACTGTCATATAGCTGTAGGCAGACACACACACACACGCACACCAACAAAATTTAATTCACGTCCCAATTTTTACGTGATAATATATCCAAATAGATCTAGTTATATTGATATGGCATACAATAACGTATTATCGATATCGATTATCACTCGACACGTTCTGAGAGGGTCGTCTCCCCAAATGTAGGTTAAACATCAGAGTTATCCAACCTTAGAGTAATATAATCAAATTATGTAAATCATATATCGTTTTATGTATGCAAAATTTACCTGTTGATTTATGATATAATTCACTAATCTATATACGTTTAGATACACATGTGGATATTGTGTATAGACACACATGAACACGGACCCATACAAAATTGGATTATAACATTTTTGTTTTAGATAAAAAAAAACGTTTTATCACACAACATTTACAAAAATAGCTCAATATATTAAGGGTGATTTTCTTGATGGCATGTTGGTGTACATAAATTTATTAAACACAAAATAGAGGGTAATTGTTTCAATATGTTACACACATTACGTGGAAATTTATTGCCACCTATATTGTGAAGAATTTTCCTAAATAATAACACATCAAAATGTTAAGTAGCAAAAAATTGATTAGGCAGAGATTAATATTCAGCTCAGCCCCAATGAATGTCATTTAATGTCGGCTTATTGTATTTATATAAGAATATCACATTCACAAAATTTTATTGGTCGTTCTACGAAATTGCGGTCGAATTTGCCGGAAATGAGGAACAGCAGAATGGTTTTCTCTCCCCAAATACACAAATAAATATTTATTACATACGCACCTGGAATGGATGTAAATTAATTCGTTGTGTCGCTATATTGTCTCATTAAATTTCAGCATGTAAATGGAAATTTGGAATGAAATTTTTAAATTGGACTGTGACAACTTGGACAGTTGGCAGTTACAATTTCCCCAAACTATTCTGCAATTATGTAATCCATCATATAATTCACATCATGCAATTGTAATAATCCATCATATAATTCACAACATATTTTGCAAACTCTATTGTTTAAGCCAAGTTCAGCTTCCTGATTACTGAATATCACTATACAAATGGCTATACTCGGGCATAAAATCGCAATAGTTTATTTTGTTGTTTCTCGCACGTTAGCAGTTTTCCTAACAAATAAAGAGAGCCCTCTTTAGGAATTCTGCTGTAATTTTTGACGACTATCGCTCGCAAATAGGCAGAGGACGAGCTATCATAAGTTTGTCTTTTATTTCTGTTCTTACTGCCGCTGACCCGTGTAGCCGTCGCAAAAACGTCGAATTGCAAATTAGGCACCAAGTATAATTCTCTAATGAAACTAGGTCCTGGAGTGAATATAGTTGACTAAAAGTAAGAAGATCTGGTGTTGCCGAATAAGGTGTTGCTTGAAAACTGAACGAATCCACAAAAAAATATTTCAAAACAGAATTTTTCGAAACCGTCTGGAAAAACGTTAAAGAGGTAACTGATTTTTCAAAACGAATTTTCTGAAACACCACAATACGAAGACGAGGATCTAATGCTAAAGGTACAACAATCTTACTTGATTAAATAGTATGTGAAAGTGAGATACAGTTCCGAAATCCGGCAAAATTGTAAAGAGTCTATTCCAGAATAATTTCGAAGTTTCATCCAAAATCATTTTAGAAACCCATTTTAATACAATGGCTGCACACCAATATAGTCGGGTAAATCGTTTACTACGTTAAAAATAGGTTATAGAACATACAAAAATTAATGAATTTACCGAAAAATTTACTTAAAATTGGCTTTTACCCGAGTATTGGTACACAGCCAATATAACAAAATTTACGAAATCGGGTAAATTATTTAGTCAAGTATAAGTATAAGTAAATAAATTCACCTTGAAATCATATTAAAAGTCTCTTTTACAAAGCGAGTTCGTTTTTCGCATTTCGTCAAATTCGGCCGACTAATGGTTTAGTTGAGCTCTTGTTGGTTATCATATTTCAGGTAGATTCGGACTGTCAAGAGCATGAACAATTTCTTTCCTATCCTCATACTTTTTGACCTTTACCGTTGTGAGATTCATGTAAAATCCGTTTTTGAAAAATCGTACCTTAGCTTCTTCATCATCTACAAGGACGATATTTACGAGTAGAGGCAAATCGTTTTAACTGGACCGTCGTTCTCTACAATGAGTGTATTTGTTTATTTCTCTGATCGATGCATTATGCTACGGTAACGAGATGAAAACCATGGTCTACTTGCTGGACGGACATGGAGACCAAAAGACAAACTTGGCCAGATACTTAGCAATGAATGAATTTCATTCGAATTCTTATTAAGTCGTAATACTCGTTTGATATTCGGATTAACAATCAACTCAATATGCTTTAAATCTTTTGGGAATACAAATTACTTGAAATTTAAAACTTTTGAGCAATCGAACGTTTTTATTAATTTTACTCCATTACTCCTGTACTCAATTTTACCATTCATTATATTCAATAAATTTCAGTTAAATAGGTGGATTGGATATCTAGTTTGGAGTCAACGGCATCTATTTCATCTCTTTCCTTAAAAAATATTGGCAGCCTCGATCCATAGGTTATAACTGTCATTGTACAAAATGTTGGTATCTAATGGAATATTTCGTATTCAGCAGTATTGTTCCAATTACTATATGTGTAGTTAATTTGCTTTTAGTAAAGAGGAAAAAAAATAAAAGTATGCTTGAAATTAAATTTTTTTCAAAAAGGCACTTTTCAGCGTAAAAATAACGAAATTAAATTTTGATCACTTTCGAAGGAAGCTTTCGAGTATTTGAATAAAAAAAGGTATATTTTAAAGAGAAAAAGTGAAGAGAAGAAGATGTTGTGGCCAACACCAGACTTTCTTTTACCACGAATGTATACATAGATCCCGAATACACCACACTTGATTTCTAAAGCGAAAAATTTGACTTACCGGACTTTTGATAAAACTGTCTTGTATAATCAAAAAATCAAATATCCCTCCTTAAATTTCGGAAAATGAACTTGTCGACATCATTGCAAAAATTGAAAAGCCCTCATGGAAGCTGCCACTTCCGGTACACAAATTTCAATCAAATTTCTCAAGGATCTCCCAATTAATGGAGAAAGGTTAAGTATGCAGTTTTATTCCGAATAATCAATCCGCCCGGAGTGAAAAGATGCCGAATTTGGTTGAAATAACGTTTTTTGTATTACACCTCGTCATTTCCGATAAAATAAAATAAATTGTCTGTACTAATTTTGATTGAAGCTTAATTTACAATCTTTCTGTTTTAATCGTTTTTTCGTAAATACTTTATACTTTTGAAAATATTTTCAAACAACGAAAAAGCAGTCATGAAAATTTTCACTTCCGGTGGGTCGATGTCGGCAAAAAACCACAGGGATCAAATTTATGAAAAATCTTAAGTAAGAATTTTCAGCCCGATCAATCAAAGCCCCGTATACGGGACCGAAGTTTTGCTGAAAAACAGATTTTAATCAAAGATCATCATTTTCGCTTAAATTTTGGAAAACTGATGTGAACCATAATTGTTGCAAATTTAGTTTATAATTTCTAAGTTAATAGTCGCTTTTCACATAAATGATATATACTTTCAAAATAATTTGCGAAAAACTATAAAGCTCCTATGGAAGTTGTCACTTCCGGTAGACCGATTTTGGCCAAAAATCACTGGGATTTTTCAATTTATGGGTGGGCTGTAGAGAGGACACAAAATTTTAGTCTGCACGACAACACACACACACTTACACAAAGACTTCTAAAAACGATTTCTTTTTACTTCGGCGATATATCGAACGGCAAATCTGAAAAAAGCAAAAAGATTATTATACTTTATTTTGCTACGTACATAAAAGAAAGTAAACGATAAAGCCCATGTTGAAGCACGAAAAAGCTTAAGTATAAAGTTTTATCCCGATCAATCGATCATTCTTTAAAAAAAATCCATCTGGTCTGTACAGCGGCCTATTTTTTGTTATAAGACAGTTTTGTTGTCAAAAATCGTCATTCCCGCTTAAATTTTGGAAAATTGAACTGGACCGGTATTGTTGTAAATTTAATGAGAAATCATTTAGTTCTTTTTCGTTTCTCGTAAATGAGATCTTTTTCAAAATATTTGAACAAAACGAAAAAACTCCTATGGAAGCTGCCACTTCCCGTGGAGGAATTTCGGCCAAACATCACTGGGACCTCGCAATTTATAGAAAAAAATTAAGTTTTAAGTTTCATCCCGATGAACTGGTCATTTGACACAAAAATATTGTAAATTATTTTTGCAACGATACCGGTTTAGTGAGTGGATTATGTAAGCATTACGACTTCGACATACAACAAATGACTTTACAAGGCATTTTTATTTAAGTTTGGATTGTCGTAATTGTGACTTTTTCTTGTTATTTTGTACGACACATTTGTAAATTCGAAACTACTTTACTGAGATTACTTTTTTTTGTTTTCATTGAAAACTTGTAAAAGTTAGTATGAGTCGAAAGTGGTAAGTAAAAGATCATTGACTTGATTTTTCGACCATCAATGTTAGAGCAGACCTTGCTAGTTCTTTGGAGTGGACACTGACTGGAATCTTCTCGTAGCCCACCAACTATAGGTTGTAGATAATCCAGGACTTGCGAAATCAGATTGGCCTCAGATGCCTTTGAGCAATTAGGCAGCGCGTAGCCAACCAAGTACTACTTGCAAGACAGTGCATGCGTTCATTTGAATTTGTGGCACGTTGAGTGATTGAATTATCTTGTGTATGAGTTTGGCGAGGAGCACACTTGCCCAAAGCGCTAGACGTGGCGGGCTGATTATTTTCAGTGGTGCGACCTAAGTTTTGAACAAATCGCTGAACCAATAAATTTACAGATTACTGCGTTTTGTCTATCGATTTAACCAGTGATCGATTCATTTTTGAGCTATTAATTTTGGGACCGCTTCATTCTACGATACGCCGAGTATCCACAATTCTTGAAATATGATTTTGGCGATAATTGTGGTAGAGAATATGCAGGAAAGTGGGTCAAATACTAGCGTACCTGCAACAATATTGTTCGTTTCATTGGTACATGAACATCCGATGTTGAGTTGATGTTGAATCCGAAACAACCGGCCAAAGAAAACCAATCTATCAGTCCAAGTATTTTAACTGAGCAGATACAATTCAGCTCTAGTCACGGTCAACTAGTCATTTGGTCACTCGCGAATTTCGATAGGGATCTCATTGAAAAGCAGTTGGCTGTTCGAAGACCTCTTCCGCAGATCAAAGCCACTACATCCGAGCAGTTTTACCATTTGCCTCTGGACTGCGAAAAAATTCACAATGTCGTCTGAGCCGGTCATCAAATCGTCGTCGTAGAAATCTCTCGATGCAACTTTTACTGCAAGTTGGAATTTCTCCTGTTCAACTCGTGTTAGTTGATGCATGGTACAAATTTTAAGATACGGAGAGCTGGCAATACCATACGCGACAAGACACACCATACGATTCGCTGATATTTCGGGCGCAATCAAGATCTGTCGATATTTATTTATTTATTTATTGATAGATTAACATAACAATTTTAGTAGAGGAAAAGCACATATGGAAGCATAATAAATGAACATCAACAACAAAAAAATACTTCCATTAGGCAAATACCTCAGATTTTTTCAAAAAAGAAATCCACTCCATGCTAATAACCCTCCATGTTGAGCTCAAGCTCATTTGTTACGGAGGATACTGCAAGAAGTGAATGCTTACAAACTACGTACAAAAACAATATAAATAAATATAAAAATATTATAATAAAAATAGTACTAAACATGTATTGTCATTCAAGCGCGCCACGCTAAATAACTCGTTTTAAAAGATCTAAGCGACGCCGATCTCTTAATATCTAATGGAATAGAATTCCAAAGAGAAATAATTCTAACAGAAAACGAAGTATTTAGAGACGTACACAAGTTTATAGGGGGAAGTAAACGTACATTTGAAGAATAAGACCTACTGAACAATAACTTATTAAATAAATAGGGCGGTTGTTTAGTCCTGAGAAGCTTAAAAATAAAAAGACAACGCGAAGTTCATAAAAATCAACTAAATTACAACCCAAAATCAAATTCAAAAAGGGAGAAATGTGATCATATTTCCTAATACTAAAAACAAAACGAGTTTGCATTGAAACATCTTTGGAGAACATTCATATTCTCCTGAAGCATACCAAACAAAACAACATCCCCAAATAGAAAATGTGGAAGAAGGTGCGAGAGGAACATACGCTTTTTAAAATTATTATCAGAAAACCCAACAACTTTATACAAACAACTAAGCATTCCAAAAACCGTTTTGCTAACCTTAATCAAATGATCACTCCAAGTAAGAGTTTTATTGAAAATTAACCCTAAATTTCTAACTGTATTAGAGAATGGAATTAAAGAATCACCGAGAACAATTCCAGGAAAAGAGGAAATATCTATAGATTTTTTATAAATTATAATAGACTGAGATTTATTAGCATTAAGAGCGAGCCGGTTGGTCTGAAGTGACGACGAGTGAATGAGTTAATTGTTAATTGTGTGGGACGAATGCGATTATGATGAAACTTATTTTTGCGACTGTGGTGAATTAGATTTTGTTTTGAAAATTCAGAAAATCGTCAAGATCATGGTATAATGGATACTGTACTCGGGTTAATGACATCTTCTATTGTCGATGGGTTTCTGGATCCAATTTATCGGCGATGATATTAGTTAAGAATACGTTTGATATGGTGACTGACACTCTTAAAACAGATACAGCGAACGATGTCGGTCGTTGTATCAAGGATCGAAGATGACTGTGCAGGATATACAGACGATGATTATCGATCTCGAGAATGTATCATGCTTGCTCGTAGTTATCGTGAGTGGTGGTTACAAACTTGGGCAACAACGCTGTGACTCCAGTTAAATGCGCCTTTAACTAGAAAAGCTTTAAAATGCGTAGTGTAGCTTCAGGTGTGGACCTGACCCGTGTTGTGGACGAGGTCGACGAATAGGTTCTCGAATTCAGTTAAATTAGTGTATTCGCCGTTGAAAACTGAAACCTTGATTCGCGGATTCTCAAAAATGGTCGATAATTGTCTCTTTACGGTTCGAGATTGCGATGAAGCAATAATCTGTCGGTTGAGCGCGTTTACCGTATTCTCCTTCGAGCTCCTTATCACTGCACACGGTTTCAATCTAGTCTTCAATCTAGTCTTCTAGTTAAGTTTCCCACAAAATTGTGGGACGCCACGTGGTCAATCTGCGTCTGTACGAATTCGTCGTTATGCTCTGTCGAGGACTCGCTGTAGCGAGCTCGCTTCACGTGAGTTGTCATTATGTTACCTCTGATAAGCACTGTTTTAACAATATTGAATAACTATTTACAATGATCAAGACGGGCCCTGGACACAGTACGTTAAACTTTACTAGGTAATGCTTCGTTGCGGCACGACTCGGAGGACCGACTCGAAGGCGAAAAATGTGTGAAAATCCGAATAATAATCCTTTATTTAGTTTTGATTTGTTGTTTTGTTGAATGTTCGTGCTGCTCAGTATGGCGGTGAGAAGTACAAGAAATATTTTTCGATGGATGTGTATATTTTGACGACTCCATAAAGGTATTATCCGATGTTGGTGTTTTATTTTGAACTGTCTGACGTTTGGTTATTAAGTGTTTACCGATAGGTGTCACCTCCGACTGTCTTGGGGATGTTTGGCCACTCGTAAAACTCGGAAAATGTTTACCCGAAAAAACAATAGTGGATTCGTTGAAACGACGCTACTAACGCTCACTTCATAAAAAATGTACAATCAGTTTTGTAATGAGCTAACAGTAAAATATTCATGATTTTTAAATTATGAAATTTTACGTTTTATGTTCTTTGGTGGATTCAAAAATTTCTAAAAAGTAAAATTACAACATTAATATTATTTCTATTTATATTATTTCCAACAATTATTCTCATTATATTTGCTATTAATAATAATTATTCTACTGTCAGTTCTGATTGTCACCCGGTACAACAGCATGATAAATCGCGATACCAAGCAGTATTATCACGTTTTAAGTGGATGGGAATGATAAATGATTTGTCATCACAAAAAATGAACAAAACATGTATGCTCGCTCGTATGTATGTGTGTGTGTGTGTGTGTGTGTGTTGTACATCATAATAATTTTATTTATTCTTCCAATCGCTAATGAATGATATAAGGTTTCAATTTGGTCATTTATTTCATTGATCAATATTGATTAAAAAATAATTTGACATATGTTTATAAATAAATGTTTGATTTGGATATAATGTTTGTTCATATCAAGTTGATTTTTGAGTTACATTTTCGTCATGATGTCGATATTATATAGACAAACTAAAGTACTGCCATCTTGATTTACGTTGAACTAGACGACTGAAAAATAATACTACATATAAGTTTTTCGTCTAATCCCAACATATAAGATGACAGTACTTAATTTATTTTCCAAGGGCGAAATATTTAAATTTGATTTTTTTGTTCCCTTAAACACAATATTTGATGACAGTTGATTTCGGTATATATTTTTGTATAGAGATGTACGTTCCCAATGAAATGTTACGCACCTAGGAAATAATTGAATCAGCAGTAATGATAAATTTAGTAATATCAATTTGTGGGAGATACAAATTTTTTTGTCACCTTGCTATTTTTTGAGAAAACAAGAATATCGATTTTATGTGGAGAGAAATTTTTTGTTAAGGATTAATGTTATCTACATGAACATAAATAAAACGCCTAAAGTCTGATACTAACAGAAAACAAAAGATTAACACAAATTATCATTTTGCGAAATTGTTTGCTGTGTAAGTCAAATAAACCGGTTAGTTGGTAAGTGGGCACACACCCACTTAACCGTAATCGTATACCCGTAATTAAGTAAAAAGGAAAGAAAGAAACGGTATTTTCCATCTTCGTTGAATTTGTTAACTCAATTCGTAATACGAGTAAATACCGTTGCTAACTAATAATTTAATCAGTTTTCTACTAAGCGAAGAAATAAATTTGTTTTAAAAAGTTTTATATTTTTTTTTCAATTATTTCTATTTTAATTTATCATCTTAATATACATTTTCATTTACAGAAAAAATATGGAAAAATTATAAATAGAAAAGTTCCATTAAGCGAGTTTTCTTTTTATTTACAGTGAAATAACTTATAATTTAAATGTTAATCATATTTCCATCACTTTTAGAGAATTGAGTTTAAAAATTTATTTGATTATGTTATTTTCGACACAACTATTAAGTTTATCGGGAATGCGACGCAAGCACATCGCCAACATATGCCCAATTGCTGCCCCCAAAAAACACTGTCTCCACATTGCATACCATAAATTATTGTGATGACCTCCTCAAAGCATATTGAATTATATCTTCACGTATACCAACGATTAGCTGTGAGTCGCCGGGGGTCTGGTTTGACCGCAACTGAAACGATCAATTTAAAGACGACTTGCGGCTAATTCCATTTAGGCGTTGATTGCCACACCCATTTGGCCATCACACACATGTGGTTATTTTAACAATTACTTCCCCCATTTGATTTGATAGCCATTGCCCATTGATCATGTAATACTATATCGAACAAGTCATGCAGTGGTTAAAGCTTCGGCACTTAGTTGGGGTAGTCTCGGTTCGAATCGCACCAGAAACAGGATGCAAAAGAAAATTTTTCCATCTATTACGATTGGTGATGTTAATATATTATTACGCTGGAAGAACTCAGCCAACCCGTATTGATATTGAATAGAGCTTGAACATGCAGAGGGTATTACTAACAATTTAAGTGAGTAGGTTTATGAAGGAGCATGTCTCCAATTTGGTTGGGGAGTTTAATTTACCTTAAATTCACAATAAATGAATTAATATTCTTTTTAACAACATAAATACTTTCGTTAAAAGAATTACAAAATGTTACTCAAAATGCACGACTTAAAATTTCATAAATTTTCACTTAATGTGTTGAAAGTTGTATATTATGCTCTTCAATGTCATGTTTGTGGGTTAGGAAACCAGGAAGTTTTGCAGTTTTATTGAACTCTTGCTTCTAAGATGAGGAAAGCAAAACAAGCCTGTAAAACAGTTTCTCTTGTATTTAGACCGTATATCCAGCATGTAGTTATAAAAAGTTACCCCGAAATTTCCATTCCGAAAAGGTTTTTTTTCTTCATAAAGTGTGTGTCTTAGCTAAATCACATAAAATAATTCCACCACGAAAATTTTATTGTTAAATTAAAGAAAAAATCAGTCCGAGAAAATTATAAAATTAAACAACAGTTTGCATTAAAAAAGATTTAGTTTAATAAAATCTAAAGTTTAGTTTAAAAAATTAAAGATACTTTATTGATCATCCCGAAAACAATTTTCTATACATTCTTCCGGTGAAAATATGTTCACTACCAAATTTCCTTGTGGCGAACTGAGAGATGAACCCATCCCGTGGCCCACGGGATCATCTCTGAGCTCGTTACAAGGAAATTTAGTAATGAACATATTTTCAACGGAAGAATGTATAGAAAATTGTTTATGGGATTGATCAATATTCACCATTAATCCTCGTGATTTTCGAACGGGCGTCTGAATATATGTTTTATGCATATTGGCACACTTAACTTTATATGCCAAGGGAGGGGGTCATCTCTGAGTTCGCCACAAGGAAATTTGGTAATGATCATATTTTCACCGGAAGAATGTATAGAAAATTGTTTTCGGGGTGATCAATAAAGTATCTTTAATTTTTTCATTGATGTTTCATGTAGATTATAGTTATATTGTGTTCCAATAAGAGTGATATGATTTCTTTAAAAAAAACATACTAATTGTTAGGGAAATTGAAATGTTTTTTATTTAATGTGAAGTACAATCGATACAATTAAGTTCTGAATAAAACGTCATTCAAATGGCCTCCACGACTTCTTCTGCAGGAACGAATTCGTTGAACCCAATTTGCGAGCACTTTTTCCACTAAATCAAGTCGTATGTCATGAATAGCACGTTCAATATTGACTTGTAAAGCTTGAAGAGAGTTTGGTTTATTGCTAAAGACCAATGACTTCAAATAACCTCACAAGAAATAGTCTAATGGTATTAAATCACAACTTCTTGGGGGCCATTCAATATCACAATTTCTTGAAATAATCGAATCTCCAAACTTTTCTCGCAATAATTCAATTGTTGCACTTGCTGTGTGGCACATAGCCCCGTCTTGTTGGAACCAAATGTTGTCAAGATCAACTTCTTCCAATTTCGGCCATAAAAAGTTGGTTATCATCGATCTATACCGATCTCCATTGACAGTAACGGTGTTACCAGCTTCATTTCGAAAAAAATACGGACCGATGATTCCACCAGACCAAAAACCACACCAAACTGTCAATTTAGGTGAACGTAATGGTTTTTCATGAATAATTTGTGGATTTTCTTCGCACCAGAATCGACAGTTTTGTTTATTTACCGCACCACTCAGATGAAAGTGAGCCTCATCGTAGAAAATGATTTTCTTAAAAAAATCGTTATCTACAAACACAACGTTATCTACATTGCAATTTGTAAACGTTCTTCTTGCGTATATCTCACCATGATGAAATTGTAAACATTACTGAATACAATGAAACAAAAAATGACAGATCATGACATATTAAAAATCGTCGAAACGTTACTTACAAATCATATTATTCCTATTGGAAAACCCTATACATGGCCATCCCTCCATTTTTTTATTTATAGATGATTTTCAGTGTACTTGGCAAAATTGCCTTAATAATTGCAAAACCTATTGCCTTTTTTATAGGGCGTTTTATTTACTAGGGCAAAATTTTTATTGAAAGCATGAGTAACCGTTGTTCCAAATATTGCCGACCTGTGGTCGACCAGTTGTCATTTTCAGCATAAAAAACACATTTGCCTAACTCGTATAACTCATTATCACAACATAAATTTAATTCGGGCCAAGTGCTAACCTTTTCAAAATCATTTTGTCTATTTTTGCTTTAACCCATAAGTGCATAAAGTATAATTTTTCGCGGAAAGTGATATCCTATCTACCGCCTGCTTAAAATTCTTCAAATGACATATAAAACGTCGATTCAATATTAGGACAAGTGTTAGACCATGTCCGTTATATCGGACGTTATGCATTATACCGTATATGAATAATTTATATTTCATATGGTAGCTAATAAAGCAATCTTGGGATGAAGTGCAACCTGACGTTTCTGGCAAATAAAGTTTTTTTTTTTTGCAGTAAGCACATCTTCTTTCGGTGTCGTTGTATGAGATTAAGTGATTCTTTCCGTCGTATCTTGTGAAAGAGTTCGGTTGAGCTGAAACTTTGCCTCGTAAAGATTTTGTCCCATATGACTTTAGCAGTGTTGTTGCCAAATTTCTACTAAACACTAATAGACTTTGACAACACACGGCATTGGGCTTTAGTTTACGCATAAGCAGCCATGCATTGACAACAGACGTATCAAACAAATACACAAAAATTAGCCACCACCATTTTCTTTGGCGCATTCTCGTTCTGTAGGCTGCTATTGACCCGTCAATTTTATCAACACCTCCCATTCCTTTGTTGTAGCTTGCAATAAGTTGTGGTTGAATAATAGGAACCTTAATTGATTTTGCAACTGGGCACCATCGGCTAGTGTATTTGGTTTCTTGTGCTTCATAATTTGAAGCTGCAATAACGACTTTGTTATACTTCCATAGTGCAACCGTGACCTGCTCTCTTGATTTAAAAGCTATAGTTCCTCGAGTTTGTCGATTCCAGTATTTTTTATCTGGAAGCGGACAACTATCAGTTCGGTTTTCTCTAACTGTTACAGTTGCGCAGTACCCTTTATCTGCGATTTTTTTTTTTTTTTATATATTTATTTATTACAACTGATTTACAAATCATCTAGTAATTTATCTTTCATAATCTATATTCTTGTTTGGAGGGTTGTAGCCCTTTGGCTAGTCCCTTTTACAATTTTATTATATTTTTAGTCGATCCTGATTGGATCTTGTAGATCATGCGGTTTCTTCCTTCGCAGCCGTCTTACTAGGTTTGAATCATCCAACATACGAAGTATCTCAGCATTTTGGTGTAGACTAATACGTTGCATGTGTTTTGTCGCGTGTTTGCTTATTTCTTTACTAACGAAATCCATCTTCAGATCTCTATGGAGGTTGTCATTTCTTATGTACCACGGTGCATTAACTATTCCACGAAGGACTTTGCTTTGGAATGACTGGATGATATTGACATTGGTTTTCTTTGTACAGCCCCAGAGCTGAATACCGTAAGTCCACACAGGTTTTAGAATTTGCCGGTATAGTAGCAATTTATTATGTAGAGTTAGCTCAGAATTTCTTCCCAACAAGCCAATCCATCTTTCTGTATTTGATGTTTAACTCTTCTTTTTTTTTCACATGCTCTTTCCATTTTAATTTCGCGTGTAGAGTCATGCGTAGATATTTAGCCGTATTTGCATAGGGAATTTTCTGGGAGTTCAGTTCTACTGGTATCCAGTTGACCTTCTTGTTGGTAAAGTTTACGTGAACAGATTTTGTTTCATTAAGTTTTATTCGCCATCTCTTGGTCCAGGTACTGACAATATTAGTAGCTCTTTGCAATTTGCTTGTAGATTCTTCTATGCAATTAGCAACTGCTAAGATGGCCGTATCATCCGCAAACGTCGCTATGTTAGTATCCTCTATCGTTGGCAGGTCCGAGGTGTATAGAACATATAAAGTTGGTCCCAGAACGCTACCTTGTGGTACCCCTGCTGATATTTTCTTTGTTTCTGAGTATTCGCCATCTAATTTAACTCGAAAGTGTCGGTTAGATATGTAAGATTTTAGAATTTCATAAAACTGCTTTGGTAATTCTCTTTGTAATTTATATTCCAAACCTTACTTATATTCCAAACCTATGCCATACTCTGTCAAAGGCCTGTGTGCCTGTGCTACATCCAAGAAGACGCTTGAACATACTTTCGTTTTTTCAAGTACGTCTTCAATTATGTTTGTAATTCGGTGTACTTGTTCTATTGTTGAATGGTTTTGTCTGAAGCCAAATTGATGTGGAGGAACAAGATTTCTTTCTGCTATTATTGGTTTTAGTCTCTTTAGGAGTAGTTTCTCGAATAATTTTGAAATAATTGGGAGTAAGGAAATCGGCCTATACGAATTTTTGTCATTAAGTGGTTTGTTTGGTTTAGGTATCATAATTACTTCTGCTGCTTTCCATTGACTTGGAACGTGTTTAAGTCTGAACACTGCATTAATTATTTGGAGTTGTTTACGTAGACCTTTTTCAGGAAGAGCTTTTACTATTTGTCCTGTAATTAAGTCATATCCTGGAGATTTCTTTGTATTTAGGTTGAGATTGATTTCCTCTTTATATCTTGTAGTGTGACAGGAAATATATTGCAGTTATCCATTTTATATACTGGTGGTATGTTTTCCTCTGCAGTTTGTCTAGGTAGTGGCTGAAACGTGTTCTCGAGGTGGGTTGCAAACAACGAAGCTTTTTGCTTTGCACTTATAGCCCATGTGCCATCTTCATTTTTTACTGGTGGAATTTGTAGTTTAGGTCGTTTTAAACTTTTTGTCGCTTTCCAAAGGGAGTACTCGGTATCTTTTTCCCCAGTAAGGCCAAATTATTTTCATCCTCCCAGTCAGACTCATGAATTCTCAGTTCACAAACTGTTATCAATAGACCGTGTCCAAGATGGTTGATATCCCCTTCGTGCACATCATCTGAACGGTCACTATCTTCATCGGTTTCTATATTTTGCTCCTCTGGAGGTATTAAGTAGATTGATGCATTTCCCTCGGTATTATTGTCTTGAAGCAGATCAAGTAGCTCGTGTAACGGCAGTTTACTAAAAAGTAAAATTTTCTTTCAGTAACATGTTTTGATGCATAAAGTCCGTTATAAAAGACAACAAACAAATTCACAATCGTGATCAAAATCCAAGTTGTATATTTTTTATATATTTGTCCCAAATTTATTATTGATTTTCACAATCACATTATAAACTAAACTTGTTGAAAAATTGTTATTGTATACTGAAATTTTAAGTTTATTTACCTTAATTCGCCGGAGTAAAAACTTTTTGGATCCATTGCACAAATAAAATTGAATTAAAAAAATACCGCTACTTATGACAGAATGACGAGAAATGGAAAATGTGGTTAATTAACAATATGAAGTCAAGTGCAATATTGATATTCGGCAGGTGCAATATCGATATTGGCAAAGTTCCCGGTCTGACACATAGATGGTGCCACAAATTTAAAACCCATATGATTTTTAAATTCAATTCTATCAACCTTCAAATGATAACTGTTAAAATTTTATGACATTTCGATTAATAAATGCTTTTGTTAATTTCAAAACAATGTAAAGAAAATTCGTGTGTTCATTAAACACTGTTTTTTTATGGGGCGAAATACCGTTCAAGCAAATCAGCGGCTTGATAAGTATTATCCGGACTCTGCACAAGGAAAATCTACCATCATTGACTGGTATGGTGAATTTAAACATGGTCGTACAACCATCGATGATACACCACGCTCTGGACGCCCAAATGAGGCTGTTACTCCAGAAAACATAAAAAAATCGACGAGATTGTTTTGAAAGACCATAAAGTGAAGTTTCGTGAGATAGCTGACATTATAAAGATATCAATGGAACATGTTGGCCATATTTTGCACGAGCATTTGTCCATGCTGTGTTCGAAGTGCGCACCGCGTTTGCTCACACTGGATCAAAAACGACAATGTCTCTAGCCGATCGCAATAATGGCAAAATTGCACGAATTGCACTGCACGAGTGCGCATTGGAATGAAGAAGTGATTACCGAAACGGAAGCTTATTTTGAAGACAAAAATAAATCGTTCTACCAAAAAGGCATCGGAATATTAGAGAGGCGTTGGACTAATTGTTTCGCTCTAGAAGAAAATAATGTTGATGAATAAACAGTATTTTTCCCAAAAAAATTGTGTTTTCTTTGTTAGACTAGGAACTTTTCAGGCGACGTGTTACAAGATTCAAACCAATAGTGTTTCCATACTATATTTCGCGACTAATGTATATGCTGGCTTCGTAGACGTATCAGCACAAATCAACCACACTTGGGTTAGTGTTTTCAGACCACAATTCAGTAATTAATATCAAAAAAATGCTTCTAACTGAGAACGACAAATATAGCGAAGATTACGACTACAATAAAAATATTTTTTTTTAATTTGTTTAAATATTAAATACTTCATTATCTCAATAAGTAGAAAACTATTCAGGTTTATTCAGTTGGAATGCCTTTTCAATTTAAATTAAGTAATAAGGCAATGTATGTTGGTCTTTAATTTCAATTAGCCAAACACTAAACTGCTATCACCTTGTTTTATGCAATTTTAAACCCTTTGCACCATTCTAATTAACGGTTGCTGTGTGTTTATCAAACGATCCAAATTTTTTTCACCAGCTCTGGGACTTGTTCGTTTACAAAATATTTTTGCCTTTCTTGTTATTGTTATTAAAATCTAATGTTACATTTTCATAAGCTTCGTTTAATACACATAAGCTTCGTCGTATTAAAAGTTTTGGATTTGTTCGACACTGACAGGAAACTTAATGAATATAAGCAAAAAAAAAATACCTTTTTCTACATCACAACTCAACAAGTTTCCACAAAAATTTTATTTTCCTTTCCGTTTACGTTTTGGAATCGATAAAACTTGACACGAATTTTTTTTTTAATTTTCTTTCACGATTTAATTTGAGATGTTCATGGTACAAGTAGTTAGGCATTTGTATTCCTACCACTGCAGTGCAAATAATTGTCCAGCTCATTTTTCGAAATAGCTGCACCAAACTAGTTCTTTACGTTATAAGCATAAAGTATACGAAGAAAAATAATTATTTCAATTACAAAAATAACCATAAAAAATGCAGGGGGGGGGGGGGGGGGCAGGGTAAGGACATACTAGAGTGTAAGTCAAATAATAAATTAAATACGTTAAAAGTGTTGTACTTGAAATTCTATCTCTCAAGTGGCATTAATAAAGTTTAGCGTTTATAATTCAATTGTTTTTGTAAAATTGATATTGGATATAAGACGACAACACTTACAAGTTTCTTGCTATCGTTGTTGCGCTTGGTTGTAAGAAACGTAACAAAACGCGCTGTGAATAAATTTTCGAAACATAAATGCCAACCCAGAGTTTTGGGTCGGTGACCGCGGGGTGAAAAACGTGATTTTTTTAATAACTCGTTAGACAGGATATCAGCTGCGCAAATAAAATATGTCAAATGGTGTGACAAAGACTAATTTTTTTTAATTAAATCTAAAAACTAAACCGTACAGTACATTTTGATACTACTACATCGTTATATGAGTATAAATGGGTTTAACAGAATAAAGAAATTAAAAAGTGTATAAAATACTCTAACAAAAAATAAAAGCTTTATCGAAAAAGTTTTTTGGTTGTGAAAAATAGAATTTAAATCAATTATAAGACACAAGTAGTTCGTTGAAGTTGAGTTAAACTTTAATGTTGTTGGTATTTAGAAGAGATTTTCAAATTTCATTAGTTATATTAAATAAATTAATTATTAAATTAGAAAATATTTTGTTTTTTTTTGTTAATTTTATAGTGGTTTGCGGTTGTTACAATCTGTCTTTCATTTTATAGGAAAAGTTTTGAAATTGTGATTTAATAATTATTTATTAATTTAAGTCACAGAAAAAGTCATCCAATATTAGGTACAGGAATATGGAAAATATATAATTTCATATCGTGATTAACCTTGGATTACTCAGGACTACAAATGTGTTACATGACAAAGGGGGGAAAAATACATTTGGGGAAAAATACATTTTATTCATCAACATAATTTCCTTCTAGAGCGATACAATCATCCCAACGCCTCTCTAACATTTCGATGCCTTTTTTGTAGAACGATTTATCTTTGTCTTTAAAATAAGCTTTAATTTCGGCTAATTTCGGCAATCACTTCTTCATTGGAGCCAAATCTCTTTCCTTGTAGTTTTTATTTTGAGATCTGCAAACAAGTAAAATTCGCTGTGCAAAATATGGCCAACATGTTCCATTTATAGCTTTACAATGTCAGTTATATCACGCAATTTTACTTTACCGTCTTTCAAACCAATTTCGAATATTTTTTTTATGTTTGCTGGCATCACAGCCTCATTTGGGCGTCCAGAGCGTGGTGCATCATCGGTGGTATAACCACCATGTTTAAATTCAGCATACCAATCAACGATGGTTGATTTTCTTGGTGCAGAGTCCGAATAACACTTATCAAGCCGCTGCTTTGCTTGAACGGTAAATTTTCTCATAAAAAAGCAGTGTTTAATCAACACACGAAATTCTTTTTTGCCACTGTTTTGAAATTAACAAAAGTAGAGTTACTAAAACAACTACAACTGGTAAACTAATCGTCGGAATGTAACGCAAATTTGGCACATATCGTTTGAGGGTTGGTAGAATTTAAAAATAAGACCGGGAACTTTTTAGGCGATGTAATATCTAGGTGTGGAATACCATTAAATCATTCAAATCATTCAAGCTTTTATTGTATAAGCATAGGATCAAAGGATGAATGAGATTGAGAACGAAAAAATCAAGCGGCATCATCGCTATGGTGATAATGGCCATGAAATAATGATGAATACATTTTGTGTTGAAGAAGTATGCTATACGGAACGTTACGCAATAACTGGATTGATACAAGAATTCGATTACATCAACCACACAGATTTCTTTAATAAGTAAATACGTTGAGCCGACACAATTTTCTTCTTAGTTAAGAGAAAAAAATTTCTAAGGCTTTTACGACTTTGAGGCTTTAAGAAGATATAATAATTGGCCACCAGCACCGAAACAGCAAAGTTCGTACCTAAAGTGCTGATAAGAAAATTTCTGTATGGTTTGAAACCTTTCCTACGATATTCCACGTGATAATTTTTTACCAATTTTCAGTACTTTTCAGTACTAAGGTGTTTTCGAAATGTATGGCATTCAATAATAATTTGCAAACTGCACCAAAATGAGGTGTAAATTCTGAACTAACTCAATACTTTCAAAATTATTGCATGATTAACCATCGTCCAACCGATACACTATATATACTATAACACAATTATATTGGAGTAACACAGGAGACTCCAAGGTAAAGATCATATCGGGTGGTTGTTTTGGATAGACCTTCATCAAGTAACACACCACAAGCAACGAGTGGACTCTTCGAAATCAAAATAAAATAAAATTAGAGGCACCTCCAACTAGTGGGAAAAGTGATTTTGAACCATCATTCGGAATGAAGATTATTTACCTCGAGGATGACTGAATGTTCTATTGTTTGTGTGAATGAGAGAATTGAAAAGACTGTGGCCTGGGCGTCAAGATGCTTCGTGTTATACATGAAATGACCCCCAAAATGCAACGATACCACGTGAACAACTTGATTGATAACTGAACCACCCCAACCACGGAGCGATCCTAAATATTTTCACAGAGCCTCGCCTACTTAGTGGGATAGCCAAAAAAAATCCTATGTGTCTGGTGAGCAGGACCTAATTATTATAATTTTAACTTGTTCAACGACATTTTTCGTTTAAGTTTTACTGCTTATCCCAGTTGTTCAGCTGAACAACTTGGATGAACTGTATGAATATAAAGTTGATTGAGCATTAATGCCAATAGCACTCTATATAATTTAGTTTCTAGGAAATGACGACCTTTCAAATATTTCCTAAATTATGTTAAATATTTACTTATTTA
Source organism: Nephrotoma guestfalica (assembly GCA_963691935.1). Taxonomy (NCBI): domain Eukaryota; kingdom Metazoa; phylum Arthropoda; class Insecta; order Diptera; family Tipulidae; genus Nephrotoma; species Nephrotoma guestfalica. The sequence goes on along the minus strand of OY829914.1, from coordinate 133,345,209 downwards.
GTATTTTATTTGTTTCCGAGGAGTGGTGGCACTTCTAGAGCAAAATTTCAGAGAGGAGTTCGAACCACTAAGGAATCACTAGCTTTCGAGATGAAGGATTCAACAATCGGCCCTGTTCCATGTTCAAGAGCCGGTAATAAAGCAACCGGTGACGAGAAATTAACTAGAAAACGTCGCGTATATGAACATCAAACTGGCAATTTCTTCATCGAAGTGATAGAGGACGAAGAAAGCACTCTGCCTTATTTTATAGACGACTACTTTGGCATAATGATGAATACGAAGAAATCAAAATCACAATACCATAAAACATCAGACAAAACCAGTTAAAGTATCCACAAAGCACAAGAAGTATGGCGTCGTTTATAGCCACGTTCAACAATCTGATACTTGCTAACAGCAATGTATCAAACTTCAAAAATAAATCTATTTTAAAGAAAGATTAAAAAGCGAACCATTTACATAAAACATCTAGCGCTACAAGCAGAAAAGTACAAAACTGAGTGCGACATCATAAGGAGCGGTACGACGATAAACGAAAAATTGTGGCCGAATATATTGAAACTATGTTGAACATTCCAAAAGTTCAATCAAACTCAGTCAACGATATTAGAAAAAAGCATGATACACTAATGAATTGTATAAAAGCATTAAGAAACTTGGACTACACCGTGGACGAATGGAACACTATCCTCATCCACGTTAATGTCAAAAACTTGCATTACAACAACCTAAAGTACTACGAGGAATCTATTCATGGCAGTCGTGATAATGAATATGCATGAAGTACTCCAGAGCGCAAACGAAGTAAAAAGGTTGATTCATATATAGAAACATTGTGGTTAATCAAGAAAAGCAGCAAAAATCAGTTTACTATAGTGGTGAATTTTAACATTACTGCGAAAGAAGGAGGCACATATATCTAAATTGAGTTAATTTTAAACAAATCACCTCAAGCCCTCCGGCTAATAGTTCATCAATAGAAAAATATTGTGTACCAACTGCCTTTGACTCAGCTCAACAGAAGCATGTCGCAAAACATGTTTCTGGTTTACTTGCACAAAATGCAATAAAAACATCATTAATTGCTACACACCAACAATAACGACTCAAGGAAAACAGAAACAATCACTGCAATCGATGGAAAAAGCACGACCCTACTCTCAACAGCAAAAATAATAACCAAAACATCAATAAACAGAACGGTTATGTTACTGGCATTCGAAAATTACTGAAAATACTGAAATCCTTGACTGGACAGTTTGACTGGAATTGAAGGTAATACAAAAAACACTTGTAGCTCTATAGTTTAACTGGAAATTCAACAAGGTTCTCGTCGGTTGGGAAAAATAAGTGAGCAAAAACTAAGAAGTAACAACGACTCTCGATAAGAAAATATAATATTAGAGGATCCACAATATGATTGTCCGACTCCTTTAGAGATCTTGTTAGGAGCAGACGTCTTTGCGGATATGTCAGAAACTCAGATCATTCGAGGAAATGCAATAAAGTTTTGTTTGGCTGATACTTGGCGCGGCAATAACGCTCAACCTAGGACTGTACTGGTTAAGATCAGTGTAAAAGAAGAATTAGCACAAACTCTAGACCTTCATAAGTTTTGGGACTTAAAGAGGTACCGGTTGAACCTCTACAAACAAAATCCGTTGAATAGTGTGAAATATGTAATTTACAAAAAAACGGTTTAAATGGGATCGATGTGGACGGTACGTGGTTATCTTACCGTTTAAAGAAAATGATACAAGCATACATGGTGTTTCAAGATAAAGAGCTACGCAACAGTTTTTGTAAATTTAAAAAAAATCCAAAATAATGAAACTATTACGCCTGTAGGTATTATTCACGAGAGGATATTTTCAAACGGGACTTATGACAACATCATCGAATTGCAAAGAATAATTTTCCATCCTATACATCATGCAATTTTGAAATCAAATTCAAAATAATCTTCATTTTGTGTTGTATTTGACGACTTAATGAAGTCTATATCGGGTTTTGGTTTGAATGATCCTCTGCATATTGGAGCCACTATGCAAAACAACATACACATATGGTAACTTATTCTACGGTGGAGAAAACACCAAATACTATCGGAGTCGACATACTCAAAATGTATCGACAAATTTAAGTCGCTACGCGTCCCAAAGACTGTTACAAGTCCAAAATAATCGTTTTTTATTTTATTTTTGAATATGGTTATTTTGGCATAGAGGTATTGTTTAATTAAATAAAATTAGTAAATTCTTTATCATTTTTATAATTAATTAATAAAAATATGTTATGACCATTTTAGATTACCAAAATTTTTATCTACAAGACTGTTATAAATATAATGTAATTACATTTTACACAAATTAATGCAAAATTTAGTTGTAATATTTTATATTTAACTGTTACATCTCGTTTATGACAAAATTTTTTACTATTATTTCGGCCCAATATTTTCCGTAAGACAGTCACATAATAAATGAAATTCTATATTCGAGAAGAATGTTAATTGATTTTATAAATTTATTTCTATATAAGTGTTACAAACTAAATTGTGACATTCTTTCGTTAAATTTTCGTAGCAAAATAAAAAAATATTTTTTATGCTAAACTGTTACAAAATCAAAAAACCAAAACGCACTAAGTGATGTGACTCTATTTTAGAAACAATATTCTAAATGGAATTTTTTTTTAAATAAAACGAATGGAAAAGTGGTATAAGTTCATAACTATAAATTTTTCTGCGTGAAAGGACGGTTTTGTTTAGCGCTCTCATTTAATTAAAATTATTTGATAAACGGTGTTCAATCCGGGTAAATTTTTTATAATGGTTTTCCATTTAAAGGTAATTATATTAATATAACATAAAATATGAAATAATTCCTTAAAATATTGTAAAATTACTATAGAAATTTAAAACGCATGCAGCAGAGAATCATGATTTAATTTCTAAGCCTATTTGCCAAGGTAAGTACATAAAATATTTAATGAATATATTATAAACTATAAAGTGTTTTACTTTAAACTTAGAAGATTCAAATTTATTAAATCCGGTTACAATTAATGTAACTGATGATGTTCAGCAAGAACTTAGTGAAATGAATCATAGCGTAAATCCCAGCGAACTAATAATGGATATTGAAAAGAGTACTGCCGACTCAGATAAAAAAATATTCGACTCTGATTCTAACAAACATCCTTGTTCAACTAATATAGATATAATGGATATCGACATAGGGCAGGTAACTGTAATAAAGCACGTTTCAATGTTTAGCTGCTACCTATACTATTAATTTGATTTACTAACAGATTGAAAATATGGCTATTCTAAATGATTCAGATGGAACTATTATACCACTTCTGAATATATTGGACCAACCAATTATTCCTATGGGAGCTGCCCTGATGCATAATGATGTGACTGATGTTCGTGAACCCATAATTATGAATGTTAATAGTAGTCAAGCAACTGTTGATTGTGGTCTATTGGGAAATAGTATTACACCATTAAATAATTCGAGACTTGAATCAGGTAATTAATTTTATTATATTGTTTTCTTGTGATACTATATAGAAACTTAAATGCAGATGATCTAACTGGCGATGATTTGAATATATTAGAGCCGAAAATCATTTTAAATAAACGGAAAAGGACGGCAAATCCTGAGCTATGGAAGCAAAACGTATTAAAACGTAAGAGAAATTTTGGGCAATCTTATGAAACTGCGACAGGTCGATCAGTTAAAACCAAAAGCATACAACCTGGCTGTGAGAATTGTATTTTTAATTGTACTTCACATATAAATAACGACGATCGTAAACTAATATTTAATTTATTTTGGAATCTCGGAGACATAACAGCAAGGCGGTTATTCTTACAAAACAATATCGAAATAATAGAACGGAAATGTTCAGAGAAAATACAAAGAACGGAAAACAGAGCATACTATTTTAAAATTAATTCAACGAAATTTAGAGTATGTAAACTATTTTTTTTAAACACACTCAACATTTCCAATCGCATGATAAGAACGCTCTTCCAAAAAACTGAAAATGGAATCGTAGAATCTGATAAACGGGGCAAACATTCGAATCATTCAAAGCTTGACGAGTCAATAAAAAAAGGCATAATAGCACATATTAATTCCATTCCCAGAATTGAGAGCCATTATGTAAGAGCTAGAAGTAGTCGAGAATATATCGAAGGAGGCAAATCTTTAGCTGATCTGCATAGAGATTATGTTAACGACTGTAAAAGCCAAGACAAATTATATGGAAACTACTTGATGTACCGGAGAATTTTCAATTCGAATTTTAATATCGCATTTTTTTCGCCTAAAAAGGATCAATGTTCGGTATGTGCGGAAGCAACAAATATTTTTAACGCTGACAAAGACGTTGAAAAATATAATCATCAACTAAAACCGCACTTAGAAGCGAAAGATTTGGTCAGAAAAATAAAAGAAACGGAAAAGCAAAAAGCGAAAGATGGCCTTTGCATAGCAGCTGTTTTCGATCTACAAGCGGTATTATCTACTCCTTGCGGTGATATTTCAACCTTTTACTACTTGTCTAAATTAGCAGTATACAATTTCACGATATTTAATTTGGGTACCAGTAAAGGAAACTGCTACGTATGGAATGAATCCGAAAGCAGAAGAGGAGTTAATGAAATTGGTACTTGCTTATACAAATTTTTAGAAAACTATACTGGCTTGGATAAACCTATTGTTCTGTTTTCAGACAACTGTGCAGGACAAAATAAAAACCAGTTTATAGTTTCGTTGCTACTTTATTGTGCTCAAAAGCTAGACATAAGAAAAATTACTCACTATTTTTTAGTGACTGGGCACTCACAAAATGAAGCAGATAGCATGCATTCAACGATCGAACGTGAAAAAAAGCGGATTTTGAAATCTGGGCCCATCTACAATCCAGCTCAAATGGTAACCGTTATCAAATCAAGTAAAAAATCCAAACCGCTTTATAAAGTTAATGAAATCGGAAACGAAGACTTTATCAATATTAAAGATTTACAAAAATTGTTCGGTAACAATTTTAAAGTTGATACACTCAACAACAAAATCAATTGGCATAAGATCAGTGTTGTGGAAGTACGAAAGGAAACCCCATTTCAATTTTATATTAAGGAGTCGATGTCAGATGAGTTTCGAGTCGTACACACTGATAATGCAAATAAAAAAAATGTCCCTGATATTTTAAATTATGATAAAAAAAAATTAAATTTGGGCCCAATAAAAATTTGCTCAAAGAAATTAAAGGGTCTAAAGGAACTATGTGATAAAAATTTAATTCTGACTAAATACAAAGATTTTTATTATAATCTTGAATGTGATTAATTTAAGATACATTTTATCACCGTAATACTGAAATGAATTTGAAATTTAAATGAATTGTGATTTTTGTTTTGTTTATACCTTATTTTAATATTTTTAAAATTTGAAATAAATTATATTAACCTTTTCAAAAAATTTGTTTTATCCCCAAATATTTTCATTGTTCATTCAAAATATTTCACAAAGACAGTCATATGTGGAAACATTTGACAAAAAATTTCTCATAAAGTGTTACATTTTCCAATTTTCTTTAATTTTTCCTAAATACGATAATTTATTGAACTAAACCGAATGAAATCTTATTCTATAGTGTAACAAGAACAATAAAACCAAACATTCCTTTAAAAATATAAATAAGATAATAGATTTATTGTTAGCTAAACTTTCGACTTCGATTTAATCAAAATTAAATTTTTTGAGATGTAACAGTCTTTGGGACGCGTAGCGAAGTGTCAAAGGAACATTAAGATTATCACAGAATAATATGGAGGGAGAATCCGAACCTGGGCTATGTATGTGGTGGTATGGTACATATGGTACATCAACCGTTTTGATAGTGGCATTAAGAACATTACATCAACTAGTAAGGGATGTTATCCAATAAAAATTAAATCACACATTACTTCAAAAGAGTCAATTTCAACTGAGCATGTGGTCGAGCACGCATTCAAAATTTATTGGAAGCTTGGAGTTGGCAGAAGATGAAATTATTAAACATTTAGGAATCCATTAGAATTCGATCTCCGACTACTACAGTAAAACCTTAGATAAATCAAATATCTTAAGAAACTGAACCGACAAAGCGATAACCTCGGAAGTTTGGAGACGATTGATCCATCGGGATGGTTGTCACCAATTTTCATCACAAACAGACTTGTATTAGAAGAACTATGGGCCACAGAAATAAAATGGTTTCTAAAGAATTTATAGCAAAATGAGTCAAGTTGTGGGATGAACTGGTACTGCTTGAAACTCTACCAAGTCCATGTTGGATAGGAAGTATATCTTCAGCCAAACAAAACCTCTGTTTATACGGGGATTGCGATGCGTCAGCAAGAGAAGTGATATGTGGATGTTATGTGTGGACACAACATATTGACAACGGTTCACGACTAATTAAACAAACAGAGAGTTTATCTTCGCTGACGTACAATTTGGGGCATATATAGATTTTAGATAACTACGGCCAGCGATAGCTGAGAAAGGCACAGTGTCCGTATACATAATCGATGTTCGATGAATGGCTTCGAGCATTCCAAGTCAATATGAAAACCTCGTCAAATATTACGTAAAATTAAAATATAAATTTACAAGGCACTGGCACTAAAAGTCATGACATTTGGTTGCGAGTATTGACCACTGTCTGAACGCAAATTGATTCGTATGATATTCGGGCCAATAAAAAAGAGTTGAATCATCAGTTCTGATATAATCGTGACAAAAATGATATCATCGGGATCATAAAATCATCTAGACTGATACAGTTTAGTCCTCGATCACATTAAGAAATGGAGAAGACTGCCTATTCTACTAGATGGCTGGACGTTTTAGAAAAGGATCTGTACATGTTGATCGAGTATCATGCCAAACGTTTTGTTTCAGATTGGGCCATTTGAATTTATGGTCCATTAAGAATTTTCTTAATGGGATATAGCGTCAGCTATTAAATATCTAATAGTAAAAACAACTATTCATCAAATTATATTAAATTTTTGTATTTATTTCCCCATTTTGAAGCAAAATTTAGTTTTTCCTTTCTTGAAGCAAAAAAGACAACGTAATGACGTTGACGGCGTAAACCTTTCAAGAGCGTTCATGTATGATAAAGCCGACTTCAGTTTAAGGCCCGCTCAGTAAGCTTTATAAAATAATCGCGTATTTTACGTGTATATGAACCCACGTCCAATTGTTTTCCAATGACAAAAATTAAATATTTGGCTGGCAAAAATGGTATATTTAGTGCATTATAGAAATGTTTGAACAAGTGTGGAACAATTATGAAACCAACGGGTACCGGCCTAAAGCGTATGCTCGTATATCGATATCAAAATTAAAAATTTAAAACCCTCCATAGGATTTAGTCCCATTTGAAAAATAAAGACGGACTCATAAATAGCTCTTACAACTCTACTCTTTTCCCGTTATCGAGAACTCATGAACTTACAAGAACGACAGAAGCACCTCAGCATACTAAAATTATAAAAGTGGCATCCCACTTAATTTTCTTAAGCAAAACATCGTTAATGAATTGGAAAAAACTGACAATTAGATGAGCTATGTAATGAGAAACTGTATGTTAAAACTGTAAATAAATCATATACATCCGTCTTTGTGTAAAGATAATGATAGATAGTCATGACCATTATGATAATGTTTTCAAGTCACTATAAAATTAAATCGTTAATGTCTGCCTAAAATTGTTATGTCAATCTATCAATAAATAAATAAATAAGTAAATAAATAAATAAAAGTCAATTTCAACAGTTCCGTTTTGGTTGAATGACGTGTCAGATTGCAACGAAAAGTTTACATAAATTCGCTGTAGACATCTCATTGTTTTAATAATAGTTGCATGTACTTCGTCGACTGATGGACATGAGAAAACAGCCTCTTCACCTGAAGGAGCAATAGGTAATAACCCTGTTTATTCTGTTACTTCTCCCAATAAAAATATATTTATAGCGAGAAACGGAGATTATATAATAGTATTTTATGGTCCAAATTCCTTTTTATTAGCCCACCATATACCTTAAAAAATAAAAAATTGTAACTTTAAAAATTATTTATGCAGTAAATGTATGAAGAAAAACATTTAGCGGCTTCCGTATTCCATATATTTTTATTTTCAAAAGCCTGAGAGTAAAGTTAATTGCTTACAGATAACTGATCAAAACTTCGAATAAGCATCTAATCTTTCAGGGAATAAAAATGTTCCAAAAATAATTTTGTAAAGATTTTTTTACACGAAACAGCCTTTTTGGAAGAGAATGGACTTAAGCATTTTTATAGATAAAATTAAACTTAATTTTCAACAAAACCTATATACATATTATGCAGCCCATACATTATACAACTTGTTTTGCAACTTGGTTGATAAACTTAGTTCAATGTTTTACCATACATTATTCAAAGTGTTGTACAACTTGGTTGATAAATTTACTCTTTAATGAATATTTTAAGTTAATAAATTTTTTTGTGCTTTGATAGTAGTTACCATTAAATTTTTTAGTTGATTGTTTAAATTAAAAATATGGATACGTATAAGAACAATATTCAAAAGCGAAATTGTTAAAAAAACAAGAGAATCAGATCCATTGGACTATAAAAACTATATGCGAATGAATGAAGATTGCTTCAATGATCTTTTGGAAAAGCTTTCGCCTTTTATAAAAAATCAGGACACATTCATGCGAGATGCAATTTCGATAGGGACCCGACTTTTTATTACGTTGGCAATTAATGGCAATTAATTTAGTACAAAAAAAATTGATCGAATGAGGAGTTTTGTCAAACACAAAATATTTCAAAAAACTAAATAATGGAGAAATTGGTTTGACAGTTCCCTCCGCTCTATTTCTTGATGCCCATATTCTACCATTTGTTTTTGTTGGCGACGATGCATTCTCACTAAGGCCACTTGGTGAAGCTGTATGCACATGATAACCTCACAATCGACGAGTTACATTTCAACAAGAAATTAAGCTCAGCCAGAGTAAGAGTTGAAAACGCATTTAGCATTTCATCATCGCGATTTCGGCTACTTCATACAACAATAAATTTAAGTTCGGAAAAGTTACAACTGTCATATTGTCGTGTTGTTTTCTTACTTGTTGTTTTCTTAATTATTTAAAAAAGAAACAAGGGACATTTTACATTGACAATAATACAGCATCAAGTTCAACTTCCCATGAAAAAGCACTTCAAGAAATTCAAGCAAAGAAACGAAATGTATAAGAAATAAATTTATGGAAGATTTAAAATTGCTCAATACATAAAAATTCATTGATATATTCATTTTTTATTTCATGAAATGTTTGTAGTTAAATAAATATACGATTTCAAATAATTCATTATTTTAAAAAAATTCTAAGAAAATTGGTCATCACTCAAAAGATCCTGTAGGCTTTGAAATGTTCCGTTTCTAATTTCTCCCGATGACAGAATCACAGAATCCTTAGTTAAAACAAACGAACGAGGCTCTTTGGCAGTATGAATTTGGTGCTCGAAATTCAGTGGTGTTGATTATCGAGAAAATGTTTGAATACATACTACGTTTCCAACGTAGTTGATGAACAACTAATTTGGGTTGGTAATGTTGTTACTGTATTCGAATCAGATAAAAAAAATCGTGGTTGTCTTGATGATCTATTCCTGTTTGGAGTTTCCGACCTGGCTGGTGGACACATACATAGGGTTTCCGGTTTGGATACAGTATTTGGCAAGGAAAGTTTTTTAATTGACCTAGTAATAATACTTCATCAATTAACTTTTTGCGAACATTTGCTGTTCTGCATTTAATTTTCTATAACTACAAGTCCATCCTTTAGAAAATATGGTCGCTTTACTCTGTCTAAATTGCCACTAGAAGTTTTGGCAGTGCCCAAATAATCCACAGCTTTGCGTAAAAACTGATCTCTAGTATTGAGGCGTCTTTTATGAGGTATTGGTGCTGGTTCTGCGACATTCAGACTAAACAAATATATAAATATGATTCATGAATATTTAAATAATTACTTTTGTAATTCTTGAATTACCAAAATAGAATTTGCCGTATCACTATCCATTGATGATGTTCTCGCTACTGGCATTTCTTGATCTTTTAGGAAATCTAATTTATCAAAATACCATATTGATGGTGTGTATATATCGTCAAACCCTGCTCCCGATTTTTCACCAGCATTTATTTGTTTCCATTCTTTACAGTAACAAGTTCTAATATTAATTATTTTACGCTTTAATTGTTCCACTGTTACTCCTGGATCAATTTTTTGGTATTCTACCAATAATTCCTTCAAAGCTTTCATTTAAAGAAATTTATTTTTGTAATGTTCACTGCTGCTTTGCCATAACATTGACTTTTGTTTACATTTATATACAAAACTCCGTTATTCTTGAGTATTAGGTATCGTTATTTTTTATTTTATTTTTTTACTTTAAATTTTGATTAAAATATACAAGCACATGGGTCCAATTTAAATTTGTTTATATTTGACATTTTAGGTGTCAATTTCTATTGTTAGTTTATAAACTTTTCCATACACAGTTCAATTTGTTGAACAACCATTAGCTCCGCCTACGTTATGATTTAACTACAACCGATTAGACAACCGTCAAATTTATCACACGTCACTAAAACCGGTGAAACTTATTTATAAACACAACCAAGTTGTACAATGTATGGGCTGCTTTATGATGGCTATAACTTGTTATCTCGTATTAAACATCACTCGCTCATTATTTTTCAATTTTTAAATGCGCTTTCCTAAAATAAAACATAAACAAGAAAATCATTGAGATACAGTGCTAATATTTATATAATTATAGTTGAAATAACAACGCTTCAATGTGGACTAGTTATTGATTGATTGATTGTATAGAATGTACAGCCAAGACTAAGTAAGGATCCCGGATACGCCGGGCCGACCGTACACCCCTTTTACAAATAACAATACGGAGGGATATGAACGGTTATTAGTAATGATAGACTTGACCCGGTTACATACACCTAAGTAGTCAATAATTAGTAAAGCACAAGACTGCACAATAATTTTTGTTTTATGGATATAAATAATCAGTAATCCAGATTCTAAAAAATTTTAAATGGTAAATTTCCTGAAATAAAACTTCATTATTATGAGTGATTAACCATTTCCTCCACACATATAATTGAAAACCAGCGATAACTATTTATCCAACTTAAAACAAGCTGACCAAAATCTTTACCAATTTAATTAAAGAAGTGCCATGAACCCCGAAAATGCAAAAACTATCTAAGTACAGCAATATTTGTCGGCATTTAAATTTTAATCTGTAGTCTCCAAGCCATTCAAAAATAGTTTCAAAAATTCCAACATCCGCTAAAATATCAAATTCATTAGCAAACCCGGTTATAGTCATTGTAATTCCTACCTTGTCTGCTTCTGCAGACAAAATATTAATTCGAATTAAAATTTAGTTTAAACAGGAATCAGGCAACACCGCTGTTATGCAACTTTATAAAATTTCCTCCTCCGATACTTCAATTTTCCATATAATCGTATTCGTTTGATCAATTAAAATAATTTTATTAAACCCATTGACGTAAACACTTCAATGTGGACTAACTATAACAAAAAATTGTGAAGAATACAAAATAAACTATCTGGTCAAATAATAGTTTACGAGTTTAGTTAGTACATAATGGTTATTTTGGTAATGTTTTATTGGTTGAGAAATTCAATATTAGATTGAAAAAGGACTTCAAACATCGACGACTGGATATTTCATATTTATGCAATCCAAATACAGACAGAGGAAATACTTAAACAACTTCAGCTTCCATAAACTTTAGATTTAATACATATATTTTCATATCCTCAGTCAACTAAATATTAATATTTTATTAAAAGTTTTTATTGTAATTTTTGTCAACTGCAAGTACTTAATAGAGTACTTGATAAAGTTTCATTTCCTTATATCTTTAATATAGTTTCTTGCTCATTGTGTTGCATAAGATAGGTAGTAGCAAACTTAAACCGAACGAATACGTATTAAAATATACTTCCTTAACGAAGCGGTATCTCACTTACAAAAACTATGCCCCTTTAAACAATAACAATGTTAAAGTTGTCTGCATAAGATCGGTTATTCAGCTATGAGATTTCCTTACGCAATAAAGCTATTTCAACCTACACATGACGATTACACATCGGACTGTGAATCACGATTTCCATTTTGGAATGGTTAACTGGGTTTTGGCCACATCTCTTACAGCCTCCAAGCTATCTCGAAAATTTTCAATTAATAAAAACAGCAAACTATTCGTATGTTAGCATGTTTCGGTTTCTATATACACGCAAGCGTATATACTCGTAGTCAAGCGAACATTGAATTTCACATAAATTTAAAAATTAAATATGAAGTTATATTTACATATAAATAATACAATTTTGTGATATTGTATTTCAAATTGCTAAAATTATACTAATAATAAAATAAAAAATATACACATTTAACGCCAACAACTAGTCCTGAAGTGTAAAAAGTTTCAGGAGGTTATAATGGGACCCTCATACCAAAAGTGGCCCATATTCCGTCGCTTTAAGAACAACCTTAATATCTTGGTGGAAGTTGAGATTTTGAGTGTTGGTAATTGGTATTTTTATGATTTTCAGACAGTTCTGGTTCTAGCCTTTACAAGTAAAAGGTTTCAGGAGGTTGTAATGGGATCCTCATACTGATAATGGCCCATATGCAGCCGCTTTAAGAGCAACCTTAATATTTAATGAAAGTTGCGTTTTTCGGTATTGGTCATCGGTCTCACCTTGATCTATGACCAATACCCAAAATCTCAAGTTCAACTAAGATATTAAGGTTGTTCTTAAAGCGACTGAATATGGGCCATTCTCGGGAAGAGGATCCCTTTACAAGTTGCCTGAAACTTTTTACTCGTAATAACTAGAACCAGAACTATACGAAAATCATAGTGAGACCAATGGCCAATACCCAAATCTCAACTTCCACCAAGATATTATGGTTGTTCTTAAAGCGTCTGAATACGGGCCATTCTCGGTATGAGGATCCCATTACAATTTCCTGAAACTTTTTACTCGTAAAGACCAGAGCCATAACTGTCCAAAAATTATAGTGAGACCGGTAACCAACACCCAAAATCTGTACTTCCGCCAAGGTATTAAGGTTGTTCTTAAAGCTACTCAATATGGGCCATTCTTGTTATGATAGTCTCATTACAACCTCCTGAAACTTCTTACTCGTCACAGTTAGAACCAGAACTGTTCGAAAATCATAATGAGAGCTATAACCAATACCCAAAATCTCAAGTTCAACTAAAATATTATGGTTGCTCTTAAGGCGACTGCATATGGGCCATTCTTGGTATGAGGGTCCCATCAAGGCCAGAACCAGAACTCTCCGAAAATTGTAGTGAAGCCAATAGCTAACAACTTAATTTCCTTATCGAACTTATTAGTTTTTGCGGAGCAATGTATTTAGATGTATAGATGTGTAGTATATATATATGTATATATATTAAAATAAATAGTCTTAATGAACGGATCGTTTAATCGTATTTATATATGAAGCGTTTATTATCCAAGACCGACATCCGCCATAGATTTTTCATAGTCAAAAAATGGTTACTATTGAATCTTTTTTGTAGAAAGAAGATACTAAACAAAAGTATAAAAATTCCGTTTATTTTCGAAAAATCGGTAATTTTGGCGTATGTTTCTTTAAAACTCGAGGTCACATTTTATTGTTCCTTAAACATAATATTTTTGCGAATCAGTTGAAAATAATGACAATTGCTTCTTGGCTGTTTTACATTTCTTGTACACGGTTACAATGGTTCCATTAACTATGGAAATTTAGATTTTGGGCTGAGTGTATTCGACATCACTGTCAAAACAATTGTTACTGTCATGATAATAAAAATTGGACTGACTTCCAAAAATCTATAACGAAAAATATTTTTGTTTTTTGGGCTAACATCATGTCGGGATATACGATTTTTTGGGCTGAAATGCTGAATGGGGTATAAGTTGTTGTTAGTTATTTTGTGGCTATAAGGTTTTGTTAAGTGGTTGACTTGTGACATCGTTGTAGTATTCACTCCAATGCAATAAAATATTGTGTCCTTTATTGCATATTTTACAGAATCCACTAATTGAACAGTCGTCTAGCGCAAACAGTTATGGCATATTCGGCTTGTCTTGCCAGTTCACGTACTTTATCATTTGGAAATTATTTAAATTTGATGCAGCAGGTTAAATTATGTTTATCCCCGCAATATTCATACATATTCCATTGGAAACCTTGAAAACATTTTATATTTGACGATGATTGTGCCGGTCCACGCAGTGCGGCAATAAGATGCGTTTTTTCATCCCTTACCTGTTCGTTTATAAACTAAACTTTAAAGTGCGTGTTGTTTTATAGCACGTTTGCAGCAACAATTTTATGAGCGGTTAATGTTGTATACTAACACAAATGAAAATCAAAAATTTGGCTCAGAATTTATATTTTTTTTATTTTACGTGATTAGTATGAAATTAATTGTTGACAAAACATAAATATCAATTAATATGGGGAATTTTACATTGTATTTCAATACCTACTAGGTTTTTTAAATTGTGTTTTTTGTTTTTCCTATCAGTTACCCTAATCCTATGAAAATAATTTTACACATACATAGACACGTGCCGCACTGAAATTTTGCATGGAGAGGCAAGTGTTGCTTGAGTGTGCTATGCTAGATTTATTTGAAAATACAACGCGTGGACCGGCTAATCTGTGGCACTATGCTGGCTTTCCCTGGAAATTGGGAAAAATATTTTCATAGGATTTTTAAATTATATGTTTCTGACCTACTTTTGGAACTAGTTTGGTGTAAATATTTTCAAAACAAAGTTAATTGGGAAACTTTTGTTCCACAAAATTTGTTAGGTAAAAATAATTCCCAATATATCCTTGTTTCAAAAATACTTACACAAACACTAATTCTAACAGTAGGCCAGAAAAATATAATTTAGGCAAACATCGTTCGATTTAAAATTGGGAAAAATAGCCAGCTTTTGCACCAAAGACCAACTTTTTACCTATACTCGAAATGTTCTCGAAAACTATCTATCGATCCTATAACAATATTATACAACATGTTCGGTTCTATTTTGGCGCAACCTGTTTATTGCCATAACAATGATCTACGATATGGTCATGGATATTTAAGCAAGTACACCATATTACATTAAATTCTATAGTAAACCAATAAAATTAAAATATAAAGGTTTTCAAATAAATGGAGGGCTATGTTTAAATGAATCAGATCATATTTCCATTTAAATGAGCTAACGAAATCACTTAAGCGATGCAGCACCAGCAGAAAAAGAACGAATTTCAGTAAGGAAAATTTTCCAGTTTCGTCTGTTTTTATTTCGAATAGTTAAATATTTTTTATTATATTTTTCAATCATAAATTTTATGTCCCATAATATTTTATTTTATATTTTGCAATGCATTTATTATAAAATAAAATAATTTTACATCCACGTAAAGAAAAGCTATAAAATAGTGAGAATAAAGGTTAATTCAGGTTAAATACAATTGATATTTTATCTTTAAAGTACCATCACCATGATTCATAAAAAACCTCTTTAACAGAAAATCTTGTTAATTTTGAACCTTCGGTCCAACATGCAATAGGACGAATAAAATAAAATGTTGACGTGTGTAAAACAAAATTTGAATCTTTTTACAAAAAACAATTTTAGCATGTTTCTTGTTCGCCTATCAAATATACGGCAAGACTGACAATTGGGTACACCGGCCGGCCGAGTCTAAAACAGAGGTGCTCAATTTCATAAACAATGTATCAAACCTTTCTCAACATTAAATAAATTACACTAAATAGTGCGTTCACTAATTTCATTATTCCCGTATTTTCTTATAAGTAACTTTTTAAACATATGCCTAAAAAAACTACGTTAAAACGTTTTTGATCAAACTATTTAAAATCACATTAATTCTTCTTTAAAATAAGAACTATTAATTTATAAAAAATAATGATGTTTACTTTTTGGTAATGCTTTGGTCGTTATATCGACCGTCTGTTCATCTGTTGCTACCTAATCCAAATTGAAAGTTTCATCCTCATACCTCTCTAGGATGAAATGGTATCGCACGTTTATGTGCTTGATCCTCTTATGAATTTCAGATTTTTGATGAGTTGAATTGCGCTTTGATTATCCATAAGGAAAATCAGCTCATCCAAAATGAAAGAAAAATTTCGGACAATAATCGATGCAGCCACAGCAGTTCCTTCATAACACCCGTCGCGACCATGTATTTGGACTCTGTTGCCGATAACGCCATTGGCTTTTGGCGTTCTTAGCTCCTAATTATAATTCCGTTGCCAAACCATAAATACGAGTATATAGCCAGTCATCGACCGCCTGGTGTCGACGTCGACTGCATAGTCTGCGTCACTAAAGCCACACAGACTCAATTTGAGCAAATTTCAAATCGAATTCTTATGTCCATCTCCTTTATGCATTTCATAATGTTTTACCGCATTCACACCCCCTGCCACTTTTTTCTCCAAATGTCAACTTGCATTGCCAACAGGAAAACTGATGTTTGGTTGTGTTGCCACGGCCAAATTTATTAAGCTACCGATCACCTCACGATAAAGAAAATTGATTTCTCCAACGGCTTTAAAATCGCAAAGATTCTGTACACTGTCCGACAACTCGTCACTGAGTGCATTCCGCCATGTCAAAATGGTTGAGTACCATACCTTTTGCGCATACGCCTGCTGATTCAAATAAATCGATCTATTTGGTTGTTATTCGATTTCAAGCCCCAAGATACATTTGAGCGCTACTTTTACCTCGAATTCTTTGCGCAAGTGTTCATTGACCAGAAACATTGCTTTCTCCATTGCAATTAGACCATCGTCGACATAAATCACAAGTATCATCATTCCATTCTTCCCATTATACACAAAAAACACATGAATCCGAGTCACAGCCACAAAGTCGATTTATTTAATGAGTGACGTTAACTTTTTTTCAGCAGCACGCCGTTTGTTTCAATCCATACAAGCTCTTGTACACTCGTCCGCTACTATCGTCATATCCGATCAGTTGACTCATATAATGTCGAATTATAGCAAGCTAATTCGTTTTGAAGCCGCAAGCGCCAGAATTGCTTGAATCGATTTAAGCTTAACCAAAGGGCTGAACGTTTCTGTGTAATCGATACCATACTCCTGTGCGAACCGCTACACAACCAATGGATTTTGGTTTAGTTTGTAGATCAAACGATTAAAAATTACGCCAAAAGCTATCTCAATTTTGTTCATCTTCGGATTCCACACTCGATAGGATTCCGAACGACAATCATATCCGACAAACACGCACTTGATTGCCTTGCCTACAGTGTTTGTCATTTATGCTTTGGAATATGCATAAACACCTCTAACGCGGAAATCCGCAAATGGTCGGTTTTCTTGCTGTTCGAGTACTGTGCTCGTTCTCGTTCAATTCAGTACATGTATTGCCAAATTTGCAGCGTTCGCCCAGTTCACAGATTCCAAAATAGTGCGGTTGTTACTATCACACAACCATTCTATTCCGGCGTATATGGTACAGTTAGTTCACTAATGCTCAGTACACATCGCATAAGAAAAAGTTTCCACTTCTGCATTGACAAACTCTGTCCCGTTGTCTGATAGAAAACTGCGCAGCTTGTGTCAGTTCTCTTGTCGAATCTGCATTACAGCGAATTCGATGTTTGCTCCAACCTCCAACCTCCAACTTTTGGTTCAAAAAATATACGTAACGAAAACGTGAAAAAAGTCCTTTGAAAGTCCTTCGCCAATCGAATTTATTTGCATTGGCCCACAATCATCCGCATGAATAATTTTGTCACATTCTTTTGACTTCCCTTCACGTAGTTTTTAACTTCCTCAATGATACTTACCGTAGATGTACACTTCGCACGGAACATTCTCGCCCCAAAATCTATTTCATTATTCCACAAAAATTTCGCTCATGCCATGCTTGAAGTGAAATGTTTTTGATCGCCACATTTGCGATGGACTCATCGACCTCCGATGATTACACAACTTTGAACACTATTCGAAACAGCCTATCGCGTTGAACTTCCACCGCATAAATGTTTCCATTCTTCAGTAGTTCGCAGCGCTTGCTGCGACACACAGCACATCCACCATGCGTATACGAATCCATCAATCACTCTTAAACGAAAGAATTTTGATATCGCCTATTATATAACGTATAAGGCCACTAGCTGCCGAGTCTAACGTTCAAGTATTCTTGTCCCCACTTGATATCGAGCCATATTTGAATTATTATTTTTATTGTTCTGTGTACAGTCGCGTGTAAAATGAGCATTCTGGCCCAAAGAAAACAATTGTCTTTTGACTTCCTACTACCGCCCTTAGCTTGTGCTTTGTTGTTTTGTTCCGATGAATGACTCATAATCGAAGCTCCTCCGCAGGCGTCAAAAACTTCGGCATAACCATCGAATTTGAAACCTCTTCACCTTGATACTTTAATTGTTGCACAAGTCCCTTGAGTTTTGAGATACACGTTGCAATATCATCGCCCAGCTTCTTTGTGAAACTGTAGTACCGCTGTTGCAAGTACATAGTATTTGCCGTCGATGTTTGCTCATACATACTATTGCGTGTCGCCTACATTAAAGCTGCCGAAACAAAATTTACTATTTGCAGCATTGGCTGCTTTTTGACGTGGGCGAAATTGCACGTCGTGCCTTGGAATCATTATCTTTTCATGTCTTAACATTTATCGCATAGTCTGCATCCTCAATCGTTGGTTTTTGATCGGTGTCATCCACTAGGTCGAGCAATTCATTTTCCTCTAGAATTTGGTGCGCCTAAAATGTTCATATTAGCCAATTTCCACCACCTTCCAATTTTTCAATGTGCACCCGATCGCCTTCCATTTTGTTTCGCTTCGAAATTTCTACGAATATATGGGTATATATTTTATGGCCAACAACCGTCTTTCTCTAATATACCACACTTAATTTCTAAATCAAAAATAGAACCTACCGGATTTTTGATAAAGACTGTCTGGTATAATCGTTAAAATCATTATTTCTGCTTAAATTTCAGAAAACCAACGAGGCCAACC
Source organism: Nephrotoma guestfalica (assembly GCA_963691935.1). Lineage (NCBI taxonomy): Eukaryota > Metazoa > Arthropoda > Insecta > Diptera > Tipulidae > Nephrotoma > Nephrotoma guestfalica. The sequence goes on along the minus strand of OY829914.1, from coordinate 133,325,948 downwards.
CTTTTTTGAAAATATCTTTAAATATATTTGAATCTATTAATTCTTTGACGTTTTTTGTAAATGCTTTGTAAAAAACTTAACACCCATAGAAGCTCCCACAACCGGAACACAGATTTGAACCAAATTTTATAAGGATCTCCCAACTAATAGAAAAAGATTAAGTATGAAGTTTGATTCCGAATAGTCAATCCTCCTGGACAGTAGACATGTCGATTTTGGTGCAATAAGTTTGGTAATTTTTGGTAAAATTTAAAAATTGTCGGAACTAATTTTGTATGGAATTAAATTTACAATCTTTCTGTTTTTAATCATTTTTTCGTAAATACTATATACTTTTCAAAATATCTGCAAAAAATCAAAAAGCTCCTATGGACCCTGCCACTCGGCATCGGTTCTACCACCGATGAACTGATATCGGCCCAAATTCAACAAGATCTCTTAATTTATGGGAAGCGTTTAACAATGAAGTTTCATTCTTCTTGGATGATGTCATTTCAGTTGCTCAAACTCACGAAAGCAATATTCATTCAAACGTGAATTACTTCAACACTCGAGGTAGATACAATTGTTCTAAGTCGTTCCACCGCAATCGTAGTGTGTTGAGCAAGCATAATCGGAGTGTGAAATTAAAATGGTTTAAAGTTATGTTCTGTGGATCAAAGCATGATCGCAGCAAATGTCGATTTTTGAATGCCGAATATCGCCAACAGAAAGTCTTCGTTTGAGGAAATCCGTTAAGTTAAATTGGGTGGAGCGTTGTGGTGTGAAATATTTCGTGACAATAGGAATCACCGAGTAGCATTTAAAAATTTTAGTTAATAATTACCGTAATTGGTAATGATGATTACCGTGAATTAAACCAGCTGAAAGTTACGATCGTGAACACAAGCTTAAACGCCTATGGTAATATTCAGGTGGTCGAGACAAAATGAACGTTAATGTGAAATTTTTGGGCCTTCAGATGGAATTGCCGCTACTTGTGACTGCAGCAGACGAAGCAAATGGTTTGGGAGTGAACTGCTCATTCCGAGAGTTGCGGAGTTATTTTAGCACCTGCAAGGAGAGAAATGATTTTCTAATATTAACCTCAACGAAGCATATTTGCAACTGGAACTTGATAGTGAATGAAAAAATCTGATGGTATAGTTTTGACTTTTTTTGGACTATTCTAGTACCTAAGATTGCCATTACCTAAGATTACCTGCAAACGATGTTGGTTTACCGTGAAAATTGTGATTGTCAAATGTCATTGATATATTCATTGAAATATAAGGAATAGAATGGGCCCAACATTTCTGCAACTTAAGAAGTTCTAACAAAACGCGAAAACATTTGGCAGAACTCTAATCGAATTTGTGGATCTTCCTTTGTGGAGATAAATTGAAATCTTTGTGCAAAATACGCGAAACACTAAATTGTAATCAATGGCTGTGGCCACTGGCGGCGATGATATTTGATGTTCGAACTGTTGGCAAGCAATAAAAAAATCAAAAAAACAACGACTCCAACATTCACATTTGCTTTTGCAGCAATATTCGTGCTCCACCCTGTATATTAAAAAAAAAATTAAGCAGAAAACATTAGTTTTCATACAATAAATTGATCGCTTTTTAATGTGTGAAGCGTTTGTAATATTTTCGTGTGCTTTCGCTTTCACATTGTTGAATGCCACTTTCCATAAATTGTTGTTTTCAGTGCATTGTTTTTTCAGTGAATGGAGGTTTTCGGCGAACCGTCGTTTCCGTTGAAGTTTGCTTTCAATTAGATGGATATTACTTCTAGTGTATGACTACAGCATTATGTAATTTCCACAATTTTTACATTGAGACAGAGTCTTCTAACGTAATGGTAAACGTATCAATGTATCAACCTCTTTGAAACATATAGTCCTTAAGTCAACCACTTTCTTGCTAAATATGGTCGCAACGAATCGTGTTGAGATATCGAATTTGGTAAATCCTGTCTCAACATGATTAAGAATGGTAATTGTGGCAAATTACTGGTTTTCACTATAGTGAAAATTTATGTTATACTAACACAAACATTCTACGGAGGATTTTGGTTACCTCATTTTTATTACATAATAGGGCTATTTGGCAACTTCTCTTATGCTGCCTCCCCTTTGCCCCCGGCCTGATTTGTTTAAACTTTAATAACTTGTCACACACATTTGTAGACCACATCACGAGATAAGGCTTATCAATTTCAATATCACAATGTCCTATTTAGAACGTATATAGATATAAATTTATCTCTGAAATTTTGTGTTATTTGGCTTACTGGAATACAGCGTCAATTCACAAGTAATAGCCGTGAGTTTCATTATCTCGTTAGCGCTTTTTAAAGTGTTTACCTGTTCGTTTGTAAACGTTATAAGTTCATGTTTAGTTTTCGCTTTACAAAATGCTAGGGCACTTCTATCAGAAACTTCTACCATAGTCTAATAATGATTTCAGTTTAAGAGAAGTGTCACTATCATCTTTAGTGAAAGTTTCTGATAAATTTAACCAAATTTAGATTTTTGACGATTTTTATTTCTAAAGAAGGTGAGTATCATATTCAATGAATTTTTTTTTTGTTGTAATTTTAGACAAAGGAACATTCACGAGATTTATACATATATTTCACTGATAATTACCTAACACCCTAAAACATAGGAACTAGAAAGGTAGAAAAAATGTATTTTCTAAAGGGTGATTTTTTTGTGGTTAGGATTTTCATGCATTAGTATTTGACAGATCACGCGGGATTTCAGACAAGGTGTCAAAGAGAAAGATGCTCAGTATGCTTTGACATTGCAAGAACTGAAGCCGAACGATCTGCCACAACGTCGAATTTTCGGTGAATGGGCCCTAGAAAAGTTGGCAGAAAATCCGCTTTTTTATCGACAAATTTTGTTCAGCGATGAGGCTCATTTCTGGTTGAATGGCTACGTAAATAAGCAAAATTGCCGCATTTGGAGTGAAGAGCAACCAGAAGCCGTTCAAGAACTGCCCATGCATCCCGAAAAATGCACTGTTTGGTGTGGTTTGTACGCTGGTGGAATCATTGGACCGTATTTTTTCAAAGATGCTGTTGGACGCAACGTTACGGTGAATGGCGATCGCTATCGTTCGATGCTAACAAACTTTTTGTTGCCAAAAATGGAAGAACTGAACTTAGTTGACATGTGGTTTCAACAAGATGGCGCTACATGCCACACAGCTCGCGATTCTATGGCCATTTTGAGGGAAAACTTCGGAGAACAATTCATCTCAAGAAATGGCCCGGTAAGTTGGGCACCAAGATCATGCGATTTGACGCCTTTAGACTATTTTTTGTGGGGCTACGTCAAGTCTAAAGTCTACAGAAATAAGCCAGCAACTATTCCAGTTTTGGAAGATAACATTTCCGAAGAAATTCGGGCTATTCCGGCCGAAATGCTCGAAAAAGTTGCCCAAAATTGGACTTTCCGAATGGACCACCTAAGACGCAGCCGCGGTCAACATTTAAATGAAATTATCTTCAAAAAGTAAATGTCATGGACCAATCTAACGTTTCAAATAAAGAACCGATGAGATTTTGCAAATTTTATGCGTTTTTTTTAAAAAAAAGTTCTCAAGCTCTTAAAAAATCACCCGTTATTTATTTCGCCACTAATGGAATACCACACTTTCGATAAATATCGTAGTATGTACTATATATATGATGCTGATAAATTGATTTAGTTGATAGATAAATTTATTTATACAAAAAGTAAGCGGATTAAATTGTTTATCAAACAATATTTGTATAATGTAGAATATAATCCTATATGGAGAAGGTCACTTGTACTTTTTTCGGTCCGGTCATGTGAAAATTATGATGGGATAAAGATTATTTGGCAACAAAATAAACGAATCTTTTCTCTGTAAAATAATAATGAAGAAGGTTATGTCGACTTGTGATAATTGAAATTTCGGTATGATTGATGAGTTGACAAAAAGAAATGAACGATAAAAATATAAATTATGAATAACATCTTAGAAATGTGACAGCAACAAGCTTACGAAACAGTAGGATATGAAGAAGTGGATTTTAAGATATTTTTTATGAAAATTGATATTTGATGACTGACGAATCTAAAATTTATTTTTTTAAATAAATTACGTTTTGATTTTTGTTTTTTGATAATTGCAAAATGGTTGGAAAATATTTTCATCAACATTGAATCAAATACTATTTATATACAATGTATATGAATCAACATTAGTGCAAATATTCTTTGCAGTACCAAATCGCCTATCCAAACGATTGTATTGCCTAAGCCTCATAAAATAAGACGACGTAAAAATGCTTATATTTATAGTATAAAAAAATAAAAATTATGAAAATAATAAACCTCATTGAAATTCGCAAGTAATACTTTTTGGTGCAAAGGTAAAGTCGCTTTCCTTCAAGGTTTATTAGACGCCTTTTATAGGCGAATTACTTCCACCAAATTTTATTACTCATTTTTTTTTAAGAACATGTACGTACCTTAAATTAAAAACGTACGTACGTACATTAAATTACAAAATTGTTATAGACAAAAATTGGTTTAAAATTTACGAAAATGGCAGTCTTATGGCACTTCACCGCACTTTATTCCACAACGACCAATAGAAAATAGAAAAACAATATCGCAAAAATAGCAAAACAGGAGAACCTATTTTTTAAGGTATTTAGAAATAATTTACATTGAATATATAATTTGTGCCTAAAGCTCACTCATTTTGAGATATTTAACCGTCCCAAGCAGGGGTGCTCGCTATATTTGGAACGTTCACTGACACGTATTTATTATGATGACGTTTTAGAGATTTTCCTTCTTGATAGCAGAAATGATAATCTGAAACTGCAACATAATATGACACATGGGAAACAGTTGATTAGAATTATGTTGGTATAAGGCAATCTAAACAACAATGATAAAATACAATATGATGTTAGTTTGTGACTATTTTGAATAAACCCAATTGTATAAATATTAATTCGAATCAATATGCATCAATGGGTTTAAATAATATTTTGTTATCGTTTGTGATCAACGTAACTATTTATGCAATACAGGGTGTCCTAGAAGTGTAGCATCAAACGAAGCAGGGTAAAGGGGAGCTCATTGCTTGTTTCAAAAGCTATTCCACTTTTAGTGTTTTTTTAGTGAAATCGCATGCGCACCCATCAAAAAATTAATTTAAAAAAACGTCGAGTTTTTTGTTTAATCTACTTTTTTAATATGATCTAGAAGAGTGCGTCTTTTGCAATAAAATCATTTTTATAAGCCATATTATCTACTGTCAAATAAAAACAATGGTTTTGTAAAGTCCTTACAGAATATTTTTATCAAATTTTTTCACAAAGTAAGTCGTGTTTATAAAAAAATGCACTTAACAAAATGTCGATTTTAAAATCGATGCTTTGTCAGAATAAAATACATTTTTTTTAATTAATTTTAAATATTTTAATAAGTGTTCGAAGTGTCCACCATTTGTCAAAATACATAATCGGCATCGTCGTATAAAATTTTGCTTAATCCGTCGAAACGCACGTTCGGTATTTTAAATAATATTTGACGCTTCGATTATACGTTCCCGCATTTTCCGCCCGGTTTGTTTTTCTCTTTCATAAACAAGCTCTATATAATAACCCCATATAAAAAATTCTAAAGGATTTAGATCAGGAGACCGCGGTGTCTGTGCAATAAACCCTCCTCTTCCAATCCACCGGCTTAGATAATGTATGTTTAGGTGTTGTCTCACTACTAGTGCATAGTGAGGGGGAGCTCCATCATACTGCGGTTACTTAATTCCTCGTGTTTGTAGTGACACATCATCAACTAATTTACCCAAGTCGTTTTGTAGAAAATTTAGGTAGACTTCCCCGGGACGTGGTAGTTCAAATGGGCCGATCAATTTTCCTTCGATTATCCCGCCCACATGTTCACTCTAAACTGGTGGCGGCCCAATAGTGCAAATTATAGATTTTGAGTAAAATAGCCCCTCTATTTTAAAAAATGTATCGTTACTCTATAAAATGTTGTTAAAAAACTGCGAATTTTTTTGGTATCGACACAGTATTTCTTGACAAAACTGAACTTTTTTCATGGTCAGCTTTTACAAGGTCTTGTACACGTTGCTCATGGTAAGAGTGCATTTGATTTATTTTTAAAACGCGATGTAATGTGGACCGTAGCACTCCCGAACGTCTTGATGAACAACGAACACTTATAGATGGGCCGTCCGTCCTCATTTTAATTACTCCAACTTCGTCTTCATCAAGTTGATCGGCTGTTCCATCTCTTCTTGGATGACCAGGGACTTCGCCTTCACTGCATATTTGATGTACGTTTTGAAATATTCTGTAATCGGGAGTGTTCCTAATTTAGATATTGTCTCTGGTATTCTCTTGCTGCACCTCGGGTATTGCCAATATTGACATTTTAATTATTAACGTTCGAGTATATAATATACAGGGTGGTTAAATTTTAAGGGCCGACGTTGAATGTGAACCACACCTAAACGTCAAGTTTTTTTCTGCATTTAATTTGACATTTCTCAATTTCAGGCTAACTCAATTTGAACCATGGAAAGATACACAATCGAGCAACGCGTTAAAGTTATTCAGGCATATTATGAAAATGGGCGTTCAAATCAAAATGCATATCGTGCATATCGTGATTTTTTCGGTCAATTTAATCGTCCAAATGTGCGTACAATCGGAAAAATCGTGAAAAAATTTGAGCAAACCGGGTCTGTAGGAGATTTTAAAACACCAGTGCATGCTTGTACAGCTCGTACAGCAGAAAATATTGCTGCTGTTCGCGATAGTGTGGCTGAAGAGCCGTCCACCTCAACTCGTCGTCGTGCCCAACAATTGCACCTCTCACGCTCGTCGTTAATGAACATTATGCATAAAGACTTGCATTTACACGCTTATAAGGTGCAATTGACTCAAGAACTAAAGTCTCCCATTCCAAACGTCGTCAATGGTCAGAATGGTGGCAAGAAATGGCAACAGTGGATGATCAATTTTCGAAGAAAATCATCTTCAGTGATGAGGCAAATTTTCACCTCAGTGGATTCGTCAATAAGCAGAATTGCCGCATTTGGGCGAATCATTATCCAAGAGTGATTGTCGAAAAACCAATGCACTCACAAAGAGTGACTGTTTGGTGCGGTTTATGGGCTGGCGGCATCGGGCCGTATTTTTTCCAAAATGAGGCCAGTCAGGCAGTTACTGTGAATGGTGTTCGCTATTGTGAGATGATAACGAACTTTTTATGGCCCGAATTGGAAGGTATGGATGTGGACGATATGTGGTTTCAACAGGACGGAGCCACTTGCCACACAGCTAACGAAACAACGGATCTTTTGCGCGACAAATTCAATGGCCGTGTTATCTCACGTGGTGGCGATGTCAATTGGCCGCCAAGATCATGTGATTTGACACCGTTGGACTTCTTTCTTTGGGGTTATTTGAAAGAAAAGGTGTACGTCGATAAGCCAGCAACAATTCAAGAGCTAAAGGATGAGATAATTTGGCACATTAACGGCATAGAACCTCAATTATGCCTAAGCGTCATCGAGAATTTGGACCATCGGGTGGAGGTGTGCCGCCGAGGTCGCGGCGGCCATTTGGCCGATATTTTATTCCATACATAATTTAACCATACCATATTATCATAATAAAAAGAATTGACAATAATTTCCTAAATAATTTGTGTTTTATTCAAAATCAACATCGGCTCTTATAATTTAACCACCATTTTTATATGGAACTACTAATATGAAATACAAAATATTTTCTTTTTATACCACAAATTTTGTTTAATTCGGACTACTAAATTTTTGCTTAAAATTTTTTTAACACTTTAGTTTAACATTGTGTTCATAATTTTGTTCTATTTCTGACAAAGCAGCGATTTTAGAACTCGAAATTTTGTTAAGTGCAATTTTTAAAACCGAGTGACTGACACGAAGTTTTACCAATTTCAAACTGTCATTGCTGTCAAACCAGTGACGACAGAGCGCTCAAATTTACACTAATGACAGTTCATTCCATTGTTTACACGCGTACAAAAGCATTTTAGTGGGAAATATTCAGAAAAAAAGTTATCCGCAATGGAATTCAAGCGTAATAGTGTGATTGCTCTATATTTGGCTGGAAAACCACAGCCGCAGATTGTTAGCCAGTTAAAACATCTGCATGCGAATGAAATGTTTGTGTATCGTACCTAGGGAATCCAATACCGGTTTTCGGTAAACCGGTAAACCGGGTTTACCGTAAATTTTTAATTACCGATAAACCGGTAAATTTTCAAAATTTTACCGAAAATACCGAAAATTAAAAAATTCATTTTTATATTACATAGATTTACATAATTACATTGTATTTCAGTATGATACGAACTAGAATAGGGATAATAATATTGAATTTTTCTTGGAATTTTTAAAATACATGTTAACTCTCCCAATCAAGAAGATCAACTCCTATTGCACACCACTGTATATACATATTCATAATGTATATACACATACATATATATTCACAAACACACATATATACATACATGCACTCGCACACATAAATATATACAAACATACATACACACATTCAGATTCCTTACAGTTCAAGCAAAATCCCTACTCTACATGATATATACGAGTATATAAACAAAATAACATTTTACGACCAATTTTCGTGCTACCAAAAATACATAAAAATGGCGAGAGTACCGCTATTCGAAACGTGCTCATATTATATTAGTGCAATTCATCGCTACATCATCATCCGTATGGCATATTCACATAATAAATTAAAATAGTAACACACAATGTACCAATTTACCACACATATCAATAAATAACGCACTGAATTATATTTTTATTTACACTTTTTCATTCAAGTCATCAGTATTCAGTGATCAGTCAGTACGAACGCTTTTGATCGGTTTTAGTTAGATATAGTATAAATTCAATCAATAAGAAAATAACGTTACCTTTTTATATAAGTATCTAAAAAAACAATTGTTTTCTCCAAAGGTATGTTTTATTTAATTTAACAATAATTTAATGAACGTTTAGCTACCCCGTAAATTTTATTTAAGTGTTATGGATGTAGAAAAAGAATCAAACAAAAACATCTGGAGTTATTTTAAAAAATTAAATAAAGATGAGGCAAGCTGTTTGAAATGCCCCAAAAATTTAAAAAACTGGAGGTGGTTCAACAAGCGGGCTACATTCGCACTTGCAACATGACATAAATTTGTTAAAAAGAGCTACAAAAGAGTTTGCCTCGAATCCATCAGAAAATAAGAATATACCGTGTGCTAGTAGTGAAACCATAACAAAATTTTTCAAACCTAAGATTGATGATACACTACCTGCCATTATTTCCAGAATGGTTGCTTTGGATGGAATACCATTTGTAAAATTTTGCTCGTCCTACGATTTAAGAAAACTATTGATAAATAAAGGATTATACGTTCCTTCATCCGAAACTACAATCAAAGAAATTGTAATGAACTACGGTGCAAGCATTAAAAAAGAGGTGAAACTCAATATCCTAGAATATTTAAGTAATAAAGATGCAGGATTGAGCCTTAGCTTTGATGAATGGACGTCATTACGAAATCGAAAGTATATAAATATTAATGTTCATGGCTCAACTAAATTTTGGAATTTAGGGCTCGCTCGTATCAAAGACTCATTTGTTGCTAAGAATTGTTTTGAGACAGTTGAAACCAAACTCAATGAGTTTCACCTGGAAATCAACAAAATAATTGGAATGTCTACTGACGGAGCAGCAGTAATGATACGAGTTGGAAAAGACATGAATCTTATTCATCAATTGTGTCTCGCACATGGAATTCATTTGGCGGTGATTAAAGTCTTGTACAACAAAAACGGATTTGCTGACGTTCAAATAAATGCAGATGAGCTAGCTCATTCAAACGAGGATGATAATAGTGAGGGCGAAACTGAAAGTGATTGCGAAAATGGAGATTACATGGAAATATTTCCAGGATCAAATGAACATGAAGAAAATTACGAAACAATTCAACAATTATATCCGATAATAGCAAAAATCAGAAAAACTGTGAAAATATTCCGTTATTCGACAAAAAATAATGATTTGTTACAGAAATACGTCGTTACAAATGTTAATAAACAGCTTTGTTTGATTTTAGATACCAAAACCAGGTGGAATAGCTTGCTAGCAATGATCAAGAGATTCTATTTATTAAAAACATGTGTGCAAAAATGTCTAATTGATTTGAAAATCGATGTAAGTTTTTCCAATAATGAGCTCAAAGCTGTTGATGAAATTATAACTTCTTTACTCCCAATCACGATGTCGTTGGAATCAATGTATTCCAGTAATAGTACGCTACTCAGTGCTGATGCATCATTAAAATTCATGTTGGATGAATTATCAATTCAAAATAGCTTTTATAGCAATGAATTGAAAAATGCATTAATATTTCAAATTAATAAGAGACGCACTCAATATTCTGACGTACTACAATATTTGCATAATTTAGATGACAATATTTCTGATCATGAATACCTTGTTTTCAATCGTACAAACAAGTCTACGATAGCAAAACTGATTGTAAATTTAATTGAACGTTTGAATATGATAACTTCACCGACATCGGATGATGGTCTGGTTGTAGCCTCTTCATCGGAAGATGAAGAACAAAGTGAAAAAGAGTTAACTATGAAAGAACGTTTAATTTCTGCTATTAAAAAGAAAACTAAGCCACATGAATTGAAATTAAAACCTATAGAGCTAAACAACAAAAACATAACAACAATAATGCGAAGAGAAATTGCATTGTATGAACAAACTAAAGAACGTGGTGTCTGGCTTAATCGAGTCTATCAATATCTCTTGACAATAAAACCAACATCAGTAGATGCAGAGCGAGCATTTTCTTCGGCGGGACAGATTTGCAATAAAATAAGATCTCGTCTGAATGATGATACATTGGATATGTTATGTTTTTTTCGAGTTTATTTTAACCAACAAAACGATATTTATAAATTAAATTTATAAAATAGATTGTTTTTATTTATTCTATTATTGTTATTTTTTTCTATAAGAAAATCAATGAGACTGAACTCTATAAATTTAAATTTGAATTAACTGTATTGTTGCTAAGTACTTTTATGTAATAAATATTATGTATATTTTTTAAAATAACAAAAATGAAATTTTAACTTAGAAATGTCTTTTTTCTCAAAAAACAAAAGAAATAAGTAAATAATTAAGATATATTAGATGTTTCAATGGTGTTTTTGTAGATTAAACAATTACCGAAATTTACCGGGAAACCGGTAAATTAAGAAAAAAAAATACCGAAACCGGTAAATGAAATTTTCGGTAAATTTGGATTCCCTAATCGTACCATAAATCGTTATAACGATCCTGGCAGCATTGCAAAACGCTATGGTAGTGGACCGAAACGCACTGCAACATCGCCGGATATCGTGAGGCAAACATTGAATAGATATTGACATATTGAACATATTGAAAGATCATCTTGGACCATAAAACGCATGGTCTCACCGATGCTCAGAAAAAGTTAGAGTGGAAAGAGCAAAGGAGTTGTTACGCTTGTACGAAAGTGGCGATTTGCCGAATTTGGTTTTCTCCGATGAGTCACCATTCGTTTTTTTAGCAATATGTGAACAAGCAAACTGACCGGATTAACTTGCCCGGCCGTTCTACTGACAATTTGGATCAACGGCTTGACACCCGAAACCAAGCGCCGCCGATGGTGATGGTTTGGGCCGCCGTAACGGCCGAAAGCCGTTCACCGATCGTTTTTTGGACCGTGGCATCAAGATAAATGCTCAAATTTATCGGGATCATTTGTTGGAGGGAGCGTTGAAGCCTTGGGCACAAAAATATTTCGGCAGCAGAGTCTGGATATTTCAACAGGACTCGGCGCGGAGTCATAAAGCGCGCATCAATCACGATTGGCTAAGAAACAACGCTCCACGGTTCATTTCCACTGCCCAATGGCCACAAAATTCACCGGATGCAAATCCGCTAGAGTTCTCGGTTTGGGGTATTTTGAAGAGCGAGGTTGAGACAAAAAAATACCAAAGTGTCGATCATCTCAAGCAAGCGCTTCGCCGGGAATGGGCCAAAATACCGCAGAGCCACTTTCTTGTTGCATGCAATAGCTTTGTCGGCCATTTGAAGACCATAATCGTTCAATAATATTCATCAAAAAATAAAAATTCTGTGGCGTTTTGTTTTGGTAACACTTTGTGTCAGCCACCCTGTAAACACGTCTTACTTTGTAGTTTGTGAAAACAATTGATAAAATACATTCTGTTGTACATAGGCCGGTGTGTCAACTTACTGTAGTCCATTATTTTTCCTCTGTCGTCACTTAAACATCAACAAAAAAGTTTGGGAAACAAAAGGACTTTACAAAACCATTGTTTTTATTTGACAGAAAATAATACAGCTCATAAAAATGATTTTATTGGAAAGGCACATTCTTCCTTATTGTATTAAGAAAGTTAAATAAAAGAACTCGTGGATTTTTTAAATTAATTTTTTGGTGGATGCGCATGCTATTTCACTAACAATTACTAAAAGTGGAATAATTTTTGCACCATCAACAATTTCCAAAAACCTTACTTGGCTGTTTTTGTTGGAAGTAAGCTTCGTTTGATTGTCCACTTCTGGGGCATCCTGTACAGTTTTATAGTAATATCAAAGAAAAGAAAATGTGGAAAGTTATTTGGTATGAACAGAAAATGTGTACGAAAAAGTAAAACCCATTTTTTTATTTCTTTTTTTCAGTTTTAAGGAGAGGCAAATATAAAAATCTCATATCTAAAAATATTCTAATAAGAAACTTATTCTACAAAATAACTCTCTCTGTCTTATTCTCTTTGGTAATACTACGACGGTTTTCTACATCAAGTTTAAGATGTCGCTACAAGTACTGATTTTATATTATATTATCGAAAAGTTATTTATAATCGCCCAAAAGTTCAATATTTTTAATGTGGCAATCAGGGCAATCACAACTAAATATATATGTGTTATTTGAATGAGATAGCTATCGAGTACATAATTTTCCAATGTCTCTCTTATTATTTTCAGTCATATAAAATTATATTGACTTTTCTCGTCACTAAAAAAACAAAACGAAAAAATATTATTTTATGTTTTTTGGGATTTAATGGTATGGACCATTGGCAGTCGATAAAACTAAACCGTTCGTGTTTGCTCTGTTACATTTACAAAAAGGAATTGTAGACACTAGTTCCACTGTTGTTGTTAACGAGGAGTGATTTTGGTACGGTTTTAGAAGCTGTGGAGTATTTTTTTTAAATACTTTGTGAAATTAGTTGATGGCTTATGAATCCGTAATAAGCCCCCTTTTTAAGTTGTTCTAATCTTTTTTCATTCAATAACGATTGATAATGGACTATCTGCAACTTTGATGATGTATGGAGGTTTTGAGCCCAGAGAGATTTAATTAAGCCTTATATAAGCGTGAATTCTATGAATGAATCTTATGTTTGTACTCCGTATTACAATTGCCAATATATCCTAGGATAACTCTGTATATCGTCTGAGAGGACAATCTCTCGAGCATACATTTTTAGTAGCTGTTTTAATACTACGTGTCGTAGACATTTGGCGAAATACAATAAACACTTAATCAACACATTATATTAAACACTTGTTTTATTATTTCGCAGAGAAATAATAAAACAAGTGTTTAATATAATGTGTTTATTAAGTGTTTTTGTGGTTGGGTAATGGTTCCCTTTTAGTAAATAAGGAAAGTTCTAATCCATAACCTGCTGGAGTAACGTTGGTATTTGGTAATATTTCTATGCGAGATTCTACATATTTTTGTTCGATTGAAAATTTACTGGCCAGGTCGTTTATCTTGTTTAATTAATGAATTTAGATGAAATATCTTCGACGTTTTCAAAGGACTCATTGAGATGCAAAATAACAATCAAAGATATTGAAATCCTTTTCGGATGGATTTGTTCGGATTGTCGCAGAGTATATAACATGTTCGGCACGAATTGAGAGCCACATATTCCTGGAGATGTTTGTCAAATTGCATAGATAAGATGATTTTGTTTTAAGATGAAATGGTGAAATGCCATTTTATTTAAATTTTGGCAGCAAAGTTTTCCAATTTCGTAAAGAATCGAATTTGGTTATTAAGAGATTTCTCCTTATGGGACTTTGTGAAAAATAGTGTTTTGTAAAACTCAAAATCAATGAGCATATGAATTTTAAAAATAAAGTTGGCTATCTGATTTGTTGTTCCTTTTTTATTATAAGTTTACAGATTACAGTTTAGCTTGTTAGAAACCTCTACAAATCTGGAACTATTAGGATCTGCCCTTTTAGCATCCCGTTCAAAGGTTTTGATAGAAACGACAATTATAATTTTTGATAAGGATTGGTCACTAAAAACACTAAAAAATTAGAATTGGTCAACTTTCCAGACCCGAACACTTCGAAGTATGTGGAAAGATAAGTTGTTATCGAATTTCCTAAATTGCAGTTTTCCAAATGATTCCGATCGCTGGATTTGTGAAAATATTAGGATTATCCAAAGGCATGTATTTTCCATAGTGTGTCCCGCATATTATTCTAAATAATATTTTGCATTTAATTGTTGCCAAGTTGTGAACAACCACAAAACTGAATTGAATTCAAATTTATGCCTTGCACTTTACATGGAATTTTTTGAAAAACTTATATTTTTGGTAATACCAAATCGTATATTCTAAATAGAGTTGTTGTTAATTTGGTAAAATGATACTCCCAACGAACCTGGGTTTATTGAACTAATAAAATTTTGAGTTTGTTTTTCCGCATAAAAAATTACCCATTGGTGACCAAACACCAAACTGTGTTGACCAATCCTTAGCTACCGATAAGCTAACCAAATTTGATAATCCGGGATTTTTGGTTTTGTCAAATTTCATTATTTATTGGCGGATGTTAAGTGTGCAAACGATGAACAATCGTGACCAATTCGTTTGGTTGAAATGTTTCGGTTAATTTTTCTTCGAAACCGTTGACTTCAACGAACCTTCTTTCCAGCTCGTACTGTAATTTGGCTATTTTTATTCCTGATAGCCGGTAATACTACGTAATGAAACTACCCGAAGTGTAGGTTATAATTGTGTTTAATAAATTACGATCGTAATCAAATGAAATAAATCGATTTTTTTCATTCTGTTTTCAAATTCCATCCAGCAGCTCCCGATTGAAGTTTCTTAACTACAGCACCACTTGTCCGGTAATTGTAATGTTATTCCGGATCCACACTAAAGCGACAAAACAGCAACATGGTGTTGTGCGACAATTTCGAGACATTTGAAAAATCGATTTAGTACTTTTTTGTTGATTTTATGATTTTTTGAATGTCCGATTGCAGGCATCCGCCTAATATTTTGTCTTATCTACAAAATGTTTTTATTCCGTTTTTTCTATTTGTCGTTTTTTTCTCAAAACAATGTTTCTGTTTGGTCGGCTTGATATGGAGCCGGCATAATATTAAATATTCCTTTAGGTCGAGAAGCAATAGCCCACGAACGGTGTTTACACTTTACCGCTTTACATTTGGAATTGAGAATATCCCAAATATTTTAATGCAATTTGGCATAAAAATGTTTAACGAGAAATAGATAAGATGATTAAATTATTGATACAAAATTTATTTAGGTACCCAATATCGTGCAAAAGGTATGTGAAATGTAACGCCTTTTAAATATATTATATTTCATTTCTATGCATAATAAAAACGAACAAAATGGGAAGGACGTATTGATCAACCCTTTCCTTTTAAAAAAAAGTTAACAGTATTATGTATCATACATTAATGAAACGCCTCATTCCACATCGGTCGATCTGTTCGATTCCATTTTATAGTTATAAACATCAGGTTACCTATAAATATTGTAACTATTTAGTTTCTAAAAAGCCACCCACGTTTAATTCGTATGTAGATTTAGAAATATTTACATCAACATAACGTATACCCTATTTTGATATTCCATTGTGAATCATATGAGTTTAACAATTTTAAAAGAAAATTAAAATCCTAAATTTATTCTAAAAGTTAATCACGTTTAAATACATTTGATTATCAATCAAATATAAATTAAAATTATTCAGGGAAGCATTTTTAATTCATTTATAATTTCAGTAATTCGCAGTAACTAAACTGATTTTAATTACTATACTACAGTACACAGTATATTATATTATACAGGAAGCACTCAACTTACGTGGTACATACGTATATTATATGTTGTTAGATATGAAGAATATAAAAACTATATTTTTCAGACATAAAAGAGTACTGTCGCCACTTCTGTTCCTAGCAGTATTAGACAGCATCATGAGAACATTAAATAGCACGCCCCCAATGGCATCCAGTGAGGATATACGGAGGCATATGCTTGCTAACACACACACACACACGCGCATACATACACACGCACACACACCGATTTGCAACGGAAATAGCACAAGCTGTTAGAACTAGCAAAGCAGTTTGGCCTCAAAATAAATATCAAGACAACGATGCGAAACACATCAATATCCACACTGATATATGTAAATCAAGAAGGAATGAAAGAGGTCCATAAATTTGCATGCGCTGGTTGTACACTAGCAAAGACAGGTCCGACCGATAAAGACATAAATAAATGGATCAACAAAGCCAGAACAACATTCAATACGTTCACAAAGGCTAAAATACATTTGCCCTAACTCGCAATGTCAATCTTAGAACGGTCAATTCGTGTGTCAAATCAGTGTTGCTGTACAGTTGCGAAACATGGAAGCATACACATAAAATCGACAATAAACTACAGATGTTTGTTCATAGATAAACACAAGATGTCATATGGATCGAAATCACAAAAGCCAAGTGAGGATGGATTGCTCACACGCTGAGGAAATCACCAATGACATAACAAAAAGATCTTTGGAGTAGAACCCACAAGCGAAAGGAAAAGTTCGACGACCAGCTGTGGCCAGTTGTTGGAGATAAAAGCAATAGCACCCAGTTTATACCAGTCGTCCTGCGGAAACATCGAAAATATTTTAGGTCGAAATTGAGATAATATTCTGATAACAATTTCACTTTTTTCTTCATTGGACTATTTACCTACAAATCTATTAAACTAGTTGCCCTAAATAATCTAATTTATTAGAAGTGAAAATAGAAACTCGGCTCTGAAGTTTAGCATTAAAATATCAATATCATCATCAAATCGACGCCATTTTGGATATATGTAGCTTAGTCATTGCTGTTTTTATGACACAAGTTTCAGTTATTTACCAGCCGAAATATGATAATGCAGATAGTGGCTTTGCTATCACAGCCGAGAAAATTATTTATAAGCAATGATATACCTATAACCTCCAAATAATCGGAATACAGCAAAAATCTGTCAGGAGGAGCTATATAATTTTACCAAAGGTGTCAAATCCTATGACGTGTAAATTACAATAAATTTAGAAATTTTCGAAACTAAATTAATAAAATGTTCTTTAACTTTTTTTTAATTTTCGAGATTTTTTGTAAGTTTCGAGATGTAGTCCATTGAACTCATAAACTATTCGTTGGCTCAACTAGTGGATTGCATCTGCGGTGATAGAGGAACGTATTTTAAACGTATATGGAACACACTAGTCCAAGCAACGAATAGTTTATGAGTCCAATGGACTATATCTTGAATACTAAACATCAACAATTCTCAAAAAATTATTTCAAATACATTAAGGATCGATGGGAAGTGTACTCAAAAAAGTTACAGAACATTTTATTAATTTAGTTTCGAAAATTTCTCTATTTATTATAGTTTGACCTATTTGCTAAAATTATATAGCTCCTGACAGATTTTTGCTGTCTTCTGATTATTTGAAGGTTATAGTAGAACTAGGTATATCAAGTAATATATCTTTGGCTAAATATAATTTTTGCGGGTGGGATAGAAAAGACACTATCTGCATTACCATGTTTCGACTAATAGGGTATCCGTGAGTACTGGGGAGAATGAATTTTGATCCCCTAAAATATTTTGCAGGATCGAAAAAGGAAATAGTGACCATAATTAATTCATAATCTAAAAATGTGACCAATCGCTACTCTTACTTAGCATTGTCACAACATCATTATTCAATACCATGCACAAGATGTTTAATATTCTTCGCACACGGCATAAAGCTAACTGCGAGATATTTTGGCTGGTCAAGCCATCTAAAGCTGATTAGATCTCTCCTGTAAGATTACGATAGGTGATTCCCCATATATATTCGACATAGGTCGAATTGTTGGTGAGTCAATCCTAACCATAAAGAGATAAGCACACTGCTTACCGATATCGAGAACCCTCAAACCAAAGAAGCTATAATGCTTTCAGTTCATTAATTGACATGAATCATTTTAAACCACGGCTGTGTTTTCCCTGTGCCCATGAAGTCGATTTCTCTTAATAATTTTGTTCCGAGTCATGTAAACCGCACTCCATCTGTGTTTGCTTAAACCCTATTATTATGATTGATTAATTAATTTAATTTAAAAATACTAGCTACAAGCTATATCGAACGATATATAGTTTAACTCGTATATGTTATTTTATATGATTTACATATTTGTGCTTTTGATAAATATTTTATAATGTATTGGACTAGGAACTATGATATGTACGAGTATGTAGGTTGGAATTTCAAGTGACATTTAACTTTATTACTAACGATATACAATACTACATTGTACATATGGTAATATTTAAACTACATGAATGTATATATTTTCAATTCATTCCTTGGCCCCACCGTAAATATTTATATCAGTTCCATTATCGTACTCCAAACAAAATATTTCATTAGCGTTTATCTAAATTAACAGCAAAATTTTCGATTAGACAGAAGATATGGCGGGGGTTTTTATATTTATTTGAAAAATAAATAATTTAAAGTAGAAGCAAACTAAACACGATTACATCTGTGTAATTGAAAGTTTCATTGCAAAGATCACGAATCGTAAAACTTTTCTTTTTATTATTTATGTTTGTAGGGTTAGGTACTTTGTATGTACGTATTGTAAACTAACCATAAACATTTCTTTGGGATACGGAAAAACTACTACATTTTTTTTGTATTTTAATTTTCCCGTGTCGAGCAACAGAAAAAAGCATTATAAGTAATTATAATTTTTATGTTGATTTATATGTATTGGAGTATTGGAAAATTATTTAATGTTATATTGTGGGAGGTGGGGTTGCGATATCTATATCATGTATTATGAAAACTATGACCATAAAACATAATTAATTTCCAGACAAACACAATAAAAGTTCCAGCAATGCGTTGATTATTTTACGGTTTTTTATTAACATTTTATTGGTCGTTGTATAAATTTATACGGAAAATTTATGGTTTGAAACTGGGCGAACTTCAGTTAGGGTATAGGGAAAATTCATGCGAATCAATATATGTATTTGAGCTGCGTCTTATTGGACATACTTTACTAAGTAGGACTACAGTATGAAACTTGTAACCCAGTTTGGATTGATATTTTTCTTCGCTTATTCAAATTCAATGTCCCTCCGTATAACATAAACAAATAGTCGTGTTACTAAATGTTACCAAATATGGCTTAATAGAAGGAGCTTTCTGAAGTAGGTATTGCCGTTACCAGTGACATCTCAAATATATTATAACTAGCAAAAATATCGTTTTATCATTTTGTACAAGAAGATGCACTTCTCCTCCAATCCTTTTTTATCAAAATTAGCCAAGGATTCATCCATTAATTGATTAACATCGATAAGATGTTTTGTTATGGGGAAGTTAAAGCTAACGCGATTTTATTTTGCGATAACTAATCGAGTTTTTGTGTCACCTCAAAACGCAATTTTTTAGTTATCTGGACTGAAGTTACTCCGCCAACATATTGTGCTTGTTTTTCAATTTCAAATAAAAGCCGTATCATAAATTAATTACAAAATTATAAAGCAACAAACAAAATATTTTGTTGGCGAGACTTCCCAACCATTTTTAATTTCTTTTAATTTATTCACCTTGTAGTATCGAGTGCATCTGACAATACTATTAAATAATACCTGTATTTTTATATTCGCTATCCGGAGCTGGCTATTGAGCAGTGAATGGGAAATTATCTATCCCAAATTTCGCCACTATCCGTATTGTCGTTGAATCATTCATGGGCCCACCCATCTTCCATGTCAGTATAGGCTGGCATGAAGCTATGTACGAGCTCGTAATGTGCAGATGGTGATAAAATCAGACCTATAGCCGTACGTCCTCTATTGGGGAGGCGACTGCGCAAGGTAAGGACGTTAAATGAAAGAAATAAAGAGTTGGTAGTGCGTCGGCTCCAGAACAGATTGTAAAGACTAAATAATAACAACGACAAAAAAATCAGTTTACTGCATTTTCAATTTTTATTGTAAGATTAAATTTGTTATGGTTTAAGGGTTGTACAAAATAAATGCATTTTCAAATTTCCCATTGAAATGGATAGTGGCTCCCGATAGGTAGAACAAAATATTTTTATAACAATTTTTATTTAAAAAGTCGAACGACAAATCTTAGTTATGAGTTAAATAAATTAATTATAAGCAACAAATAGCGCGCCAAATATAAGTTTTGACACTTAAAATTGGGTGTTAGAGATACAATCTATCGGCAGGTAATAAAAAACAGAAAATATTGTATTGTATTGAAAACAGCATGCGATTATTAGCCACGGATTACAACCATTGTATCTATTTTCATCTACATTAAACTTAGATTATTATACAAAATTATTAGATGAGCAAAACTCTGCTTTTTTGGTCAAATTCAACTTTATTGAAAATACTATAATTGTTACAAAGATTAATTATCGAATTATTCTCCATTACTATCTATGGCCTTTTGCCATTTATCAAGGAGATGATGAATGCCTTCGCGATAGAAACTTGGTGGTTTCGAAGCAAAATAGCCATCGAACCGCTGGTCTTTCAAATATGATGACCTCGATCTGAATAAGTGGTAATCAGAGGGGGCCAAGTCTGGAGAATACGTCGTATGCTGTAAAACTTCCCAGCCTAAGAGAAGATGAGTTCCTGGGTTGATTTTGCTGTATGTGGATAAGCGTTGTCATGCAGCAATATCACCTACCACCTTTCTTGGCGCGTAAATGGTATATTTTCTGCAGCACAACACTTAGTTTGATCAATTGGGCCTGGTAACGTACAGCTGTAATAGTTTGACCAGGTTAGAATAGCTCGCAGTAAATGACTCCTCACACCAGACACACAGTAACACTTTCTTATCATGTATATTCATTTTTGCAACTGTTGTTGATGTCTGGCTTGGATCAACCCATGGTTTTCTGCATTTACGATTATCGTTCAAAATCTTGTTTTCATCACCCGTAATCTCAATGATTTTGTCCAAAAAATTCTTTCTTTTGTACCAAGAAAGCAAATCCATGCAAATATCAGCTCTTTGGTTTTTGTTTTCTTCTGTCAGATTATGAACCCATTTTTCTTCCTTTTTTATTTTTCTCATTACATGCAAACGAAGTGATATTGCTTGTTGAGTAACTCCTAACTGTTCTACAAGCTCCTTCTGAGTTTGACACGGATTTTCATCCAGTAAAACTGTAAGTTCTTCGTCTTTAAATTGTTTTACTGTTCCATTGCACCTGAACGTGAATCGTCCTCAAGGCTGAAATTGCTTTCATGAAATCTTGCAAACCACCTACGATTATTGTTCAAAATCTTGTTTTCATCACCCGTAATCTCAATGATTTTGTCCAAAAAATTCTTTCTTTTGTACCAAGAAAGCAAATCCAAGCAAATATCAGCTCTTTGGCTTTTGTTTTCTTCTGTCAGATTATGAACCCATTTTTCTTCCTTTTTTATTTTTCTCATTACATGCAAACGAAGTGATATTGCTTGTTGAGTAACTCCTAACTGTTCTACAAGCTCCTTCTGAGTTTGACACGGATTTTCATCCAGTAAAACTGTAAGTTCTTCGTCTTTAAATTGTTTTACTGTTCCATTGCACCTGAACGTGAATCGTGCTCAAGACTGAAATTGCTTTCATGAAATCTTGCAAACCACCTATTGAATGACTCGACAGCTTGTAAATAACTGAAACTTATGGCATAAAAACAGCAATGACGTTCAAGTATATTTTTATGCAACCAACTTCAGAGCCGACTTTCTATTTGCACACCTAATTTTTCCTAATTTTAGGTAGAATTTGATTTTAGGTTTAGGTTAGTTTGATGAGCTTATGATACAGAAATGTTGAGTTTTCCTAGACGTTAAGTTTTTAGATAAAATTGTTCGTCAATGGAGATCGTTCTCAGTAATCCATTTCAACGGACCATTGTAAAATTATGTAAATTTTAAAGTTAACCGTTTCTGATGAGCTGGATACAGTCAATATCATATCAGATGAACACCGATCTTAATTTAGCATGTCAGGTTGATTTAGATGTAATTGGTTTGGTTTGCAAATTGAGAATTTACCAGATGAACACCGATCTAACTTAGCGATTCGATGTACCGTGACCCTAAATTGGATTTAATTATTGGCTTGGGGTGGGTTTAATGCAGCTATTACGATGAAATTTTTACGATTATTACGATAAAACTGTTCGAAAGTCTAAATTAGGCCGAACATCATCGGTCAGATGCCAGTTGAATAACCACTGATCTTAGACAGGCTTTGACCTTAGCTCTAGGTCAGTTTGAAGTACGGACTGTAATTAAATATATTTCGATACTTTATCAATCGACAATTTTCGGCTGTATGAATGCACGAACAGAACTCCTAATGCTGTTCTGTATTTCTCAAGGTAATAATTAAAGCATTCTAAATCAAATATCATGAACTCTATGGTCATTCATAGCTGGTAAAATTTTAGTTATAAACTATATACTTACTATCTTCATTTTGAACTCACCAAACACTATAAGTTAAAATTTAATAAAATCTAATTAAAACTACCTCATATTAAATTCAAATTTTACATAGAAGTGTCATAGTCTGTCCATTATTCCAACGTGAGATTCATTGGAATCGGTTACTATACGTGGAGCATAGATGGACCGCATATTTCGCAATCACTAATGTGCTGGCTACTACCAGATTATATAGCAGAGCTGGATAGTGCATATCATGGTGGTCGACATCGAACGTGTCTTTGACATGTTCTGATGTTGAAGAGTGCAATCTAAGTTCGCAGATGCGGTTGATTATGTGTCTAAATCCGTTTCGATGTCGCGTAAACAATTGCTAATCATAAAACCTACTCAGAACCATTGCCCGATAAGTCTTGATTCTTGAAGTGCAATTAGTACTGAGATTTCTGATCGAAGAGCTGATAGAGGGTCTCTGGGCGGTTTAATTTGCGAATGGAATTCTAGTTTCATGTTAGAAATGAGTTTTATCTCAATTAAATGAGTAATGGCTAAGGTTATTACAAAACCATGTTCCGTATTAATCAGGCTGGAATAATTTCACTTAAATTGGCTGTTTAAAAAACTCACTTCCAAAACTGAAATGAGGCGAATGCCTAATAAAATTAGGCGTGTTTGATAATTATAGCAAAGGGATTGTAAAGTGATTTTTAGAACAAGTTGTCAAATGGTAGTTTATCTTACCGAGTCCACAACAATGGATTTCCTGAAAACCTTTGACTGAATCAACCAACAAATTTCTACAAATAATTAAAAATATGTACAGCCATGCTGAATGACCTATTTCAGTTACAGTCAAAGTACTGTAACTGAAATAGGTCAGAGTACCATCAAGAGTTGATAATGCGCTATCAAAAATTTTGCAACTGATATAAATGCAATCAAATTAAGTTGCTTGCTTAAGCAAATACAATCTGAGTGACAGGGCTGAGTAGCAATACAAGGGGTGAGGGCAACCAAGATGAAAACATTTAATCTAATAACTGTTATAGCCTCTGGCAGATACCACTCACTGAATTAAAACACATTTTAGAATAACATTTTACAATTCTATTTCCATCCAAATAGACAATTTCATCGCAAAACAAATAAAACACTTCAGTCGATTATAATCCAGAACTTCTTCCAAACACAGTTTCAGAGTTCCATTTCGATTTAACATATCCAATTTCAGAACCATTTTCAATCCTACATATAAACAATTTATTTATGATCGCTTGTCAAATGGAATATTTACGTCCCAGTTAGTTATATTCAGCAAGAATTTTTTTAGAATCTCGTTTCCATCTTCCTATTATAATCGGGTTATAAATCGCCTAGTTCGCTTTATGTTTGTCATATTCATGAACTGATTTCTAAAGTAGTTTTAGATCCCATTGTTTGTCATATATAAAACCTTCTTTCAAAAATCATTTAAGAATTCCATTTTCAACCTACTTACCCAATTTCATCGTAATCGATGAAGATGTGACCTAGTTCTTTTTCACTATATACTAAAATTAAAAAAAAAATCATCATGATCGATTATGAAATGATCTAGTTCCGTTTCAGTTAGCCATATTCCAAAACTTAAATGTTTCTAGAATTCTATTTACATCCTACACACCACATTTCTTCATAATCGGATATAAAAAGGACTACTTTCGCTCAGAACTAGTTTTAAGAATCATTTACAATCCCATTTCCACCTTGCCTACTGAATGTCATCGTGATCGGTTATTAAATTACCACGGCCCGTTTAACTTGATCTTATTTCAGAACTTCGTTAAAATATCCAATTGCATCACGATCCGGTTGCGTAGGTTCATAAACTCATTTTTCAGAGCTACTTACAGAACTCATATTCAATTTTAAGAAATTATTTAAATTTAAATCTGGAAGGAGTAAAAATGAAAAACTTCGTATAATCTTTTTTATCAATAATCGTCATTTTCCGTCATTTAATTACCAGAAAATCAACATGAGCTACTTTTTATTCAAATTTAATTTACAATATTTTTGTTCTTACTAGGTTTTTTGTAACTGCTATACTTTTCAAAATAATATCCAAGGATTTTTTCAAAATTTGACATTTCCGCTAATTTTTGAAAAATGATCTCTGGACCAATTTTGTTGCAAATTTAATTTAGAATCGATTTGTTTGAATCGATTTGAACAGATTTTTTCGTAAGTGTCATACTTTTTTAAACATGAGTAAGAAGCAAAAAGTTCCTATGGAAGCTACCACTTCAGGTAACCTGATTGACGCACAATTTCTCTGGAATCTGTCAATTTAACAAAACTTAAGAGTAAAGTTTTGTACCGATCACTTAATTTGTTTTAACAGTTCACAAAAATAATTTATTATCACATATGGTTATTTCCGTTATTTGCTACAAATTTAATTTAGAATCATTTTGTTCTTAATCCTATCCAAAATTCAGTGGGACCTCCAAACTTATGAAAAAAAAAATTATGGTTTTCTATTAAAAGTTTCTGTTAATCTGTGAACCGTAGAGAGAACTCAGAGAGACAGAATCCACCTGGAAAACTCATTTTGCGGACTTCGAAAGTATAGCAAGTCGTAAATCAGCAGAAATCTCGAGGTCGAAAATTTACTTTGTAAAAGAAAGTAATAATTATGATACACTTGGTTAAGCAACGGCTTAGTTATATTCAATTTAAAGAACGCGCGGATTTGTTTGAATCAAATTAAATATTTTTATTGTACCAACCGAGTTAGAAAAAGGTCTTTGTTCCATCCAATTCCCTTTTTCATTATTAATCTGAATTCCAGCTCCTTCGATTGAGAGGGGAATTTAGAACTAATCGCAATCGATTCTTAGTACTCTAAAACTAAATTAGGACTCGTTGCACCGCATTATAGGCAAAATAAAATGTTTACCAATGCAAATTTTATCTAGATCGTTCGTGTCGAAAAAAACGTTAAAAAGGAACTCGGGACGCATCAAAGAAAGCTATAAATGAATTTGCCTAAAATTAGTGCCTATAGATTCCTTTTCACAAATTTTTATCAAAATCATGAGAGTACCAAAGAGGACCAGGTCTAACTCTTTAATTAGATCGCAAATGCTATAAATCAATATTGTTATTCTTAACAACCAACATTTTCAAAAAAAAAACACGATATGTGCAACCATACTGTCACCGTAACGCAAAAAACACAACATGGTGCAACATTCCGCAATATGGTAAATCTTCATGCAAAATGGTACAACGTCACGCAACATGCATGCACATTCTGAAATGTGACGAAACATAGTGGAACATCACACAATCCGTCAACAATATGCAACATCAATAAACATGGTGAACATCACAGACCGTGGTGCATTATGACGCAAGATGATGTAAATATTGTGCAGCATGTGGGATGGAGCAGCAATCAGCATAACGCAACATTGTGCAACATCACAACAATTTGCAACATCTTCAACATCATGCAACAGGAGGTCTAATAAATTAATTATCCAGAAATTTGAACTCCTTGCAATCATTTCCTTGTATTCGTAAACCCTGACCCGCCAAGTTTTATCAAATTCGTTCAAGCTAATCACAATGTTAAAAGAAGTCCCCAAGCAAACATGACACAACATAGTGAAACATCACACAACGTCCCTAAAGAAGATGTAACGTTAAGCAACATCACACAACACACAACATGGTACAATATGGCAAAAAATGATGAAACATCTTACAACATAAAGCAACAACGTTTCTTTACATTCGAAAATTCTGTCCCGCTAAACTTCATGAAAATCTTTCCAGCCAAATAAAATGTTAAAGGAACGCTCGAAGGACAAGAACCACCATGATGACCTGTCGGAATCGGTCCTGGTACCCGAAAATCCTTGAAATTGTTATCAAAATCATTCGAGCAAATGTTTTTTCCAAATATCTTGGACTTGAGCCCTATCGAAGGACTTCCTCAAAAGGTTTTCGCAAAAATATGTTACAACGCAATCTATTCCTTAAAACGAATTTTCCTGAAATTTGGACCCATCTAAATCGACTCCTGGTATTTGAAATACAACTTCACCAATTTTTATTGAACTCGCGCAAACTGAAAAAAAAAATAATAGCGAAGTCCTCCAGAAATGTTTACAAAAATCGTGTAAGATGAAAAAAACTTAAAGAAAATGACCCGGAGCCCACTCTTCGACTCTCTGAACGAATTTTCTCGAAATTTGGACCAATCGCAATCAATCCCTGGCAAATGAAATCCCTCTCATAAAGTCGTGTGAACCAGAAAAATATATAAAATAACGGGGCCTGGACCCCACCGAATGACCCCCAAACCAATTCTTACAAAATCAGGACCCATCGCAATCGATTCTTCCTGGTGGTCAAAACGCTCATCTCAGCAATGTTCATCAAGTCGTTTAAGCTGAGAGAAAAGAGTTCGAGCCGTTTTTGAAACCCTAAATATATATATACATAAATATAAATAATACAATTATTCCTCATATTAACATATTGGATAAATAATTGGTGGGGGAAAGCACTCGTAGTTGGAAATTCCAGAAGAAATCATTGACAACCAAGACTTCAATCCAAATACAGATCAGGACCTGATGTTATATCTATTATATTAATTAAATTAAAACCAATCAAAAGAACGTTCAATGACACGTTGTTAAAATATTAATTAAAATCGAAATTAAATGTACACTTAGGAGTATAATACATAATTTATAATTTACAAGTATATTTAAAATCCATTTATCAATCGATAACTGTCAATACGCTGTCTAGTTTTAATCCAAAATAACAACAATAAATAGGAAATTCTGTCAAATTTTATCCACACACCAATTTGTTGGTTTTTCCCATCCACCCCAAAACCTAATATAAGCTTTCTTCCCCACACATATTTGACACATAATACTTGTACACTGATTCAATCATCAATCATTGGTTGGGTGCCACATAAAAATACTGCCGTGTAAACGTATTATACAACACAGTACAGTACCTCATACATATGCACAATTGTACACACATACAAGTATAAAAAGAATGTGATTATCGAGTAATCATTATGTTATCTTATGATAACATAAAAAATCAATTATGTATACTATAATAAATCGTTCAACACAAAAAATCATCATCACATACGCGGAGGTACAACAAGTAGTGTACGAGAGGTATAAGAAGAAAACTTTAGTCGCCATAAAAAAAACACACACACCCATGACACAACACACACCAAAACTTGTAGAAAGCCAAATAAATAATTTTATTGATTTTAGTCGTTTACTTTGCCTCTTCTTACGTTCCCGCCTTATTTCAAAATACAAGAAAATTGAGAAAAACTAATTCTGAATAAACTTAATGTTTAGTTAAACCTTTTAATAATACAGTTCATAGTTCAACTTTTTTATTGACTGTTGAGTGTCAATACGGTATATAGGGCATATCATCATTGCAACATCTTGTTGGACTAAGTTCTTCTTACTTGATAAAAATTATCTCGAAATGCTTAAGAACAAAATCTGAGCCATTCATCTTGCACGGGACAAATGGACCTGCAAATAAGAGGCGTAAATATGGCCCTCAATAAGCATAGGAGATAGCCGAATTAGCATCAGCTACTTTAAATAAATTAAGTTTTGGAGTGATATCGTATTCATATTCAATAAAAGCATATAGTATCCTGGACTGATCGCCTGTGGTTCTGACTTCTCCTCTACTCATCGTATCTTAACAATTTAAAACAAACGAAAATGTTTTATATCTAAAAATATTTAGCATCAAAATATGTTGCCAAAAGATTTGTATAAAAAATTAAAATATTTACCTTTATTTACCAACCATACAAAGTATATTATGTACAATTATCCAACCCACATCAATTTAGATATCAAGCTGACGTTTTTTATACGTATATGTATTTCAAATTGACTTCAGCATTTTTGATATAATAGGTAATATAACATTTAGCTATACCGCGTCTTCATTTGAACTCTAACCACGTAACCGATGTTTATATAATTATAAGTTGTTACACATACAATTTATTTAATTCAATTCATCAAATTCGACCAAATCGCTCAATCATTTTATTAGGCTTGAATGCAGGAGCTGCACATCACTACAAATATCAGACAAAATGTTAATTGTATCGTGTTTATGGGATTTGGTGTTACGGTGCACGGCGTTCGTGGTGTACCCGACGATCGGACAAAATTCGGCGCGTGTCAGTCAAGAAGACATGTCGACATGAAGAGTCTCTTCTGGAAAAAATGCACGCGCATGCAGTGTTGGTTGTTGTTGAATCAGCCGAAGATTCGCTTTGAGTGGGCTAGAAGAAACGTCAAATTGAGGGATGTACATAAGCTATGGTGGATAATATGGTTATGGATGAAATCCAAGAATTTGGAACAAGTTGCCTAATTAATCCTCCCGGGCTAAGACAACCTTCGTGATACACCAGTAAAACCATCAAATACAATCCTGATTAAATCGGTAACGGGTTTAAAACAGTTTCCGATCATTAAACAGGATATCTGGCTCTTCAAAATGGTTTAGATCTGGCTTATGAGTCATTAAATTTACTGCCAGCGCACGTCAGTCGTGAAATCGTAGTAATTATAGGAAATTTAACAATTTGTGATTCATCTGATATCGAAACAACAATCTCGGTAAGGAATTAATATTAATAAGTAATCAAAATCAGTCGATGATAATTTTTAATTTCAGAAATTGAAAACCGATGGAATTCGTTGCTCTGTAATCAGCTTATCAAAAGAAAAACGGTTATCTAAACATCTAACAAAACGAAACCGGTGGACAATTCAGTACCATAATGGACGACTGTTATTTTAAAGATCACTTATTTATTCATATTTATCCTCCTTTTGCGGTATGGGATTTCCACACGGTGAATTAGACATTGACCAAAATCCTGCACCATCACTCTGGATGTGTCATATCGAGGTTTTAGATGAAAATAACAAAATAGGAACAGGTGGATATTACTGCCCGCAACGCCTCAATAAATATTGTGAACTTCCAACAGAATGTTTATCTTGTGGCTTAACATTTAACGCGTGCCAGAAACCTTTCGATACACCTGATAAAAATGTAAGAACCACTGGAAAAATAGATTTTTTTATGCTAATTTTATTCCAATTGTAGATATATCAATGCGAATCCTGTATGAAATATTTTTGCGTCGGTTGTGATATGTTTATCCATGATACGTTTCACACAAGTGTGGGATGTGCAACTTTGATTATAAATACTTGATATTGCAATGCTCCTGCCTACAAGCTATGTAAAGGTTTCATAAACTTTTTCAATTTATTTATTTATTTATTTATTGACAAAAAATTTCGTGAACTCCACACCCTGTTTTGAGCATAAAAGCAAATCAATGATCATACTAATTTCTTTTCGGCTTACTCGGTTAAGAACTCGGTAGAATTGATTAGCAAAATTCAAGACGTCGACATTCCACTACATTCAAAACTAGTTTCGTTTGACGTTGTCAGTCTTTTCACTTCAATTCCAATTAAAACTTTATCTCAAATAGTTTGTAATTAGATAGGGATGTTGTAGATGAGGGCCTACGTCGTGAACTGAAGTTGGCCTTTAAGACTTGTATTAAATAAAACTATTTCTGCTTTGATAATACATATTTCAAATTCGCTGATGGCCTACCCATGGGCTCCCCTCTGTCACCTGTGTTAGCTGAAATTTTCATGAATTTCTTCGAACAAACGATTTTATCAAACAACAATCCTTACTTTCGTCATATAATCTTTTGGTATAGATATGTTGATGACATACTATGTCTATGGAATGGAACTGATAGACTGTTAAACTCATTCCTTATTTGGTTAAATTCTCAGTATCCCACCATTGATTTTACGCTGGAAAGGGAAGAAAATAAAGGTATTAATTTTCTAGATATAACAATAACCAGGATTAATTCTTCTTTAGACTTCAAAATTTATCGGAAACCTACGTATACAGACGCTATTATCCCTAGTTCTTCAAACCGTCCTCATAATATTAAAATGTCAGCTTTCCACTCACTTATAGATAGACTAATAAACATCCCTTTGACAAATTCAAATTACGACATAGAGCTTAATATAATTCTACAAATAGCAACGAATAACGGATATGCAACTAAGACCATATTAAAGTTATTAAATAAAAAGCTAAAGCGCAAAGCTCTAACGGGTATTTATCCACCGGATAATCCAACGCAGGAAAATTGGCGTCGCTTAGAGTATATAGGAAAAACTAGCCAACGGATTAGCAACATCGTGTCCGATTATACCAATATTAGTTTTGCTTTTTATAATAATAACACAATAAAGAAAATGGTTTTTAACAATAAACCTAGAGTTGATTGCCTTTCCAAGTCTGGTGTTTATAGGATTAATTGCAATGATTGTAGTTTCTCATATATTGGACAGACTGGGCGCAATATTGGAGTTAGAGCTAAAGAACATTTATCTGGTTGCAATCAATTAACGTTCCATAATCATTTAACTTCAGAAAATCATACAGCTAGCTTAAACAATTTAGACATATTACATATACAACCTAACAGCAGACGTTTAGATACCTTAGAATCTTACGAAATTCGAAAATCCATATTCCTTAACAAAAATATCCTTAACGAACAGAGAGAAATCCGTTTCTCACCAATTACAGATTCCGCCCTGTTTTATTCTCACGCTCTTAATAATATGACTAATACGTCGGGTAATTAAATGCACTTCAATATACCTTGAATTTTGTTACTCAACCGATAACTAATCACTTACCTGCTATTCCACCCCCTATTAGTAATTTTTCCGTGTAAACAACAGATGGTTGGAACGATCAATAGATGAATTTTTATTGCCTATTTTTTGTCCTCCTTCTTTGATTTTATTTTGCTTATTTCTACTATATAACTAAATTTTTATTTTTACCAATCAGTAGATGCTCCTGATGATGACCTAACAAGTCAATTTTTTAAACATTTTGGAAAAAAAAAAAAGTTTTGTGCGAAATAATATACAAGTGTTTTAATGCGTTTATTAAGTGTTTGATTACAAATATAATGTCCCGCCAAAAAGTGGTATAATAAAACATATTTAAATTTATCTACATATTGCTTTTCCATTTATTTGTGTATAATTCTTATTTATCAGGCTTAACTTCTGCGTTCGATTCCGAACCACCATCATCGTCTAATCAATCCATAACCTTCTGTTTATTTAGTCGGTCGTGCACTCGTAACTGACTTTACGACTCAAATTTTAAGCAATTCTGTTTATTCCTGCTTACAGTTTTATATTTCGAATAATCTCCTTCCTCAATCCGCCGTTGGGACAGCTAAATTTCTAAAAATGTTCGATGAATTGTTTGGCACAATGAACTCACCAACAATCCACGGCAAAACGGTGTTTATAAATGCTTTTAATGCCTCATCAAGCCAAGTTAAATTTCTAGAAGATGCTCTTTCTTTTGTAAGTAAGCTAACGATTAAAAATAAAAATGGGCAAACCGTTTCAAAGAAAGTTAAGTGTATCGAGGGTTGGAAAATTTCAATTCGCGCAGTTTTCGATCTTTTTTATGATTTACATTCAGAAGGTTATTTCTAACTCCTAACCAGGCATCTTAACCAGGACTGCTTGGAGAACTTTTTTGGCTTAATTCGCCAACAGGGTGGGAATTCTACAAACCCAACGCCCATTCAATTTTTTCGAGTATTTAAAAATCTTTTTTTTGCACAGTTTTTAAATGTCTCAAATTTTGGAAATTGTGAAACAATTCCTCAAGATTTTGTAGATTTGCTGGCAAATATGACTTTACCCGACGATCAAGTCGTCACTTCTCGAGGAAATTCAAGTGTTGCATGGCCCGCGGTTAGTACAAATCATAAAGAGTTAAATGCTTCAAGTGCAAATACATTAGTATATTTCTCAGGTTACATTTTCACGAAGTGTACGGAAGTTCACAATTGCGATGTCTCTAGAGCTCAAATTAATTTAGAAATAGATGATCAGAACAGGTTTGTCCACTTTAGAGCTTACTCAACCGAGAACGGGCCCTTTGGTAGTTTATTAGTTCCTCACTATAATTTTGTTAACTTAATAGGCCATCTAGAGCAAATATTTATAGAAAATATAGGGTCATTGGAAAATTATAATATTTGGTATAATATTTATAGCAAAATGGAGGATTTTGATATTTCTTTTGGTTGTCCTTATTTCCCCATTGATTATCTAGTAAATCAAAGATAAAATAAAAAATTTATAAATTGCTTAATTTACCCCATAATTAGATTGAAGATGTTAGTGGTAGCTATTGTTGTAAGTTGATTATCTTGAAGATGTTAGAGGTAGCGATTGATGTAAGTTGATTAGGTTGAAGATGTTAGAGGTAATCAGTCGATGGGGATCATGGTGTAATCGGGGAGTCAGAGAACATGTGTTGCCATTCGTTTCGCTTTTACGTTACTTATGCTTATGATCCTGCAGCTCCTTAATAAACTGTCCAATTTCCGGAAAACGAATTAATTACATTATTAAATATCGTTCGTTTCTTTAGACAATCCATAAATATTTCAATTTTTCCCATCCCCATTTCCTCAATACTAATTCGTATCAGTGAGTCCCTGTTGTTGCAATGGAATTAAAATACACGAACAGTGACACCTGACGTAAGAGGCTACATCAACTTAACAATCAAAAAATTAGCCACTCTAATTTTTATCCTCCTTGTCACGTGATATTTCTTCTTTGGGGATAACAATAACTTGAAAAACAAAAATAAAACTAATTAAGTGCTAAGCGAACATTTAATGAAAAGCACTTACAATACAATGTACGAGTGATTCGTTGTAGAATTTTAAATAATTTGCACGAGAAATTTAAATAATTTGCATGTGATATATGATATTTTTACACTGATTCGGTTGGCACGGATGCATTTTCGATTCACATTCTACAGAAGTCTACAAACACATTTATATTCATTAACTAAATCTAAACAAGTTCCTCCGTTATGGCACGGACACAATCATCAATACTTGTTTCACAGTTAATAAACGTATATTATATATTATTACGTATATCCAACTATGTTTAACATATTTCCGCTTTATACGTCCAGCTTTTTGGCAAATGAAACATTAATATAATGCTAAAACAATTTACTACATTCGATAAATGTTTGTCATACATAAAATCCGGTCTAAAAACTAAAAACAACAAAGATATATAAATAATTTACATATAAATGATTTATAACTAAATATAATTAATATATTTACTTATATAATTACTTATAATAAAATAAATAAAAATTAATTTTTATATACTTACAATATGGCCCAATTCGTTTAGATTGTTTTGCTGTCAAAATAGGTTGTCAAAAATTTTGTAAACTGTTATGAGTTACAAATTTTTTTATTCAAATTTAAACTTACAAAAATATCGACCTTTTCCTGCCTTATTGCGAACCAAGGTCAAAAAATGAGTCAAAATTTTTCCATACAAAAACAGCGTTAAGTCCTTTCTGTATATTCTGTGTAGCTACCCACCTAAATGGCTTTCCAATTATTCGCATTCTATTTTAAACGTTTTCACGTTATACACTGTAAAATTTTACATATCGGTATACAAATTTATTTACGCACACTTAAAATATTTACAAGTCGTTTTGCCCGAAAATAATCGGTTGTATGCCCAATGAATTTGTATTTACAAAATGAAACAAAATATTTCCCGAAACTGTATTGACGATTGGAGTCTACCACCTGGTGACAGGAATAATAATGTTCATGTTCATTTAGACATTTCAACATTTTGATTTGATAAGTCAAGATGTTTATTGTTTTTAAATTTGAAAAGCACGAATAAAAATTACTGAAAAACAGAGTATCGAGTATCTAAAGAGTATCGTTGGATAATTATGGAGTACCCCAGTGTAATTCTCGTAGATCATCGAAAATTTACATGCACCGCATTTCCAAACAAGTGGTAGAATCACGATCGGAGTTAATATAATGGCAAATAGCGTTGAAAATGGGATAGAAATTTCCCAAAAAATTTCTTGTATGTAGTCGCCATTTTCAAGAAAAATATCTTCAAGGCACCAAATTAATTGTTTAAAGTTGAATTGGTTCCTGGTGCTTTTCCTACTGAAAATTTGCCGAAAATATCGTTTTCAAAAAAAACTACTCATGTCAGCACAAGAGCAAATCGTTTGATGAAAAGAACTGCTGCAATTTCTGAAACAACTAGGTTTGTAACAATATCAGAATTATTAAAAAAAAATATTTATTTATTATTTAATAAAATTTAATTTTAGCTCTGAGCTTCATGAATCTCAATCTGGCATTTTAGAGACTTAAATTTAATTCCCTACCCGAATATTTTCTAATGCAGATGTACAGTGTATTCCAGATAATCGAGATAAATGTAATCAAGTGGATTTTCGAGGCAGATTTGATATAACTTCACTATGGAACACCGATGCAAAGCTTAATACAAGGTCGAGAATTTCAACTCTAAATTTGTTGGTGAATGTATGTGAGTTAGATAGAAAAGAGAAGTGCACCACGTCGTCCTTGTTCCGAAATAGCTGCAGAATTATTATTTTTGTCCAACATTACAATTTTTGATTTAACGTAACGTTGAATTCATACAGATTTAATATGAATAGATGAATTTTATTTAAAAAATTTAAACTTCCCTTTAAGCTGCATAGTCTATTTTTTATTAGATTTAAACTTATACATCAAATTATAATTTAGTTTTATTTAATAACTTACGCTTTGAATTTATCATATATTTGGTTATTTACTATAGAAAAAACACAAATGTCAGCGCTGTTTTGCTGTTTACCAATCGTCAATAGAGAAATTGTCAACAAACACAGCACCTTGCTTATATTTTGAAAACAAACATTTGTATTTTATGACAAAACTTTGCAATAGCAAACATCCTTAATTTATAATTATGGTTTCATGTTTTATGCCGGAAAAATGTTTTAAATGGATTAAATCTTGCTCCCAGAATTTTATAAATATTTCTAATAGTGCAACTAATTTCGCAGTTGGTTTGTTTGGTAGTTTTTAATTTTTCTGCCATTATTTGGAAATGTTATTCGGTCCGTAGACTAAAAATCTCTTGTCAAATAATTTTATTAATGTTGTTACTAAGCGTTTACATAAAAATTAAAATAACACACAAAAACAACTGTTTTGAAAATTTCCCTTTGCGATTATGTGCAATCATGTTAGGTGGGATCTTACGTTAGAGCTGTTCTGCGTCGTAAACGTTTAATTTTACATTTACATGGATTGTTTTCGTCGAAGTTTTCGAAGTTGTTTTCAAATTTTTTTTTTTTTGTTTTTGACCACTATATGTTTTGCTCACTCTATCATAGGGCAAAATATACATAAGACTCATGTAGTGTAAAAAAATTTTCTGTTCCGATGGTAATCTATTTTACTATTGGCTAAAGAAACGCTCCACTTCCATACAATAGCACAGACAAAAAAACTAAGTTCCATACCAATTTTTCGAAAACACTTGCTGTGTTCCAAATACTTATGAGCAGATTATAAATGGAAAGGGTTTGAAAACCTACTATGAAAAATAATCTACTTTTGTATAACGCATGAGTAGCTGCGTGTAGTCACAAGTACCTGTGAGTATTTAGCTACGATAAACGAAATGCAGCAACTGGAATCAACACTAATATCGAGCGTAGTAATTTTTGGCTGTTTTCGAAAAAATGATTTCGATATTCATTTTCACAAAAAATAATTGTTCAATGATATTTATTTAAAAAGATTCTGTAAATACATGCGATGCATGCTTAATATGAGAATTAATTATTTTCAATAAATAATTATGTTTTTCATAAAAATAAAACCGAGCAAAACGATCAGTGGGAAAGTTATCAGCTTTAAGTTGCTACCTCACAATAAGCCCAATCTATAGAGTAAACTATTGTGAGTTTTTGAAACTTCAATTCACTGAAAACGACAATTAACCGAAAAAGTCAATTCACCGAAAATAAGAATTCACAAAAAAATTAATTCACCGAAAATGACAATTGATCGTACACGAAAATTCATCAAAAACACTAATTTAACTAAAATATTTCAAACGCTTCGCATATTATTAAAACGAATAATTTATAATAATACACCTTATTTTGTCTGTTTGAATTTTTCCAGTAAAGTTTTTATTGGATCGCCTTTTAACGGAACAACCAAAATTCGATATTAGGTTAGGTTAGGTTTCAGTGGTTGCTTACTGCACACTTAGGCCAATTTTTAGGCCCATTGTGATACCACTCATTCACTCCACATCATTAACCCACCTACTTCACCTACTCACACAACTACACAGTATACCACCTGCACATTGCAAGCTCCATGTCAACCTGTACATTGACATGGAAGGTGGGTCGGCGCGTGACACGGAATTCTGCACTCCATCAGAGGGTCTTAGTTGTATTTATTAGCATCACCGATCGTAATCGATGATGAAAATTCGATTTGCATCTAGCCTCTGATGGGATTCGAACCCAGCACCTCCCGGTCCAAGTGCCAAAGCTTTAACCACTGCACCACTTGTCCGGTAAAATTCGATGTTAATATCAACATTTTTCTTTCGCTGGCTACCCACATAGACCATAATTTACAAACAAAGAAGAATATAATTAGTGAAGACTGTTATAAAAACGCTGATTTGAAATTATCGTTCTCGATAAATTGTCGTTTTTGGCGAATTGTCGTTTTTGGTGAATTTTCGCTAACCGTGAACTTTCTTTGCCGTGAACGATAATTCACCCAAAAAGACAGTTCACCGAAAACGAAATAGGTCAAATGAAAGTTACTTTTGGTTTGCATTTTGTATCATATTTCTGTTAAGCGATCATGATAAGCAGGTTAATACGATATCTTAAACAGAGTTCTATTTTTCTCAACTCTATGTTTTTTTCGTGGTCATAGTGGATTTATATGATACAAATCGTATTCGAATATGAGTTCCGAATATAGCTCTGAAAACAGTCAGATATGATTTAATTAGAATAATTACAAAATATAGTATAAAGGATAAATACATATGCGACTCTAAATAAAATGCTGTTTGCAAA
The DNA here is from genome assembly GCA_963691935.1 of Nephrotoma guestfalica. Classification (NCBI taxonomy): domain Eukaryota; kingdom Metazoa; phylum Arthropoda; class Insecta; order Diptera; family Tipulidae; genus Nephrotoma; species Nephrotoma guestfalica. The sequence continues at coordinate 133,287,783 of OY829914.1, read as the reverse complement.
TAGTTCTGGAATGCGGCGAACTAGATCGGATTTAGGTTATTTCATATCCGATCATGATAAAGTTTGGGTTTTAGAATGGAAATAGGATTCTAAAATGATTAACCAATAACAATCAACTTGGGTATGTCTGATGGACATGGGATTATAAAATGAGGTTAGAAAGAACTTCTGTAATATGGTGAACTGACAGGAACCTATGACATTTCTTAACCGATAATGATGAAATTGAGAATGTAGGATGAAAATGAGATTTTAAAATAATATTTAGAGGTAGTTTTGCAATGTGGCTTATTGAGACATAACTAAGCTATTCTTAATCTATAATGATGAAATTCGATATTTAGGATAGATATAAGATTCTAAAATAATTTTTGGAGGAATTCTGGAATATAGTACATTGAGACAGAGAGTTCATTCTTTTACCGATAAAATTGCCCATTTTGGTTTAAAATGCAATTTTGCTAAAATAAGTAATTTATAGATGTGTAATTCTGGAGCAGCCCAAATACACAGATTGTATCTGCTTAACGCGCATTTGATTGCTATCCGGTTATAAAATTTTAATTTTATGTGATTGAGATAATTGTTGAAAAAAAATATACCATGCCCTTGTGGTATTCAGTGACCTACAGAGGCCTGTTAGGCGTTCAGTTTCTGTTTCAGACCCGGAAAGGGGCTGAAAAATCAATATCCGGTACTAACAGTTAGCGTCACTACAAACATGACTCAAAAAGGCTAGGAAAGAGTTCAGGAAAACTCTAGTTACTATCTTTATTGGAAGGGCTGGTGTTCAATGTAAACAGATAAATTTATAGCGCTCAAAACGTCTTCGTTTTATTTCCCGCCGTATTTTTACTACGCAAGAACCAATTTTAATTTTTTTTAGAAAAATTCATATTTTTCGTCACGGTTAACTCGTTAATAAAATTTGTATTTAAAATTGTTCCTAAGAAATATTTTCACTCGGTTTGTGAAAAGAAATTCAAACAAATCTAGCTTTGTTTTAGTTTCAGTAGAACGATAACTAATCTAACAAAAACGTCATTAACTGTTTAAGAAAACTTGAAATGAAAATAATTTATAAGTTTTAAAAAAGTAGTTGGAAAACTGTATCATTGCAACTAAATTAATGGTTTCCATCACTCTCACTTTCTGCGACAAATAAAAACTAAGCTTGCTCAATGAGTTGTTATACCAACCAGATCAGTTGGCAGAATTTCTCCCACATTTTCAATTTTTTTCAAACCGAGTTGGATTTCCACTTAAATTGATAAATCTGTAGAACAACATTCATTGTTGTTCTAGAGATTTATCTATCCAACATCTCTTTTATATGATCGAATATGAAATGGAATAGTTCAACCTCAGTTAGCCTTATTCCAGAGATTTTTCAAAAAACCATTTTAGAATCACATTTCTATACTTCACATCCGATTTCTTTTTGACTGGTTATCAAATGGACGAGTTACGTTTTTTTGGGCCATATTCCTGAATTTTTTCCAAAAATGAAATTTTGATCCCATTTTCATCATAAAACTTTATGATAATGTCTTAAGGAATCGCCTAGTTCCGCTCCAATTGGCCATATTCAAGAACCACGTTCAAAACTAATTTTAGAATTCCATTTCTATGCAACATACCAATTTTATTATGATTGCCGGAAATGGCTTGTATTCTTCATTTAACAATTCTATTAGTTCCATACATTTTTAACCAATTCTGGACTATAACCACTGTGTCAAGACGTTGTTTAAAAAAATATTTTAGAATCTCATTTCCATTCGATTATGAAATGTCCTTATTCCGTTTCAGTTCCACACCCCCAAACCATATTTTATCAATATCGGTTAAGAAATAACCTAGCCCCGTCCGAGTTAGCCATATATCAGAACTTCCTCAAACAAATATTCGGTGAACTGTCGTTTACAGTGAGTTGTCGTTTTCGATGAATAGTCGGTTTTGGTGAATTGTCGTTTTCTTTGAATTGGCATTTTCGATGACTTTTCGTTGTCGATGAGTTGTCGTGCTATCAAAGTTTTCAAAGTTATCATCTAAAACCACTAACTATAAATTAAACATTTTCATTTGACAACAGTTATTTTAATCAACTATAGGCAATGAAATTATGAATTTTGTATTCTCATTTGCTTCGTTTATTCAACAGCTAAACTAGCAACGCTTCTCATGTTATTTTCATATAAAATCGAATTTTTAGCTGGCTGAGCTTTAGAATATGTCGCGTTTATATCGGTGCTACACTTATCATTTTGCATATATTATTGCTAGTTTAGCTTTAAGCGCAGCAATTGTAGGCTAAGAAATTTGTGTCATGTTAAATTACGAGTCCTACAGTTTTAAAAGTTTTGATTAAAAAATTATTTTAATTTTTATTGGTTTTTAAAAACTCTATTTACAAAAACATTCATTTAGTTTTCGTCTGAGATTGCGACATCCATGAGGTCTCATTTTCAAAACTTATGTAAAAGGACAAACAAATATTTATAAAAGAAAAAGTCAAAACTTCTGAAATGGACACCATTCTATTCCATTCGGCGCATGTACTCGTATATTAGTTTGCTTCGTCATACTACTCGTCATACTCCTCCTTGGTGCTTTCCTTGCCTTTGTATTTAACGCGGCATGTGGCTAACGCTATCGAATTACAGCGTTAATTGTAAAAGGGCACTCTGCAATTTTGAAGCCTCCTGCATCTTTAAAATGACTAATCTTGTGATGTAGTCGTGACGAAAGCTATGTCAAAATCGATCGACAGCAAAAAACGGTGAGAGTCAGACAGTGAAGAGTCGCCGATGATGATTCTGATGTTCATTTCCGATCTAAATAAAAAAAATTGTGTTAGCGAAATACGATTCAAAATGATTAACGGCACCGCATTTTGGATTATCTTTAGCAATGAGATCTTTGGGATAGTCACAATGACACCATTTTTCCAGCAGTCAAAGATGTTTTTCCGAAAGTAAAATTTGGTAAAAGCAACACGCACTAGGTTTAAGTTTAGTATGTATTTTATGTGGTTTTGAACTCACGAAGAATATATAGCTATTAGCTAATATTTTCAGAATTTCCAGAATAATCCTTGAAAAATCTTACAGAAATAAATTAAATTGACAGTGTACCAACAACTCAAAAGAAATCCAAAAAACCTGAAATGCTAATTTGAAATAGTTCAATAGTCCAAAAATTCAATATTATGTGATCTAAAAATATTGCGCCTTTTTAGAACACGTATTATAGGCTAAAAAGTTATAAATTCACAAAATTCGTGGAATCCAGACTCATTGTAAGACATTTGAAGCTATAGAGCATTTGTATGTATTTCGAAATTGGTCTTGTTTTAATAGTAACAAACTCTTATTCTTTCTTTAACGTGTCATTTCTATGGAGGAGTTTGAAGCGTCTTGAACAATTTTTCACATATTCCTTCTACATAGCTGATCCTTCCATCGGGTTGTGAATAGAGGTCTACAGAAGGTCATTTTACCAAGTCTAACTCGGATGATTTTTTTTGAAGTTGTTGAGCTTTTTCTAATTTTTATTGAGCTCACTTGTATTTCTTTCTTTAATTAAGCCACTCGAGCGTAATCCGGTCTATTTTAAAATGGAAAAACAAGCTGCTGCTTCATTTCTCTGCGTACTGTAAAATATTGAAATATTGTAAAATCGTTACGAACTGGGGTCTAACACGAACTAAGAGAAAGTTAGTTAGCTTGTAAAGATATAAGGCTATATTTTTCGAATTCCTGATGGCCTACACTACTTCGTTCGAAGTGGTCGAAGTGTCACGTAATGACCCAGTGGCTGGTCCTTCGTGCTCTAAATATTTCTGGTGTATTTTTGAAATGAACACCTGGTATATTGGATCAATTGAAATTGTAAAAATACGTGGGGTGGTAATAAAGTTCAAATAAAATATGTTTTACGTGTGCGCGTATGATTTTTTTTTGTGGAAATATAGACATTTTTTTAACAAAGGGATTCCAAATGTTTATTTCGTACATATACACATTACACATACAATATAATAATAATGATAACAATGAGAATGTCTATCAAAATGTCAATTAGTAATCCGTCACAATATTTTTATTTTCTGTTTGCTTCCATATGGGTAGGTAAGGCATACAACCAAGAATGCTTCAAACCTTATTTCATTATTTGACATCATTTATGCTGAAACCTTATATACCTACATATGTGCGTGTAAGCCTCATACGTATATGTACATATAAAAGTGAAAATAAGGCCAGTACTGTTTGATGGATCCCTCAATATTTTTGAAATCAATTATATTTTCATTATATTGTTTACAAAATTCCAAATAGGATTATTTATTTATCAGCCATCACTTTTTCTCGGATACATACTTGGGGCATGTTTGTTGCTATTGCTTTAAAAAGTTCTTTTAAAACGATAGATAATTTTATATATAAAAAATTCCTGATTTTATCAGTACTCGGTAGTAAGTTAGATGAAAATCTGTTACAAAAAAGTGTGGAAAAAGAAATTAATTGCTGGGCGATTTAAGGTTAAGTAACCCCATGTGGTTTGGGCGACTTTAACCATGAAACTAAACATATGAAGAGCCTTAGGCCTCAAATGACACAAGTACTTTACTATGTAAGCAAAATCTGAGCAGATTTGAAATTAATTTGCTTTCGTTTCTTTTCGATTCCTCATTCTGTTGATAAACCAAATATACATCCCCTTTAGTAATATATATTAGCGAATGATTGAGCAACAGATTAGGACATAACATAATATTTTCATATTTTCCATTTCTACATTTTATTTAAATTATAAGTAAAAGGGTATTCTCCTTTGGAAGAGGAATAGGGTTTGCTATTACATACACAAATTTAATTAATAAACTGAAATATAATAACTAAACTACAGATAATTAATAATATTTAAAAGGAAATATAGTTAACAGCAAAACAATTTCAATATTAAGCATCAATGAAATTTGACTTTCACAAGCTTCATTGAAGGCATATTTGTTTATTCGATATCTATCTAGGAAGCAAAAGTAATTAGGAAATTTACAAATTAAACAATAATATATGAAAATAACTTTTTAATTTTTCTACTATAATTGAATTTATAAAACTTTTCGACTTACAAAATAGACTATTTTTATGAGTGTGAATTTTTTAACAAAAAATCTAATAAGAATTATTCAAGCCTAAGTATGTGTTAGTTTTACACTGTTAAGTATAAAGTTTAGCGAGACAAATAGTCAGTTTTAGAAAGAGACAAACTTGGTACGATGTGGGTGGGAATATGAATTTCTTAATAGAGTTCCATCTATTTTTCTTTGAGTAGATCAACAAACCGCTCTATTTCGAACTGTTTATAATTTGTATATTGATTTTTAATCAAACGAAACCAATTTTCAACGTTAGTATTCGATAAGCGGCAGGAATATCGAGTTTTTTTAGAATAGCAGGTGGCTCAGAAGGGTAAATACGAAAAATACTTTCTGATGACAAATTTAACAAAGTCTGGATAACTCATTTCATCGGCTGCGTCAGACTCCGAAAATCGAGGCTCGAGGATTGAATAAAATGTATGCGTCCATGGCTTCCTAAATGGACTACAGAAAAGGTTACAAAACGCGGTAAAAGTTCCTCGATTTTTTCTAAATTATCACAATTGAGAAAAGCTCAGAAAAATCTAATATTAATTTTTTTTGGCTGATACTAATATTTACACATTTCGTTGTAATTTGCTTTGCGATAATAAAGGGTGATTTTTTTGTGGTTAGGATTTTCATGCATTAGTATTTGACAGATCACGCGGGATTTCAGACAAGGTGTCAAAGAGAAAGATGCTCAGTATGCTTTGACATTTCATAATGAATAGACTTACTAACGAGCAACGCTTGCAAATAATTGAATTATATTACAAAAATCAGTGTTCGGTTCGAAAAGTGTTTCGCGATTTACGTCCGATTTATGGTCTACATAATCGACCAAGTGAGCAAACAATTAATGCGATTGTGACCAAGTTTCGCACTCAGTTTACTTTATTGGACATTAAACCAACCACACGAATGCGTACAGTGCGTACAGAAGAGAATATTGCGTCTGTTTCTGAGAGTGTTGCTGAAGACCGTGAAATGTCGATTCGTCGCCGTTCGCAGCAATTGGGTTTGTGTTATTCGACGACATGGAAGATTTTACGCAAAGATCTTGGTGTAAAACCGTATAAAATACAGCTCCTGCAAGAACTGAAGCCGAACGATCTGCCACAACGTCGAATTTTCAGTGAATGGGCCCTAGAAAAGTTGGCAGAAAATCCGCTTTTTTATCGACAAATTTTGTTCAGCGATGAGGCTCATTTCTGGTTGAATGGCTACGTAAATAAGCAAAATTGCCGCATTTGGAGTGAAGAGCAACCAGAAGCCGTTCAAGAACTGCCCATGCATCCCGAAAAATGCACTGTTTGGTGTGGTTTGTACGCTGGTGGAATCATTGGACCGTATTTTTTCAAAGATGCTGTTGGACGCAACGTTACGGTGAATGGCGATCGCTATCGTTCGATGCTAACAAACTTTTTGTTGCCAAAAATGGAAGAACTGAACTTAGTTGACATGTGGTTTCAACAAGATGGCGCTACATGCCACACAGCTCGCGATTCTATGGCCATTTTGAGGGAAAACTTCGGAGAACAATTCATCTCAAGAAATGGCCCGGTAAGTTGGGCACCAAGATCATGCGATTTGACGCCTTTAGACTATTTTTTGTGGGGCTACGTCAAGTCTAAAGTCTACAGAAATAAGCCAGCAACTATTCCAGTTTTGGAAGACAACATTTCCGAAGAAATTCGGGCTATTCCGGCCGAAATGCTCGAAAAAGTTGCCCAAAATTGGACTTTCCGAATGGACCACCTAAGACGCAGCCGCGGTCAACATTTAAATGAAATTATCTTCAAAAAGTAAATGTCATGGACCAATCTAACGTTTCAAATAAAGAACCGATGAGATTTTGCAAATTTTATGCGTTTTTTTTTAAAAAAAAGTTCTCAAGCTCTTAAAAAATCACCCGTTATTAATAAAATGAGCACAGCAAAAAAACACTGCTGCTTTATTTTTGTGCGGAATGTAAATAGATACACTCATTAAATTAATAGAATTGCAATTATTGATGCCCAAGGCCAATCGACAACATCGCAGTTTACTGATCTAGGTTTAGGTAGTTTGAGCATTTGAAATTCCACGTCAAATAAGAATTTTGTTAATGTTTTCGAGTCATGTTGACTTGATCCCATCTCTGCAATTGGTACAATTATGTTATTGATTTTAATAACACACGCATAGTACAGTATATGCTTAAGGTTATGTGGGCAACAAGTCGTACTTCTTACTGCGCTACCTGTAGCATTCATGTGTATTACGATTGGTCGAAACTTTTGTAAAAGCTTTTGTAAAAGATTTGGCTAAACCGAATTAAAATTACTTTGAGGGGATAAGCAAACGAATAAATATATTTATCTCTTTTACTTTGCTCATTAACACATTTTTGAAAAATATCCATAAATATTCATAATAGTGCGGTGTTTTATTACTAAGTTCGTTTCTTATTTTTTCTCGACGATCTCCTCTAATTTGGCTAATTACTTTAGAGCCCAAATGAACCACAAAATTGTGATCTTGGACAAAAGCAAAAAGCGTTTAAATTGTTTTAAAATAAATTTGTATTTTTGATCGTGCTTACCAAATTTACATTTACATTTGAAGGTGTATCGTTCCAAAACATACAACGCAGGGGTTACCAGCTTCTATCAAAGCATTATTGATTGTATCGCGAATATTTTCTAATTTTTAATATATTTTAATTGAATTTCAAATTTTCAACTCATCGTTTTTTGCACTTTGTTTCGATTAAGGGTTGTAATTCTGGCGTATCAATTTCCAAAAAATCTCGTGGCTTAGGTATATCATGATCGTTCGGCTTTGGCGTGATTTCTGGAACATTCGAATGAGTGTCAACAATAATCGCCGATGTTTGTTGATGTTTTAGTCTTTATCCGTTGGTTTTTGTAATGATGTATTTTGTTTCGATAAAGGGTTGTAATTCTGTTGTGTTTGTTTTCGTCTATGGGTTCATCTGCCCGGAGACTCACAAAACAACAAATAATGCGACAAAACCTTTTTAGACTTATTTGATTTAATTAAATTAAAAATATTAATAAATAAAATTTATTAAATTGAAATGAAACAACTGTCTGCTTCAACGTTATAAATCGTATACTCTGCCCCGATATTTTATTATAAACTTTACAATTTTTATGTATAAGCTATTGAGAGAAAATAATTATGTTGGCGATTGATCGTCGTAGAGGAAGGACGTGGGTTTGTCTCTCCTTTAAATAAATTAATATTTTAATTCAATCAGTTTAAATTAACTAATAAATTAATAATATATATATTAGTTGATAAATAAATAATAATGTCAATAATAATTTGTGTGAACTTAATTAGTGAAGTGAAAAGTTATACATATTGTATCGTTATATGATTTGTGTATGGTGCGCTTGCAATAGTGTAGAATATGTACATAACAATTTTTGTTTATATGAATGTATTTTGATACCGTTGCTTGAATGCATCATACGCATTGCATGCAAACCTTCATTGTGTAGAACTTTTTTGATTCCAAAGAATGCATAAGATAAGTGTATTTTTCATTTTTTCATTGTTTTAATACATATCTTAATCCATATTAACACATATTTGTTCCAATTTTAAGTATATACACATATTTTATAGTGGTTCATATAGTGGGTTATTCGAGTATTGTCTATGCGAGAAAGGGTTTTTCGTTTCTGTTGTTCTGTTTAGTTACTCTCGCTAACAATTTTTGTTGTTGTTTTGCTATGGAGAGTATGCATGTTTGGTGATCGATGATTATTTCTCGTTTTTTCTGATTTTTGTAACTTTGCAACCATGGTTTGTTATATATATATATATATATATATATATATATATATATATATATATATATATATATATATATATATATATATATATATATATATATATATATATATATATATATGTACATAAGTATTTACTCGAACATAATTTCTATTGTAAAATGGTTTTTCAATGTGTGTGTATGATGAGCGCCAAAATTTGCTTAAATATTTAAGTAGATTTTGTGAGCGCACAAGAATGAATATATAATAATCGATGAACCTGTGCCTACACACATATGTGTTTCGGCCGTCTCGCAATGTATGTACTTTGTATATACATATGTATATAAAGCGTAGACATGCTCTAAAGAAAAAGCTTTCACTGTGCGTTTATAGTTGCAAAAATTTGTGCGACGCTTGTATGTCGCACTCGCTCCGCAGGTATGAATATATACCTTCCGGAGTGAGTGATATGTTGGTGTGTTGGTGCCGCGCCGGTTTCCGCAGGTATAAACGCGGGTCATACGGGTGATATGGATTTTTTTTTTTATGATTAGTTTGTTATTTGTAGGTGCGGTGAAGAGGTAGATTTACATACTCCTGAGCGTGAACTTTATTTATCTTTTGTTTTGAATAATTGTTTTTTATTTTGGGGTAGTTTTCGTTTAGAGATTTACTATTTTCAGCGGTAATGCCTTTGATTTGGTGAACTCGTATAAAGTGTGTAGTGGTGTGTGTATGCGTGAAGAGTGGGAGTTTCGTTCGTTTTTCTTCTTCAGGTCATCCACTCTACCTGCATATCATCGGATTAGGGACGTCATATTGGGGAATGGTAAAGTTCTGAATGATGATTGAATCAAGAAGAAGGTGAACGCAGAGTAACATTTTGCACAACCCAAAATGTTAATTTTGAGTTGTGCTCCACATTATTAGAATTTGATCCGCACAGGGACTCTGGAGCAGTCATTGCCGGCTAAGCATCAGGGGAAGTCGTGGCGTTTCCCAGAGTATGTGTGGATCAGGTGTAACCGCGAAAAGGATTAGTTCTGATTACCTACCTATCCATTTGATATACCTATAGCGTTACCCTAATTCATCCTCAATCTCTTATTGATTTATTTCATTACAACGAAACACAAAAGAACGGTAAAGCGGAAAAATGTCATACAATAAAAAAATAATAATTTCGCAAATTAAGTAAAGTGAAAAGTATATAAACCATTTATTGTTAATTCAAAATAAATAAATAAAAATATTTGAAAAGGAAAATTAAAAAGAAAAAAAATCATTATAAACTATATAAAAGAAAATTGAAATCAAGAATTGAAAATTAAGAAAAAAAATATATTAAATTAAATCAAATTAAACTAGAAGAACTCCTAAACGAACAGCTGTTCCTATACTACTACTACCTAGTTCTATGATTTAATCTACACGTCACCAATATTCATTTAAAAATGAAAAGTTATATTTTGTACCAATGAAAATCAAAACAAAATCAATGAAAGTTTACTTGGCTTTTTTGTGTTGCATGATGGTGTCCTTGTATGTTGATGTTGATGATACTGTTGATTGGAGTGTAATCCATAAGTTTCCAAAGTGGTGCCTCGTTATCCGTTACAAAGGTTTTAAATTTTAAACGTCTTTATTATTAATTTTTGTTTAACTTTTACGTATTTTCATGATTTTATTTTATTATTACGGTTTTATGAATGAACGTTTTAAACTCGAAAATATGGTTAAATTTAAATTTTTGTTAACCCAATTTTCGTTATTATTAAAATTGTAATCGACACGTGTCGCTAGTTATGAATCCGAAATGTCCACTGGATTAATTCACTGTGTTTGGTTTTATTTTTTTAATTTTATTAATTATTATGCCATATGGCTTAGTGCACTAACTTAAATTAAAAATGTCTTTTAATTGTATTTTCACCTACAGAAATGTGGTCTTGCAAACCAATCAATTGTCCACCATGTTTTCCAATAGAAAAATTTGAAACTGGATTTTATAAGTCCACCAAAAAAAATCACAAAATTATTCTTATAATTGCTAATTTTATTTTACAATGTTTTTAAATACGAGGGTTCGAATTTAACTCGTTTAATATAATCCTTTTTTTTCTTTTAAAACAGAAAAAAACGCAAGTTCAAAAACTATAATTATACTTTTAAAAACGCGTAATCGTTCATAATGAATTTTTTTTTTTTAAGTATTTTATTTTATTTTCAACTTAAAGTTTGTGAAGCTTCTCAACTTAACTCATCCCTGTTGAAAAACACAATTGGTTCCGTTCATATGGGATAATTTTTATTTTCCCAAGCGCACATGGTATTTTAATATTATTACGTATATAAAAAAATCGAGAAAACTGATATCAACACGACTTTGTTGAACTTGTAAGATAATTTTTGTTTTCGCACACTTGAAAATTTCTGTTTGGACTGACTATCAAAAAACAGCATCCAACCATACAAAAAAAAATATCTTCTTCTTCTCCATCATGACTCACCAAATCTATCGAATTCATATCGACAATCGATAATAATTTTCTGCTATAAAACAGATCGATCGATAAAATTTACAGTTCAGCGAAAACGTATTGTGTCATTGTGATAGGGCAAAGCGTGCGATGTCACAGCAGTTTGTCGGGATTGAGGGTGGATAGGCAAGTTTATGCTCGGGTGACTGGGGGTTTGTTTCTCCTTCGCATGTGCAGGATGTGGATGTGTAGGGTCTGGGAAGAACTTAACAAAAGATAATTTCCATGGCATTTGTGTGGGGGTGTTTTTTCGCATCTATGTTGTTTGGGCCTGCATGCATACAAACTGTATTTTTATATGTCTTCTACTTGCCGTATTTTTATTTCAGAGATTAGCTAATTTTTAGTATTGTTCCTCTATCCAATTAGTCATCTGAATAATAAATTATTATTGTTAAATTAAATTAATTATAAATTAGGCTAATAAGAACGAAATTTAATTTTGCATGGTATGAGTAATTAGATTAAAATTATAATACTATTATTTTCTCGAGTTGGGTGGAGGAAATTTTTGGTCATTCATAGTAGTGAAGTTTTGTTTCAGGAAATTTACCAATTAACATTTTTCTAGGATCTTCATTGCTGATTATTTGTATCCAGAGGGCGGATTTATTGTGCCGTCTTGTGCTTTACTAGCTGTTGACTGCTTGGATGTCTATGACCGAGTCGAGTCTGTCATGTCTGGTGACCTTTTCTGTCCCACCATCTTGTTGTGTGTAGGGAGGGGGGTGTACGATAAGCCCGGCGTGTCCGGGATCCCTGCTTGGTCTTGGCCGTGCATTCTGATCAATCAATCAACCAAATAATTGATTGTTTTTGTTTATAGTTATTTTAATATTTTAATAATTTTTCGTTCCTTACTTTAAACAATTCTATAAATTGAAATTTTGTCGAAAGTCGTAACTTAAAACAATACAGTTGTCGGCAAATAGAATTCAATTTATTTTTATTACTATTAAAAAAAATGTTTTGAACACACCGGAAGGTCAGGGAGATTGTGATTGCAACATTATTGATCAGGGAGTCTACTTAATTACTTACGCTTTGAGCATAAACTTAATACAATCAAATATGTAACCGATCCAAAGACTTTTTGCTATGGAATGTTGTTTTTCGACGATCTCTTCTGGTTGAATTCAGGTTATGTTTTAGTGAAGTTGTGTGAACGTTAGATATAAATCAACCCTGCTTTTAGTTGGATGAATTTAAATATAGGTAGCTGAATGACAATACCGAGTTTAAAATTTTGTTTACAATACAACGGAATATTTAAACACTAACATTACGAACGTGAAGTCCCTCGGTTAGACGGTGTTGGATGGGAAGATAGGGAAAATAAGGTTACACGCAGTATATGATGAGATGACCCGTAGATGTGAATTAAATAACCTAATCAGTCTATTATGTTTATGACTAATGCCGAATACCTATGATGAATATTAGTATCCTTTACTTCCACCACAACTAACCGGAATTAATAAACTAACAAAATCTAATCTAGAGTGTGAATATAATTGAGACCAACATTTTAATATATTTAAGTAATTAGAAAATGACTTTGCTGCGGTTCGCCCTAGTTGTTTCAGTGACTAACATCCTTTCCTAATTAACCTTATCTGTTAAGGAAGCAGGCAGGGCCTGGGCCCGCATGATGCTGAAATATTATTCGCATTCAGATATAATTTGTTATTTGATTGTTGTTATTTCAGGATTATGGTAACGTACCTAGGATCGCCGTTATGGCTGGCCTGTACTGTACGCCTCTATCATATCATATCATATCATAAGCTATTGAGAGAAAATAATTAAATTTATGTGTATATAAGTATAAGTAAATAATAAGTACATAAATTTATTGTTATATTCATTTACATATAACCAATTGTATGTACAATATATTTTGGATTGTGTTACAATTAAACTGAAATACATTGTATATAAATAAACATTACAGTCGGACAGTAAATGTAAGCAATAACAAAAAATATAAATCATAATTCAGTGATGCTGAGAGAATTTTGAGATGTCCGAACAGTATTAATTTCCATAAAATCTCCTGCCGTAGGTATATCATTATCGTTCGGCTTTGGGGTGATTTCTGGAACATTCGAATAAGCGTCAATCCGTTAGTTTTTGGAATGATGCTTTTTGTCTCGATAAAGGGTTGTAATTATGTTGCAGTAATTTTCATAAAATCTCTTATACCATTATCGTCGGCGTTGGTGTGAGTTCTGAAACATTTGAACGACCGTCAACAATAATCGCGGGTGTTTGTTTAAAAGTTTTTTGTGAATCATTATAATCCAAAGTACTGGTATAAGTATGATTTTCTAAACAACTATAATTCAGCCGGGTTGGTTGAAAATTTGAAAAATTAATATCGGTTGAATTATTAGATAGCAATTCTTTATTTTGGAAAATACGGGAAACTGCTAATTTTACTTTATGTTCATAAAGTTTATTTTCCTTTAAATTCATACGCCGAAAAATCATTTTAATAAATTTCGTATTTAAAGAAAATTTAAAAGATGATTATTCTTCGATATCTTCCAAAATGCGAATCAACAAATTCTTGTCAATTACTTTTTTATTTGTATAATTGTATTTGTTTACTTTCATTTTAACTATCAAAATAAAAAAAATTAAATATATAATATTTAATGTTGATATTGCTGTTGTTAATGATATTTTGGAAAAATATTCAACTTATATAAAACAAAAAAACTCGAAAGAAATTGTAGAAATATGTGTATATTTCTATAGTAGAAATATTAATGCCTAAATCTATATTAAACCTTTGCGGTCGTATGTCTATTCTCAGCCACCAACGCTTTTTACCGTTCCAGCCGTATGTCTGCTTTCAGCCACCACAGCAAAGAACCATGCTGATCTCCTATTATATTAACACTTAACGGACGGGTCGAATTCGGCACAGTAGCATCAACATTTATTTGTACGGTACTTTTTGGGTTCTGTTTATTTTTGTATATAAATATGTTTGTACCTACATAAAAAAAAATGATGGTACCAAGAAAAAAGCACAATGTGCATAAAATGCGTACTAAAAATTCAAACAAAAACGTAAATTTACGTGGCCAACAAGCTTCGGAGATACGTAGAATTCGAAATAAAATTTTATGAATTGTATTTACTTAAGTGTAATTAGGCATTTTCGCTTCTTAAAATTTTTTAAAATAATACTCTAATAAGATGGCAAAAGAAATGTACCGAAAGAAGCCTAACGTAAAATTTAAACTAGCGATGACGAATTTTATTTTGACTCTTTGAACATTGACTTTGATATAGAAAGTGATAACGGTTGTTTTGAAAATATTTATATTAGTGATTCTGATAGTGACATCGTTCCGGTGCAGCGACGAATTATGCAATTAGAAATTTCCAGCGATAAAGAAGTAGAAGTAAATGATGAAAATGAGAATATTGGTATAAATGAATTTACTGTTTGAAGAGATGTTACGCACAGAGACCAGCCTTAATCAAAAACTAATTTTTCGACGGGATATAAGATTGTTGAACCTAATGTACCTGTTGATTGCACGGAATCTATCGATTTTTCAGACTCTTTTTCACAGATACAAACAATTGTACTAGAAACAAATAAATGTGCCAAAAATAAAAAAGATCAGCAAAGCTTATCTGAACGATCAACTTGGAATAACTGGGTCGATGTATCGAAAGAAGAGTTAACAGTTTTTTGGGTGTCATCCTTAACATGAGTACTATACCGGTTCCTAATATGAAAGATTATTGGACTAAGGAGCATGTTGGAAACATACTATTTTTTAGAGATATATTTCGAAGGGAAAGATTTCTTCAAATATTTTGGGTGTTACATTTGAATGAAAATGTTTCCGGACATCCAAATATAACGACAAGATTCCAAAAAGCGAGCAATTTTATCGATTATATTGATGGTAAGTTCCGAAAGCATTATACACCAGACAGAGACATATCAATTAATGAATCTATTGTTAAATTTAAGGGCAAAATTAGTTTCTTAACTTACAATCCCAATAGGCCCACCAAATGGGGAAATCGTATTTATGTGTTATCAGATGCACGTACAGGATAAATATATGCTGTTCCCTAGTACGGAAGCGTTAGTATAGAATGTCTCATACGTCCGGATCTCCCTGTAAGTTCAAGGATTTACAACTGTACCAAAAGTTATTGAACGCAAATCCTGAGGCAAAGGGATATCATATCTATACAGATAAATATTTTACAGGAATGCCATTAGCGCAGCAGCTTTTAAAACTAAGGTGCTATTAACTGGTACAATTCAAACAAACAGAAAATATATTCCAGATGTGATTAATAAACCAGCTGTAACAAAAAATAATAATGTTGCTGCCTACCGATCAGGTGATATTTTATTATTAGCGTAGAAGGATAAGAGAATAGTTACCATATTAAGCAGCTAACCTCGGGTATGAAAACTATACAAAGAAGATTGAAAGGAAGTAGCACCGTCAATATTACCAAGCCAAAAGTTATTATAAACTACAATTTAAATATGCGAGGTGTCGATAAGGTTGACCAATATGCAAGTTCAGATAGTTTTATGAGAAAATCATGTACATGGTAGAGACAATTTTGTTTTCTGGGTATTAGAGGTATGCGCAATCAATAGTTCTTATATAAGGAGTCAGCTAGAGAGAAAACAAGACACCTATGTCACATTTTATATTTGTCCGGAAATTGGTGTAACAACTTGTAGGTGATTTTCGTGATGGAGCATCTTCTAAATCAGGAAGACCATCGTCCTCAGATAAAGAGGAAAGGCTTAATGGCAAACTACATATATTGCGGCCCTGTGCAAATGTAAAGAGTACAGATTGTTCTGTATATTCAAACAGAAAAATTAAATGCGGAAGACGCCAAACTAATAATTTTTGCCACACATGTTCTCGAAAACCAGAGCTTCATATTGGAGACTGCTTTAAAAGATACACGATGGAGAACTATACAATATAATTTTTTCATACAATTAAAACATATTAGTGTGTTACATTTATCTAAAATTTAAAAAGGAATTAATAAATTTTATTTTCCTTCATAATCTTGCATATTATGTATTACTGTTCGTTCAACGAAAATTGATTCCGACCAGCATGACACCCATGTAATATATATAAACTTAATACGACCGCAAAGAGTTAAACGTAATTTCTAGACACGAAACAATTTCTAGAAATGTAGTTTTGAAAAAAAAAAACTTTTGAAATAATCTCAGCGGAACAATAAAACACAATAAAAATCTAAACGAAGCGCACAAAGTCTAAAGCAGTATTAAAATGGTATTGATTTAGATTATGCAACTAGTGCTATTAATGGGTAATAATGTGAGAGGTTGGTAAATGTCGGATACTTTATTTTATATCATTCTCGACTATAATGGCATTTTATCAACAAATAAAAAATTTTAACTTTAAATATAAACGCAACTTTTTTTCTGACATTTTTCGTACATCTAAGTGACCTTCGCATTTATTGGTTAATTGTCATTATTATAAATGAATAAGTTTTTCATAATTGTGAATGAAAATTGCTGGCTGCATCTAACATTGAAATGGACGATCAAGATTATTTAACAACCAACACAATACATTTCTAAGCAGATAATGTAAATAATGCCAAAAAATTGTTCGTGGGATGCAATTTAATAATTGCAGTGTAACGATGAACTTCAATTATTGGATTTATATAAAATGTTCAATTCACAATAGCCTCGACAATTTAATTTTGTATTCACAATTGCCTCGACAATTACATTCTAAAAAAAATAATAATTTTTCTAACAAAATTTAAAATGTTTGTAATTATTGAAATTCATAAAGAGCAAACTGGGCTTTAAGATATATTTAAAAATAAGATTTGTTATTAAATGCAAAGTAATATTAACGTTTATAGTACAATTAGTACAATTATTGAACATTGGTGGATTAGTAGTATTTGTAATTTGTATTTTTGTAGCTAAATCAGCGAAATACGCCAGAATGACGTTTTCCGAAAATAATTTGATGTGTTTAGATTGACGATAATCCATAAAGCGTTTATAAGCATTTTCGTATTTTTCCTTCCATTTTTGCGGGAGTAAATCACATGTAGCTGAATTAGCTGCTTCCACTATATCCGGCGGGGTACAAGATAAGGATAATTCGCTTTCACTGTCCATATCCCTTAAATTTCGTTCACACGTTTTTTATAAATCAAATAGGTACACAAACTTGACAACTTTTGAAAAAAAATCAAAATGTATTTATGTCTTATGATGTCGTGGCTAACTAAGCAATAATTTTATATTATTTTCGATTTTTTACTTTGTTTTGATTTCTTAATATGATAATTAATGAATAATTAAAAATTATTTTGAGTTTATATTCGTTTTAAAGTCCGATCGGAGAAAAAATAGTATGTACAATTCGGAGGAAAAGTGCATTCCCGGACTCCCGTGGTTGCCAATTTCTACTATCGTCTAAGTAATACATAAAAATTTGGAAAACCAATAATAATTAATTAAATGGTTGAAAACTTTATTTTTTATACCCGTAATAAACATTTAATAAATATCCCAATTAACATTTTGCGATAACTCGAGATTACAGAATATTATAGCGGTCTCCTTTGTGTTCACTGTTGATCTCCCTCATTCTCATTCAATATATCAACCTGTTCTGTTCATCCGACACATAGAGCAATAGAATCTTCGACAGACTATCCAAACAAAAAGCGCAAAGAATTCCTTACAGATAAAATTCAGTATTTGTTAAAGACTATTCGTCACTGAATACCGTAATCACACACCGCGTTTATTCCGTGTACTATACTCACTTTTTTACTACACATTTAACTTTGCGGTATTTTCATTATAAAGGGGTTTCCAATAGGAATGATACAATTAAAAAAGTTAAAAAAAACACATAAATTATTCAATTATTCGTGAGACCAAATTTTTTTTTTATTTGAAAGGTTACATTATACCAGTATGTATTGGAAAAAAAATCATTTAACGTTGTGCTGTATCGTTCTCCATTGACTGTTACTCTTCGACCATTTTCTTCAAATAAATATGGACCAATCACTTCACAGGATGAATTGCACACCACAGTGACTTTATCTGGATGCAATGGTGTCTG
The DNA here is from genome assembly GCA_963691935.1 of Nephrotoma guestfalica. NCBI lineage: Eukaryota > Metazoa > Arthropoda > Insecta > Diptera > Tipulidae > Nephrotoma > Nephrotoma guestfalica. The sequence continues at coordinate 133,269,140 of OY829914.1, read as the reverse complement.
AACAGTTTCGAGTGGATTTTCATCACTCAAAATTCTGCAATTCTGTTTGTTTACATAACAATTTAACCAAAAATGAGCTTCATCACTGAATAAAATTGTTCGATAAAAATGTTCATCATTTTCAAGTTGTTCAAGAGCAAAATCAAAAATTACACGACGTTTATGGTGGTCAGTTATTGAAGTAGTTGAATTTTGTAAGGATGTAAACCCAAATACTTTGTTAAAATTCTCCATGTTGTTGTTTGAGAAAGATTTAATTGTTGAGAACGACGTGGAACCGATAAATTTGAATTTTCTCTTACACTTGCTGGTACCAAATCAATATTCTCTTGTGTGCGTGCTTTTCTTTGTCGAACTGATACTCTTGTATCGTGTAAAGAAAATTTACTGCCAAATTTGTCTACAATACGACGAATAGTGAGTCGATTAATTGAATAATATCGTCCTTGAATTCTTCTAAAATTTTTTTTCATTATTCAGAAATGAGCACTTTGATAAAATAATTTAACAATTTCTAAACGTTGTTGAAGCGTGTATCTTTCAACGATTAAATGGTGTAACCTACTGAACACAAAAGACATAAAAAATGTCAAAAAATAATGCGCCGTGTTGCCATTATAACCTGTTTAAATTGTATCATTCCTATTGGTAAACCCGTTACAAACCCAGCGGTTTGTTAATTAAAATTGTAAATCTCATCTAGAGTAAAACCTAATATAATGATATGCGACTAAGATTGCGAATATAGACATAAACGAGCAATATTCCGTTTCATGTACGATCCAGTAATTTCAACAGGATTGACGAAAAATTTTACCTGTAAGTTGTTCTTAGATAGGATAATTATGGGAATGGTTTTAATTACCTATAGGCTATTTGTTTTTCGAAGCAGGAATAATATGGTAAAGGTTGTCATTTTTCATATATTTGGTTATCGCTAAAATGTCTTTTTGAGTTGTTATTTGGTTGAGTTTATGTATGCTATTTAAAAAATTAGTCCATTAGTAGGAATATAGGCAAATATATAATCGAATAACGCGTCTTGTTATTTGACTAGTTGGGAGTCACTCAAAAATCCAAAGAGCGGAATATAGTATTATTTAAAAAGATGGTACTAACCATTTGTATGGCTGGACAGACCAAAACGAAAAAGAACAAATTAGAATATTACTAAAAAAAACCTGATGAGCAAGTTTATATTGAAATGATTCACACACTGCTTGATAGGTAACTCGCTAAGGAATTTCTATATGATTGCATTTTGGCCCAATGTCTGGGATGTCTAGTTTAAAAAAAAACTCGAACTGAGCAAGTCTGTAACGAAATGGTACCATCGTTGATTGATTGACTAAACCCGTATGAGTTATTTCTATATGGTAATATTGTGGTGTAATCTGAAAATATATCTGTTGATGCATTTTACGCTGTTTGTGCGTACATATGGTACAGAGCACCAAGTGATGAATTAGCGTTGAAAAAGCGACATGTGTTGAGCAAAATATTTGGGACTTAATTTTCCAAAGTCTATTAGAAACGCCGGAAACATTGAAACAATTTTTTGCTTAAAATTTCTTTTAAAGGGAAAACAGTCAAAACCATAATATTCCGAATTATACGTATCAATAATTTATAAAACATTATTTTATAACGTACAAATTTGTATTTTATTAAACATTAAATTATTTCATTTTTAATTTCAGGATGCTTGGTGGTGTAGCGGGTCGACATATGTCGACGCGACGTCGTGGCTCATCACCAATGGTACGGCTTGGTGGTAGTTTATCAATAGAACATCCTGATGGTATATTGGCGCCACGTATACCACCACGTCGTCGTGGAGCTGTAACAAGAAGTGACCATAAAACATGTGCCCTTATTCAAACACGTTTAAAATTAGGAGATATTATGTAAGTACAAATTTGTGAATTTTTTAATATTTATTTATTTAAATTCAACATTGAATTGATTTATTTCATTATTCATAAGTGGCTCGGTTTATATGTTCGTATGTTATAGGTAGTAGGAGGGTAGATACGTAAAATAAAAGCTATTTTATGGTTAAAAATTATGGAAATACATCCAAGCTTTATAATATAAAATATGCATACAGGCGTATTATACACCAAATATATTCGACATACACTGAATATATACAACGAATTGTTCGTTAAGGGAATTTTCATTTATTGGTACAAAATGATAAACCCACATGGAAATTAATCGATTTACATTTTCTGTAACACACCGGCATAAAACAGCAAAATCAGTTTCAATTGCCCAAACTTTTCAATACACGGTGTTTTGCGTTCTATTCTTTGTACGCTTTAAAATCATATAAATTCAGTGAGTATAACCGTGGAACGATTGAAGCAGAATCATGGTAATGCAAATATAAAAAAGCAAAATCGCGATTATGAATGTGCTGAATCTACATAAACGATATTCTTAGTTTTTCCGATTCTAAATAATTAAAAAACCTGTTTTTAATAACCTAAAGTACAAAATACAATATTTAAAAGCAATGACAAGCTCCTCTATCCAAGAATTGAAAATATATGTAGTTACAGCGCAGGAACAGTAATGCAAATTATTATCTACGTTTTGCTAAAATTTACATCTACTATTTTGCTAACTAGAAAGCTAACTGCTAGCTGCACTATAATATTCTCTTATGCTGGATAAAACAATGACAATTTCCATAATTTGAAATTATGTTTTGAAAATGTGGACGTCTATTCTGATAGATTGGACTGTGGGCATCTATTCAGACAGACTGCGGCTTGCAAACCAGATCAAGTGGGCGATGATATAAGCATTACGAGTTTCGAGTTACAACAAATGACGTCAATAGGCTTTCTATTTTGAATCTTAGAATTGTGGGTTGTCGAAATTGCGAATTTTTGTTGTTGTTCCACACATACTCATTTATAATTTCGAGCTCGTCGTAATGGATAATTTTTTTAAGAAAAATTTAATTTAAAAAATACAAAAATCTACTACCCAAACCGACTTTTTAACTTAACAAATGATGTAGTGTTCAAAGTCGATAACACATTAACGATATTTAACATTAACAGTAAGCGTATCACAATCCCGAAAAAAGTGGTGGGCCAGTATGGTTTTTTCAAAAGTTTTCCCAATAAAAGTACAATATAAAAGTTATACCTGTTAGACACAAGAAATTAGAAATGTTAAATCTCTACAAATATATACTAGATATAAAGAATTTGACATTTTACACGAGACTGCCATCAATGTATTGTTGTACTTCATTCTGCAATTCTAGGCGGCAGAGCCACAATTTATTTCTTCTGAAAATTTTACAGGTCTTTTAACATAACCTATGATATCATGAAGTTGCATTCTGTTTTATTATTGGTACTTGAAACATATTAAACATCATAGGGCGTGTCAATAACTTGTCGGGATTATCACGGATTATTTTACCACCAATCATCCACATAAATAAACAATTTATAATTACTTGGTGCAAGGATCAGTGAATACAGTGGATATAATAAACATCCCATTTCAACTTCTTAAATTCTTTACAAGTACCATTTCGTTGGCACCATTCCTCTGCAATCCGCATCAATGGTTTGGTTAAATTTTAGAAGATCATAGTATGTTGGAACCCACAAAAATTCGTTGTGTATCGTAATTAAAAATGATTACCTTGTACCATGGCTATTGGTCTATTCCCCAAAATAAATGTTCTAAAAATTATTTCGCATGACCAAGAACACCTCCGATCGAATTATTTAAAACGTAAAAAATATCTCAGTAATTGTTAGTGAATTATTAATGTTTTTCAAAAAATTTGTGATATTTTTGTCGTATTTTTGTACGTTTCCCATTTTCAATGTTTAGGCTAGTGCTCAGTTTTCGGTTAATCTCAAGACTGTCAATTTATTTTTTATTATTGCAAGAAACAGGCCATGTTTCCTTGATGGTCCTTGCCAAAAATTCGTATTAATTTTGCAATTGTCTATCATTGGAGAGTATATCGTTAGGCAACTGAAAATTTGAAGATGAATCGATCAAAAAATGTATTTTAAGTAGCTGACTTAAGTAGTATTTAAGTATGATTTAATTTATTTGAACAACTGCTGATTTGAACCCCAACCTGTTTTGGTAAATTTGATGAACATTTTCATAAAATATATTATGATGTAGCTAGTATATGTTACGAAAAAAGTCCGAAATCGGTAATTTTAATTTTTTAAATTAGTTTATACGATTAAATACCGGTTGTGCTAAGGTCCGATGACTACGAAATGTTTAAAATTCCCTCTACATTCCCGTAGTTTCATTTATTCCCCATCAGAGGGCTAAGCGTCATGAGGAATTCAATTTCCTACTATTCCAAATTTCAATTTACACTAATACCATAAAAAATACTCCGTGAGGTGACGGGTGAACCATTTCGAGAGTGTAGGACTCTCATTTTCATAGATTTCGAAATAATAAAATAGTTTTTTCCAATTTTTATTCGGACATTTACCGATTTCGAGTAACATATACATTCTTTTTACATGTTCGGTTAGCCTCGTCCAATATTGAAAATTTTGAAAACGATCAGTGCAGCATTATCAGGTATTTACGGGCTCTCGAAATCCGCAAACTAAAGGTTTTAAGCTTGTTGAAGTTGGCGCTAATTAAAATATATGTAATGAAGGGGTGGTTAGGGGGGGATGGAGATAGGCTGAGTCAACGTTAAATCAGCACCCACTACTAAAAACAGAGTAATTTAAATAAATTATTATTGTAGACTAAAGCTATTTATGAACGTTCATTAAGATAACTTCGAATTTTGAGCTCACCTTTAAAACCATAAAAACCCCGTTAATTAATTTTATAATTAAACATTCGCATATTGTTTACTTGAAAATGGCTAATTCTTTTCAAATTGCAAAAATTAAAATTTTCAATATCGGATATGATGCACCGATTTATGAACTAGCGAAATACTCGTACGTACACGTTGACAGTTGAGCTGCTACCCTTCAAACAAAATATCACCCCAGATTTCTCAAGTTCCCATTTTACAAATTCAGCATAATTTTTTGATCGAAAGCAAATTTCATAAGATGGTAAAAATAAATATTATTTAGGGAGGTATAACCTAATGTTCCAGAGGGAATTGTATCGGTGTTGAAACTACCTTACATTAAATTAATTGAATTTTCAATTTGTACTTTTAGAAGTAATGTAGTGCTAGAGAATACTTTCTAGATTTTTCTTTTATTTTCTTTTACGTTTGCCAGGCTCTAAAATTATATTTGTGTTGTATGATATTGAACAGGTCCACAAAACTATAAGTATTGCATATGTACCAAATACTCAGCAATGCAGTTTCTTGAATCAGAGTTATCGATTAATTGTGATCGTTGTTTCTTCCTAAAATAAGGCAGATCCTAACGAAATATGGCACCGGTTTCTACATATAAAAACCTACAACTGGTCAATAAATTATTGAGTAAAAATATTGTTTTTGAAATCTTTATTAAAGATATTTTTTCTGTGTTTAGTTTTTAATAATGTGAACAATTCTGGGACGAACAATTTTATGTTATTTTGGTTCTTTTAAATACTAATCCCAATCGCTTCCTATTGTGAAATAAAATAACAAAAATTTTACGCCGCGAGAATCGGCTCCACTGTTAGTTATTCCTTTCTCGATCCGAAGCATATTTCTTAAAGAAAGTTTTGCCTTTTAAAAGAACGAAATGGTATAGCTCAATGTTCCAAACTAATGGTAGGGTCATCGCACAAAACTTACAAGGGCTTTAAAATATTTTTTTATCATATTGTTGCAACTCAATAATCAAATCAAATTGTCAATACAAAATATATGACATCAAAATAAAATATTTTTTTCGGAAAATTTGGCAAATGCTTATAAATTGAAGCACTTTACTGGCATAAAAATAATATTTAATTCGTAGAAACTCCACTACTTTTGGTCAAATTCATCTTTACTGAAAATATAATTGTTACAAAGATTAATTATCAAAATATTCGCCTTTACCATCTAGTCTTTGCCATTTATCAGGTAAATGATGAATGTCTTCACGATAGAAACTTGATGGTTTCGAAGCAAAATCGTCATCGAGCCATTTTTGTACATCTTCAAGTTACGTAAACCGCTGGTCTTTCAAATATGACATCAATCTGAATAAGTGGTAATCAGAGGGAGCCAAGTTTGGAGAATACGAAGCATGCTGCAAAACTTCCCAGCCTAAGGGGAAGATGAGTTCCAACTTTGATTTTACTGTATGTGGACGAGCGTTGTCATGTAGCAATATCACCTTCCGCCTTCCTTGGCTCGTAAATGATATTTTTCGTCCAGAGCATCACTTAGTTTAATCAATTGGGTCTGGTAACGTTCAGCTGTAACAGTTTGGCCAGGTTCCAGGAGCTCGTAGTAAATGACTCCATTCCAATCCCACCAAACACACATTTTTGCAACTGATGTTGATGGCTGGCTTGGATCAACCCATGGTTTTCTGCATTTAGGATTATCGTACAAAATTCACTTTTCATAACCCGTAATGATTTTGTGCAAAAAATTATTGATTTTGTGCAAAAAATTATTTATTTTGTACCGAGAAAGCAAATTCATGCAGATGTTAATTACTCGTTTTTTGTTGTCTTCGGTTAGTTTATGAGGAACCCATTTTCCTTCCTTCTGTATTTTTCCCATTGCATGCAATCGAAGTGATATTGTTTGGTGAGTAACTCCTAACTGTTCTGCAAGCTCTTTTTGAGTAGGACAGGGATTTTAGTAAAACTTTAAGCACTTCGTCTTCAAATTGTTTTACTGCTCCTGAACGTGGTTCGTCTTTAAGACTGAAATTCCCATCACGAAATCATGCAAACCACTTTTTACTGTTGAATGATTCACAGAATGTTCACTCCAAGTCGAATTAATGAATTCCATAGCTTGAGCAGTATTTTTTCATTTGAAAACAGAATAGAATGCTATGTCGTAAATGTCGACATCCATTCATCGATATCCATTTCTTAAAATTGATATACACGGAATTGGCTATCATTGTAATCATTGATTTCATAGAAAAATATATTTTTTATGTTGTGTAAGTAACCTAGACCGCACCATGATATCAGATGCTCGATATCTCCTTGCAGTTGATTGGTATTATTGTGGCTCTATTGCTCTGTAAATTTTATGATAATCTGCAAATATCAAAATTTTGGAAAGTTGAAACTGTAGTGAAACCATGAGAATACTTCAACATGGGACTTAACATACCTAACCTATATCGTTTTATATCGTTTTTCTTATAGTTTATCCTACTGAATACCATTATTTAAATATTATTTGTTTTAGGCATCAAAGGAGGATTTTTAGAAAGTTATCTCTTCAAATTTCTTTAATAGAGTAACTGCTTTTAACTTAGCAGGTTGTAAATTACCTAAATGAATTGCAAATTACTGGAGAATGAATCAGGTAAAGTACAGCACGACCTCCGGCAAGACTGATTTGCAAGTATTCTCAAGTATCTGGCTGATTTTTATAAAAATAGTAAATTTTTTCATTTACCGTTCGTTTAATTAGCCCAAATTGTTATTACAGTCACGTCATCATGTCACATTCTTCAAATCCTTAGGTAAAACTGTTTGTCTGTTAATTCTATAAGAAAGTTTATGTCTATGGAAATAGGATATTTAGTTTTCATATAGAAATTGACTAATGACATTCTCACATTGGCACTATAAGAAGCTAGCCAAAACGGAATTATTCCATTTATTGCTATTATGTTCGAACATCTGCTGATTTCACTAAGTACATGCGTTGGTAATAATAATTAATCAATTATTATTATCAACAAAATACTAAAATAAGCCTTTTAGTGTTCTGGACTTAAAGTTAAAGAAAGCTGCTGGACCCAAAAGTTCATATCAAACCAAATTTATGTAAAACAAAATCTAAGATCTGCTGACAGCACGTCTTGGATTAGCTTATGTTAAAAAATTTGTGACGCATCCGATATCACCAGTATAATTTCAACAGTTTCTTCATTAAAAATTGTTTCCTTCAGATCTCAAGTCTTACGTTTTCCCGATGGCAGATCGATTACATCCAAAATGAGAGATTTGGGTATGACTGCGTCGGTTTATTTTCCAGGATGCGATATTATCCGTATTGATGTGATTACCTCCGAGCCATACAACGCTAATGTTAATCCGCCCTATTGGAATTTAGCTCGTAATCTCCTTTCCATCGTATAAAGCAAGGGTTTCCTATTGAATTACCGGGTTGACTCTGATTCAAGATCACTTACCCAATCTCTCAACGTGCATTGATTTGGGAATGTTCAACAGGAGTAGTATTTGCTTTCATTCCTAAAGCTGGTAGCAGAATACGTGCGTGTATGTTCTATAATTGGGGGTCTGACTATAATTCTCGGTTGTAACCAAAATGTCCTATAAAGAAATATCCTATTAGTATTGCCTGAAAGTTTTGGATGTAGCCGTTGGCCGGTTTATTATAGAGATACTTCTACATAGAAATACATGAACCACTTACATGGATTGTAAAATCGCTAAATAACAATAAACATCTCGTTGGATTTTCCTGGATATTAGAAATGCATTTGATAGTACGTTTTCTATCGTCATTAAGGACTCTGAAAGTTTAAAGAATTAATAAATGTTTTGTAGCATCTCTTGTGGCTTTATTACTCAGAGCATCGCCAATTCGTCGACTCTTTTGAAGTTAGAACTAACCTAAAACCATTCCAAAACCTACAAAAACAAACGAAAATGTTTATGGGAAATTTAGTAAAAGTGACATTCAGGCGAATGATTGAATTTTATTAGTGATAAACAGACAGGCATATATATCCTATATAAATAGTTCTAAAATTTACATGTGTGTTTACTCCCTTCGCACTACTGCAAAAATTATTTTAGTTCGTTTCATAAAGTAAAAAAAAACAATCACCATTCTGTGGTGTTCTGATTTTCTTCATCGATAACTTTTCTTTTTTAAAAAGGTTAAGTAATCTAATAGAAATTGAAATTATATTTCACTCTTTTACTTTTTTAAACGAAAGTGGTGTTTTGTTTTTAATTATTCTCAGAAAGCAAATATAAAGACATCATATAGGTCTTCTCCTAGAACAACTACAAAACTATAATCTTTTCAGCGTCAACATGGAAATTCTCACACAACTCCTTAATTCCATGTTTGATTTTCGTCAAATTTATCAAAGGAAATGTATCTGACGATCAGTATGTTGATGTGAAATTTGAAATAATTTCAATTTTTTGCACTAAAACTAAAGAATCACCCCATCTCATTAAGAAAATGGTACTTGGAGCTTTTCATACAAGCACAAGGAAATATCGCACGAGTACATTCAAGTAAAAGTCACAGGCCCATTTCGTTCTTGAGATAGTGTAGGAAATACAATTTTTTTTTGAAATTTTGATTTTCATGGCACATCTCCCAGTTTCCTAATGCGATCTGTGGTGGATGTTAATTCAGTACTCAACCTAAAAGTCTATAGATATATCCACTCTAAAAATGGTTCTAAAATATTCAGGTGGGCTGAAAACGTCCAAATCCATCAAAAACCAATTTTCGCACGATTACTTTACTTTACTGACTTCGTAATCGCAAAGTAAAACGTAATGGATTATTTATTATGTCGTTGTATTTGTTATTTTTAGTACTGGACTTTCGCCGAAATAAATGCAATTTCTTCATTTACTAACACATTTGCAGTGCTTTTACCTCTTTGTTTAAGTTAGGACTAAGTTAGTTCTAACTTCACGTCGCAATACAAGCGGTTGAACATTGTACAAAACTAATCCTAAATTGATTTTTTTAATTTCGTAGTTCAATTTAGGTTAAAATTTACTTGCATGATTCGTCGTTACAGCGCGCTCCACAAGGTTAGAGATGTAGTTCACTGGGAAACGTTAGTGTTAACCCTATCCAGATGGGTTAACTGATTTACTAGTACTTTTAACACTATGCGCCGTTGGTACTTGGCGAAACACATTAACACTTAATAAACACATTAAAACACTTGTTTATTATTTCGCACAAAACTTTTTTTTTTTTTAAGTTTTTTTTCGAGTAGATACTCCTGATGATGACCTAACAAGTCGAAATTAATCGAGTAATTTTTTAAACATTTTTGAAAAAAAAAAAAAAAAAAAGTTTTGTGCGAAATAATAAACAAGTGTTTTAATGTGTTTATTAAGTGATTTACTAGTATTTTATTTGCCCTTCTCTTTTTGGGGAAACAGTTACTAATTTTTACCAAAACTTGACATCAATAATTCTTTCTTAGTGGTTTACTAACAGAAAGGCGAATGAATTTCTGATAATTTCTTCAACCTTGTGTATAAACTGCTAGTTGTTTTCGCTGATGGCCCTTAATCTGAATTAGGCGATAGAATTGGAACGTATTGCGCTTTACATTATATAGGATCGTTCGTCAGTCGACAGTCTATTTCATTCCGAGTTGATAGCACTTACACGTTGTGCGACCTCGCTGTGCAGTGCATTCTTCGTGTAGATAGTAATAGTGATGACATCCAAACGTGACAAGCACTGAACCGTTTTATTAGCCTACTATATCCCAACAAATAATATCATCAACTTTAGTCAGTGCGGGTTCGTATGGCCCGGTTTTCTCAGCCGGAAAATGAAATTTATTTGTGAATTTAACCTGAGGTCAGCCAAGTACGCTTTATCTTTAAAGAAAGATCAGCTAAGAATATTGGTCACTGATCACCGGTTTTGGTCGTGTGACGTATCCTAATTTTTCTCCATGGGGCATTGGACAAGTGAGCCACCCAATTAGTGTGGGAATTTTATGGGTGCCAGCCAGCTTAATAATAATAAGGTTAATGGATAGTAAGTTTTAGTTGTGGAGAATAATCCAAGATCTTCTAATCATTGATAACATGTTTAACATCTTGTTAGCTCGGTAGCTTGTTAATATCTGTTGATATATTCCTTTCATTTGTGCATACAAGTAATTATGCGAGTTAATTTTGTATTTGGGATAATTGCGATCCTTCAATCGAATCTCAAGTTACGCAATTGGTGTGCCCTTGTTGATGTGAGACTTCTGTGCAAGGATTTATTAAAAATATCTTGGTAAATATCTGAAATAAAGTGCGTTAAATGAAAACAGAGTATTACGCCTTACCTTAATAAAAATGTAATCTTATAACACCAATTTGTATGAGAAAGCTTTTGACAGAATGCGACAGAATGGCTTCAGAGTCCATTGTATTAAATACAATTAATTAAAATTTATCTTTTCCAACATTACTTTTTGGGTCTTTAATAAATAAGGGTGTAACATTTGGAAACATTTCTTGAAAATCAATTGACCAAGCAACTATCAGGTTTTAATAATAACATTTTACATTTTCTATAAAAGGTTAAAACAAGAATTATAAAAAAAATGTTTATAAAATTTTGAGACTCACACTTTATGTTCGCCAACATTTAAAACAAATTTAATTAAAATTCTTTTTCGCTCTCATAATTCACTCAAATGCTGGACCGAGATATTGTATATACCTTTACCAGTTAAAAAAAAAACCTTTGTTTAGCTAATCTATAGATAATAATTGTTAATGTAATATAATGAAAAAAAAAGTTTCCCAACAAAAAGACGAACCAAATTTTGTTATTTTCTTGTTTGTGCGGTTGTATCTGCTACAGTACTGTTACAGAAAATAACAACCCACTGTAGTAAATTAAAAGGAAACCAAGCATTCTTTTTCACAAATTAATTAGTTAGATCTTATTATGATTAATGAGTACGTTTTCCTTATTTATACTCAGCTCATTTTACCAGCACATACTTCAATATTTTATTTATTTTGTTTCATTATTTTCTGTTCTTTGGTAGACGAGCTTCCTTTTGGGTGATTCGTACACAAATTAAATTTCAACGTATTCTTTTATTCTGCGAATCTTATGCTCGTAAGATTTATTAATTAAAGCAACAATACGTAATTTGAAATTGGAGCGGCTTGAAATCCCGGTATATTGACCCTCAAGATGTTAATTTACGATTGAACAAAAAGTTTATTGTAATTTGCTCGCCATAGGATTAGGACAAATCTTGCAAGTTTTTATGGGTAGCCTGAGTATTTGGAGATTATAATTCAACTAGGAATATCGAAAAATATATCTTTCAGCTATAAAATATTGCTTTCGACTGTGAAAGCAAAGACTCTATCTACATTACCATTTTTTGGCTGAAATCTTTCGACTAACTTAAACAGTATCCTGTCTTGGCGATATCTCAAGAATTTACGATTTAATTTTTCTTTTTGCCAATCTACTATTTTAAAGAAAAAGATTTGAAAGGCGTTTGAAATCTTGTATGTCAAGACGGTTTGCCACTTTCTATATGAAATAACCTAACAAAAACCAAGCAACGTCACGCTTAGATAATAACAAATTAGAACTTGAAAACAACTTCTGCTTTTAAATTTTTTCTCGCCAACTGCCAAATCGAAGAATTGATAAGCATTCGGGACCGTCAAAAGGGCGAGGGATCTGTCACACGAAATAACTGTAAAATAGTGTAACACCACGGAGCATTATCCTACAGAGTTTGACATATGTTACAGAGTTTTATATGCCCCCATTTTTAAACCCCGGGGTCATTGTGTAAAATACACAGTTATTTTCTACTTTTTGTGGTAGATATATTATGAGCAGATGACCTCGTTGCTTTTTGCTGACTTGAATATTCGCAAACATTATGAAATGTGAATGTCATTGTAAATAATATTTTGTCTTAAAAGTCGAAAAAATCTTAAAATAAAAAATTAATATCGACGAATTTCAAACTTCTTAAAAATCTTATAATAAATCGTTTAAAATATCTTGGGGTCAAAATTTTGATAATACCATTGTACCGTTGTGGCGCTGTTGACAAATAATCCGTTTATTTTGCAATATATATGAGCTGAAGAATGGTTAAAACTTAGGTAAAGCACCTTAGTACACAAAACTTTCACTATAGCGCTGTAAACAGATATGGTTTTTATGGTATTTAGTTTGAAAGGTTTTAAACAAAGTAGTAATAAGTTTATCAGCATTTTAGTTCACAAATTCACCGTTTTCGCGGCAATAGAAACCTATACGTGTATTATAGATATACGTGTTGCATTTCATGATAAATGTTTTTGTAGTTTCTTCAGGTTATCATTTTTGTTCGTCATCATGGCCATATATCAGAACATCGTCCAAAATTTATGATTTGATATATCCTCCCAAGTAGCAATACCAAGATTCAAATAAGTTTTGAATCTGAAATAATATTTAGGTTTCAAAACCAAGCGGTTTCTAAAATTGTTCCAGGAACCTTCCAGGTACTCTACAAAACCTTCGTGGACACCATTTGTGATCAAGTTTTTTGAAAACCGTGATTAGCGTGGATTTCCCTTACATTATAAAACCCAAAAAGTGTAAAACCTATTCCTTATAGAAAAATTACAAAAACCAATATGATTATTCGTTTAGGTTTTTGAAATATTTTTAAGTAGTGTGATAAATCATCAACAGTTTTTTTTGTCTCGACTCAGAAACAGTTGATAAATGGTTTTGAAGAAACCGAAAAGTTATTTCAACCAGTTCTGAAACCAATTTAAATCAGTGCTAGCGTATCAATGATAGATTTTGCAATAGTTTAAAAGTGTTATTGTCCGGGTTGAAATAAAACCAAAGTATTTTAGAGCTTATTGGAAACGTTTTTAAGCGTATTTCAAATATAAATGATTCACCCGTAACGTTGCTAAACGTAAACTTTCTTTAATATGAGTCTTATACATAAAATAATAAATTTAGTTAAAGTTTAATTATAAATTACAAATAATACTAAATTAGGCTTTATAATTTTTCGATTTTTGAATTCATTTAAAATAATAACAAGTTTAAAATAATTCAAGATATAAAATTACATCAAATAATCAGATAAAAAACAGGATAAAACTAAATAAAGTTTTAAATTGTTTTAATTTATTGAAATTTTAAATTCATTAAATTAATTCAAATATTTAAACAATTCAAGGTTTAAAACTAAATCATATTTTAAAGATTATAAGGATCAATGAAATTAAGCGGCTGTTTCATATTTATTGAACTAGGAACAAATACCTATTATACACATAATTATCTAAAGAGGCGCTAATTTCTCAGCTGCTCGATTTAATCTAGTACTGACCGATTTTATATATTCGTTTAAAAATTCATGGTCTCATGGTCGGTGTAGTTAGGAAATTTTACTCTTACCGAATACAAAACCAGCATGCTATCTAAAATTCATTGTCTCGCCACTGTTATCGGTTCTCGCACATCCGTTTTCATTTGGTCCGCCAAAGGTTGACAAATAACCATTCTAGAATATTTAGATTAAATTTTCGTGTGTTTGAATGGAACACACACACAAATAATAAATTTTTCGATTACAAATTCTATTCGTGTAAATTTATATCATGAACTGTTTCAAAAGTAACTACACTCATTTTTAAGATTGTTATATACTATTGCATATTAAGACCAACTATTAAAATATTCAGACCAATAAATCTTAACGTTTCAAAATTCCATAAAGGAAGTAGACTTTCAAATTGATATCTCATAAATTTAATTGAACTTAACGTGATCAGTTTTCTGATCATTCGCGTCTAAAAACAAGAGCCAGGAAAATAACCGAAGAAACAAAGCGGAATGTTTTTTATTAGACTTTCGTGTAAATAGATGCATTTAGATCCCGAAACTTCCAGACATTTTTTTAGTAAAATCACTGACAACGTAACCATAATGTTGTGCAACATTTAAAAAATTTTAAATCAATAAATCTTTCAATGATTTCCCTAATAACGACAACAAACAGTGTTCTCATCCTGCAAGTGCTCATTGTAATCACATGGATTTGTATGTATTTAAGAAATATGTACACCTAGGTGGTTGTTCTACAAGTTGTATTATTTTGTTTGGTTTGTTTTTAAGAATACTTTTGTCCTGAATAAGCTTATTTGTGCTGTTAAGGTAAGATGAAATAAAACAATTTACTTACGTTTACATATGGGCATAATAACCAAAAATAATGTTAAAATGTTAATTTTCGAAGAATGTTGGAGAATTTAAATTTTTTAAAACCTGTGTTTATTTTGCCAAAATCTTGGTGTTTCTCGATCAACCAAATCTCTTAGTTAAAAAAACAAACAAGATCTTGGTTGAATAAAATTTTAATTTTAAACTTAGTTAATACAGCCAAGAACAATTGGTTATTTTATGGGATAGAAGTGGAAAAAATTGGTAACAGTGCCCATATTTGTAATGTATGTAAAATCAACCAAGGGAACAATTATTTTACTAATAACTTGTTAATTCTACCAAATTTTCTTAGTAAATGTAATAATATGAGCGGTTAATTTATTTAAGGTTTTTTCGGTTTTTCGGACAAAATATTATTTTTAATGGCATACATACAATGTTTACGACTTTTCTGGTCATAGAGAAACAAATAGGCCATTTACTCACAATGTATCTACCACAAAAAGTAGAGAAATTTACTCCCTCCCCCATTTTTATCCCAGAGTTCTGCTTCTAGTGTAAAGGTACAACCCCTACACAAATGAGAACTTCCTTTGGTCTCTTCTTGGCAGCTTGGTTTCGTACTGATAATAAGTTGGTATCTCTTGCTTTATACCGATAGTACAAAACAAGCACTTATCGATTTGGCGAATTAGATCACCAAATCAGAAACTTTTAGAAATTCTCACTATCTATTGTGTATTAAGATAAACCAAAATACTTTGTTAGTTATAACAATAAAATTGTTCACCTAACAAAATCTTTTATGGTTAAAATAAACAAAACTACGTACTAACATCCTGGTAACTAAAATTTCATACATTTTTTGGACTAACCAAGTAAGAAAATACCGAATTTGTAAATTAAACAAGAGATTTGGTTTATCTAGCTCAGAATTTTGTGATAAAACAACCAAAATAATTTTACTAAATATTTGGTAGTAATATTTTTTTGAGTGAACAGAAAAGCTTACCATTCTTTTTTTAAAATCTGGATTTATCTTTAATTTCCATTCGCAATCTTCTAAATCTTTGATGATTGTGTGGTGTGTCGTTGAATTGTGTAATGGGGATGTTTTCAGCTACCAACTCAATTGATGCTTTCAAATCAGTTGAGTTTTGATAATTTTTTCTATTTGTTCCGAAAATAAAGGCATATGAAGTTAGCCCAGTTTTTCATCCCAGAAAAAAATAAAATTTCTTTAAACAATACAAATGATTCTTTATGTTTTGAATAACTTATAGGATGGTCTAACAGTGGCCAGTCGGGCAACACCAGCCGTATGGTAGGATTGGCGCAATCGGCCAGATTCCATGTGGCCCAATACAAATATTAATAATTGTCATTCTCCTAGCAATATGATTTGCCGGAAATGATTGATATAGTTTTGAGCTGGTAATAGTAAGGGCTTACAATGACTAAGAGGGCAGTACCAGCCGTATGGTAGTATTGGCGCAAATGGCCAAGTTCCATATGGCCCATATAAGAATATGAGGAAATCGTGCCATTTTCCTAGAAATATGATTTGCCGGAAATGATTCTTTATGTTTTGAATAACCTATAGGACGGTCTAACTATATCAATCATTTCCGGCAAATCATATTGCTAGGAGAATGACAATTATTAATATTTGTATTGGGCCACATGAAATCTGGCCGATTGCGCCAATCCTACCATATGGCTGGTGTTGCCCGACTGGCCACAGTTAGACCATTCTATAAGTTATTCAAAACATAAAGAATCATTTCCGGCAAATCATATTTCTAGGAAAATGGCACGATTTACTCATATTCTTATATGGGCCCATATGGAACTTGGCCATTTGCGCCAATACTACCATACGGCTGGTACTGCCCTCTTAGTCATTGTAAGCCCTTACTATTACCAGCTCATAACTATATCAATCATTTCCGGCAAATCATATTGCTAGGAGAATGACAATTATTAATATTTGTATTGGGCCACATGGAATCTGGCCGATTGCGCCAATCCTACCATACGGCTGGTGTTGCCCGACTGGCCACTGTTAGACCATCCTATAAGTTATTCAAAACATAAAGAATCATTTCCGGCAAATCATATTTCTAGGAAAATGGCACGATTTCCTCATATTCTTATATGGGCCCATATGGAACTTGGCCATTTGCGCCAATACTACCATACGGCTGGTACTGCTCTCTTAGTCATTGTAAGCCCTTACTATTACCAGCTCAAAACTATATCAATCATTTCCGGCAAATCATATTGCTAGGAGAATGACAATTATTAATATTTGTATTGGGTCACATGGAATCTGGCCGATTGCGCCAATCCTACCATACGGCTGGTGTTGCCCGACAGGCCACTGTTAGACCGTCCTATAGGTTATTCAAAACATAAAGAATCATTTCCGGCAAATCATATTTCTAGGAAAATGGCACGATTTACTCATATTCTTATATGGGCCCATATGGAACTTGGCCATTTGCGCCAATACTACCATACGGCTGGTACTGCCCTCTTAGTCATTGTAAGCCCTTACTATTACCAGCTCAAAACTATATCAATCATTTCCGGCAAATCATATTGCTAGGAGAATGACAATTATTAATATTTGTATTGGGCCACATGGAACCTGGCCGATTGCGCCAATCCTACCATACGGCTGGTGTTGCCCGACCGGCCACTGTTAGACCGTCCTATAGGTTATTCAAAACATAAAGAATCATTTCCGGCAAATCATATTTCTAGGAAAATGGCACGATTTCCTCATATTCTTATATGGGCCCATATGGAACTTGGCCATTTGCGCCAATACTACAATACGGCTGGTACTGCTCTCTTAGTCATTGTAAGCCCTTACTATTACCAGCTCAAAACTATATCAATCATTTCCGGCAAATCATATTGCTAAGAAAATGACACGATTTACTCATATTCTTATATGGGCCCATATGGAACTTGGCCATTTGCGCCAATACTACCATACGGCTGGTGCTGCCCTCTTAGTCATTGTAAGCTCGCACTATTAATATTTTAAAATAGTATCAATCGCTATCTTTAATCAAAACAAACAATTATTACCTATTAATCATATTACTTAGAAAAGCTATTTCTATTCATTTATTCATACGTCGAGTACAAAAACAACAATAAAATGAAATAATCTGGGATGGATATTATGTTGTTTTTTACTCAACTTAAAAATATTTTCCGTCTTATACAAGTTTAAATAGAAAAAAACTGGGATGAGATGAAATGTATTGTTTAAAGAAATTTTATTTTTTTCTGGGATGAAAAACTGGGCTAACTTCATATGCCTGAAAATAATTTAATTAAATAATCCAATTTTTCGTTCAACCCGTTTTGCGTTGCAAGTAATTCATACAGGAAACGCACTTGAAAAATTTGCTAAAATTAGTTTTCCCAAATCTGTTGCAAAATCGTTTCAGCAGAGTCTACCGTTAGAATGGTATTAAAAATACGAAATTTATATCAATACAAAACCATTGAAAAAAATCCTAGTGATAATAAATACGCATTTTACAATGTATGTGAAGATAGCCCAAATTCCATCCCCGAAAAATGCGATGGCAACACTAAATATTGCTATCATGACATTTTTTACTCTCAGCCCAAAAAATATCCACATTTTTATTCTCAGCCCCGAAAATATATACTTGCTATCACGATAGTTAAAAACTGTCATGACAGTTGAAATTTTCGGGACTGAGAGTATAAATAATACTTATAAAATCAAGTTTATGAAGTAAGCCCAATTTTATGTATGTGGAAATAGCCCAATTTTCATCCCAGAAAAATGAGGTGGCAAAACTAATTATTAATATCATGACAATTTTTACTCTCAGCCCCGAAAATATTTACTGTCATGGCAACTAAATCTATCACGACACAAAAAAATTTCGAGGCTGAGAGTAAAAATTATTCACTTCCATAATAATATGAAGATAGAAACATTTTTGGGGCTGGGACAAATAAATAATATAAATTATTTGCCAAATCACAAGATTTTTTTAGTAATTTTACGTGATATATTTTATGGACGATCTATCGAAATATGTCTGGCGATGGAGGAAGATTTAAAATAATTTCTTTAATTCTTACAGAGTTGTTCTATCGGTGGAGTTGAGTTGAGGTACGTTAAACTCAGAAACTATTCGGAAGAGTAAAATTTAAAGTAATTTCCGCATTTATTTTATAATTTTTCTAAGGAGCGGACTATATCAAGTCGTGTAGTTTTTTGAACTCAGGATCTTTTTGTTTGTCTGGCTTGTTGCGATATGAATGGAAGAAAGTTAATGGAAAAACCGACTTTAATAGAAGAAAAAAATAGAAATCTAAATCGATTGCATAATTATTATTCCGAGTAGTATTTAATATTTGAGTTGGTTTTGGTTCTGAAAGTTATGTTTATGATAGTTTCTGAATAATGTTTATTTCAATGAGAAGGCCAGCTATAAAAATATAAAGCAATTTTATCTTGGAGACATTCCGTTTTATTTACACATTGTATAGCAAAGGAAATGCTGACTTACACATTTTGAGAAATTTCTTATTTTAACCACATTTTGTTTAAGATTATAAAATTTTTCCCAGTAATCATTTTTTTACAATAGGCAGTGTAATGATTTGCTTTATAACTGATTATGGAATTAATTTTTAATACCTTGTTTTCAATTTTTATTGTTTGTGTAATATGCTGCAAAGCTATGGGTTTCTGTGTTTGGTTGTTAAGGTACTCAGTGTTAATTTTTGCTTATTGGTTTAATTAGGTTTTTGGCGATAATAAATTTAAACCGCAATCCTCCATCGTCAGATATAAGCCGATAGTCCGGCCAACGAATATCTGCCGAGTTTGAAGAACTATATCTCACCTTTACCCCATAGAAATGTTCCAAAAAATTTACTGAAATTACTTTAAATCTTTCTCCATCGTCAGGTTAAGCCGATAGTCCGGCCAACGAATATTTGCCGAGTTTTAAGGACTATATCTCAACTCTACCCCATACAAAAATTCTAATAGATTCACTGAAATTTTAATAAATCTTCCTTAATCACCAGACATAAGCCAATAGTCTGGCCAACGAATATTTGCTGAGTTTGAAAGCCTATATCTCAACTTTACCCCATAGAAATGTTCTAAAAAATTCACTTCAATTACTTTAAATCTTCCTCCATCGTCAGATATAAGCAGATAGTCTGGCCAACGAGTTGTTTCTGCTTTCGAGGAACTATACTTCTACTTAACTCCTTGAAAATTTTTTTTAGGTGACATGGTATATATAGTAAAATTTGTATCTTGATTTGAAGAATTTTCTGTCAGTATAGTTTTTGGAGAGTAGACATTTGTTTTGTTATTTACACATTATATCACAACTTTTTATTGTTTTTATTAAACTCTTAATATTTTTATTAATTTTTAGCTATTATTCGGAAATACTTATTTCATAATTTAGATCTTTTGTTACAATTGTTAATTAAATGTCGCAATAGTATACATAAACTTGTACAGTATTCCCATAAGCAACTTTTTCGAATTTTATTCAAATGCGTAAGGAGGGGTATTTACTGTTATGCTCTGTGTTTCGAGACAAACTTGAATTACGCAATTTGTAGCATAACGTTTCATTTGTTCCCAAAACACCGTTACAAAAATTCGTAATGATAACTAGAAGAAGGAGGAACCATTTGAAAAAATTACGAACAGAAAATATTTTCTGAAATATTATTAGTAAGTTTGTAAAAAAATACTGTTCCAGAATGATATCCACAAAACTATTTGAGAACTCAAAATTGCCTACATTACGATACTCTTTCAGAAACACTGGTTGCAAAAACACTGAAATGGTACCCTTAATATAGTTTTTTTTTGGAATATTAGTTTCATTTTGCTACTTGGGCTGTATTACACAATACACACCAATTTGACTAAGCCGATTAAGAAATAGTCGTATTCAATTAGCATGGCCAAATTCCAAAACCACTCCCAAAAATTCTTAATAGAATATCAATTCCATTATAGATACCCATTTAGAACGTACATAATTTGTTGTGAATTTTAAAACTAGGATTTTGAAAATATGTACAGGAATTTCCAAAATCATGATACTAACTAAAAATTTGAAGGATCGGAGGTTTCATTTTCGAAGGTTCGTTACTAAACCTATAAAAGTAAACTCCTTTAAGTATGTAGTTATTATGAGTTAACTACCACAGCAGATTACATAGTACTAATTACGATAAATACTATAAAGCATTGATAAAATATATAACTACGCTAGCATCATCAATCACTCTGCACTCAACAAGTGCCATGTTTATTAAATCTCATACCAGAAACAAAACTACTGCACTATTATGTTTGATGTATTGTTAATCTTAAATAAAAAATGGCATAATTCAATTAAATGATAACGAAAGCCAAATGTTGACAGCACAATAAACAAAAATAATATTTGATGATAACACAGAGCGCATAAAATGAAATTTATGACAGATTATTTGCGTATAAAAGTTATTCAAGCAAACTATTAAATATCGATTTACATACAGTTGATTCATAATTTTGTTTTTCTGTACAAAAATATATTTTTACGAATTTTTTATCCATAAAGCCATGCTCAACTCGATTCGAAAAATTAATGAGTCTCTGTGCCGCCCAAATCCAAGTTTTGTATACAATCCAATCAATAAAATATCGAACATTCCCCTTTTGTTACGCTTATCAATTGAACAATTTATTCAAATTAATCATAATTAAAAATAACAATAATACTTAAATTAATTAATTGTACTAATCAATTATTTGTCAATAAAACATTAATTTTAAAATGAGGAAACCCCCCGGGTGAATAATACAACAACTAAATTGATTGACTGAAGAAACGGAGACACGTCAATCAATATAATTCGTTATAGGATATTGTTGAAAATAATTGTTCGATTATTATAAGGACGTACAATTACACATCCGGACGTACAATTACATCACATGTATTTTTTGTATATAGGAGGCACATTTCGACAATCGGGTGTTGTTGATAGGTACTTCTATAAAAAGAAATGGAGAGTTGCAGTAGGAACGTGACATAAAGCGAGCTTCTAACTGCTTCGGTTGTATTCAACTGACGGCGTAAGTGTTCATTTTGGTATCGCAGTAAATCGCTTTACATATTCCTTTGCCTATTTATCTATTTCTTCAATCACTGACATATTGTTAAGTCATTAAGCAGGTTACCATTTATAATTCTAGAGCGTTGACATTATTAAACAGCACCATATAATTGGGGCTCAGATAGCCCTACAAAAAATAATCTGGTGCTGTTATATGGCACGTTCTTTGTGGCCAACTAACATTCCCTTCGCGAAATTAACCGTCCATCAAATTTGTTTGTTGGCTGATTGTTTCATTGGCTGTGCAACATATAGCACCATCCTGTTGTATCCACAAGCCGCAATATTCATATATTCAAAGTTTAGTCATAAAAAGTGGCAAACGCCTTGATAGTAACAACGTTACCAATGTTCTCTTCAACACTTTCTCTCACTTCACTGTATCAATATTTTCGGTTGAAATCGGTTGACCTAAACAAGCCTCTGTTGCTGTCGGTGTGTTTGTTATTGAACCAGTTAACTAAAATTTTTAAGACTGGACTAAGATGGGCGAGCTTGTCTACCAAAAATAATACGAATTTGTTGTGAAAGGTTGTTTTTACAGGTTTCAAATGGTCTTGTGACTTTGTGAAGATAGCCCAAATTTGTATCCCCAAAAATCGAAAAAGTTGCTTATGGCAATACTGTACGAGTTTATGTATACTATTGCGACTTTTATTTAAATTTTGTAACAAAAGGTCTAAATTATGAAATAAGTATTTCCGAATAATAGCTAAAAAAAATAAAAATATTATGAGTATAATAAAAACAACAAAAAGTTGTGATCTAACGTGTAAATAAACAAAAAAAAATCTACTCTCCAAAAACGATCCTGACAGAGAAAATCTTAAAATCAAAATATTGATGTTTCAAGCATCTATATATATAGCAAAAATAGCAGCCCCGAAAATACCATGTCACTTAAAAAAAATATTTCAAGCAGTTAAGTAGAAGTATAGTTCAACAACTCGTTGGCCAGACTATCGGCTTATATCTGACGATGGAGGAAGATTTAAATTAATTCCAGTGAATTTATTAGAACTTTCCTTTAAAGGACTATATCTCAACTCTACCCCATAGAAAAGTTCTAAAAAATTCACTGCAATTACTTAAAATCTTCCTCCATCGCCAGACACAAGTCGATAGTCCGGCCATCGAATATTTGCTGAGTTTGAAGGACCCCAACTCTATTCCATAGAAATGTTCTAAAAAATTCACTGCAATTCACTTCAAAAAATTTTCCATCGCCAGACATATTTCGATAAGTCGTCCATAAAATATATCACGTACAATTTCTAAAAAAAAAACTCGTGAGTTGGCAAATAATTAATATTATTTATTTGTCCCAGTCCCAAAAATGTTTCTATCTTCATATTATCTTGAAAATGTATTATTTCTACTAACAGTCCCGAAAATTTTTTGTGTCGTGATAGATTTAGTTGCCATGACAGTAAATATTTTCGTGGCTGAGAGTAAAAATGTGGCATTTTTCGGGGCTGATAGTCAAAAATGTCATGATATTAAAAATTAGTTTTGCCACCTCATTTTTTTGGGGTGAAAATTGGGCTATTTCCACATACATAAAATTACTACACAAACATGTGTTTATAAGTATTATTTATACTCTCAGCCCCGAAAATTTCAACTGTCATGACAGTTTTTAACTATCGTGATAGCAAGTATTTTCGGGCTGAGAGTAAAAATGTAGAGATTTTTTGGGCTGAGAGTATAAAATGTCATGATAGCAATAATTAGTGTTGCCATCGCATTTTTCGGGGATGGAATTTGGGCTATCTTCACATACATAACCACTCTTAATTTGTGAAAGAACTGATTCATGAACCTTTTAAAATAGCTACTTTATACTCTATTAAAAAAAAGTTCTTTTCGTACATTTTGCTTATTTCATTTTCTTTTTAATATCCTCTCTTCATCTTCTTAGAGTGGGATCGACACTTGTGCCAATTTATTTCACTACAACTGGAATTTAGGTTTCAGTTAAAAATGTTTTGTTGTGTCGGTCTGTGGATTTACCTGGTTTTAGCCACCTTCCATTAATGTGGAAGATATTTGTCGAAACTCATATTTATTATTTGAACTGGTAAGCGTAGTCTTTTTGTGAACGATACTCATCTCATTGTTGATGCCATATTTATCGAGTTTTCAACAAGCGCATTCACGTTTACTAACCAATTTTCTATTCATAATACGTTGCCATCATCAAAACTATCTTCTATTTAAATGACTGGCGACACACAGCAGGGTTCTTTCGAATTTAATCCATCTTTATTCTTCTGGATTAGAGTGCGAGCCTTTTGCAGCAGCCGATAATTGAATCCCCAAGCTAAATTGAAATCCACACAAAGTATCACTCGTATCACAATTTTTATTTCCTTGACACGATCCTCTATAGGCTCAACTTAACCTTCACCTTGTCGGTATTTACCCGGGTAAAAAACGGAAAATTAACTTTTGAATAATTCGTTGCTTCTTATCCCCATTTTAAAACCGCTCAGTGATTAGATTTCGCCATTTTTACATAAAAGTTGAAAACAACATATAACAAAATACTAATGTTTCAAGGTCAATTTTTGGCAAATTTGTTTATTTATCGGTAAAAAAAATGTTACCATATGCTTATTATGAAAGTTAAATAATTTTTTGTTCGTTTATTAAATTATACCAGATTATACTATTCAATAATTTATTGTAGTTATAACATATCACATTTCAGTTTACAAGTCAGTGTAAAAATAAATAAATAAATTTTCAGAAAAAATGCTAGAAAAATAATAATTATTATAAAAAAGTAAAACTTAGAAATTAGTTCGCCATATAGCATTGTTGACACTGGGTTTGGGTGAGGTCGTGTTCCTGTCAGATTGGTTTTTATTATTTTCCTCTTCACTGTAGCACATCAAACACTGGCCTTTATGTGTTAGCCGACCAGATGTGTCACGGTCCATTTACTTAACCGGTATAAATGGAACATCACTGTGATCTTGTATTTATCTCTTCAATTGAAGCGCTTGGAAATAAGGCTCTCATTTTTATTAGAGGAATACAGAGGCTTTCACCCAGCCCTTCTAAAAATTGACGCAGACGACTGGTTCTTACATTTTCGTTATTGCATTTTCGAATTGCAAGCTGCAAGTCTCGCTATATCGATAATGTTGAAAAACAGTGCAAGAGGCCAGCGATTTTTTTTACGTTTTGTCGTATACTGCGATAACATTTTATCCATAGTATGGACTGCACCTTTGGTTGAATTATAATATAAAATTATCTCAGTTCCGGATATACTATCGTCGTTACGTTGAGTAGATAATAAGATCACCGCCTTGTTTGTTTTTGATACGTAAGAGCAAAGCACCATTTTTTCTCCAAAACCAAATTTGCTTGACAAAACCTTTCTGATCGTTGATGGTTTCAACTCCTCAGGTATACAGTTTTTGTTTTTTTTTCATCGTGCCAACTATTGATAGGTTTCATACCAACAAAGCTTTTGCCAGTGGCACAACAGTAAAAAATTGTTTGTCGTAACATTGCGTCCGCTATTTTGGTAATGAGCTATGAGCTCCTTGACTACACGCTCATACCTTAATCGTATGTTTCCAATTTTTCAGTTAGAAACAAAACTGTTCCTCGACTGTAACCGATTTGTAAGGTCTAAAATTATGTTTCAGATTTGCATTTAGTAGTTCAAAAATTTCGCTGATCGGTGTTGCCTTATAACGGGTGTTTTTTTAGGAGGTTTGTTTTTCCGATAGATGTCGTTTTATTTTATGACAGTTGTTTTGACAGCTCAAAGTGGCATTTCTACTCAGTATTGTTTGGCAAATCATTATGAATAGGTTAACTCCAGAACAACGTTTTCAAATCGCGGAAATTTATTTTCAAAATCAGTGTTCAATTAAAAATGTTTATAGAGCACTTCGTGAATTTTATGGTGCACATAATCGTCCGTCATAAACGCCATAAAGAACGTAATTACCAAATTTCGGTCTACATTCACTCTTTTGGATGCCAAGCCACCGACAAGAATGAGAAGAGTTCGTACAGAAGAAAATATTGCTGTCGTTGAGGCCAGTGTCGAAGAAAACGACAATTTATCGATTCGTCGTCGTGCTCAGCAAATTGGACTTTGTCCATCGACTTTATGGAAAATTTTACGTAAAGATTTGGGTTTGGTGCCATACAAAATTCAATTGGTGCAAGAATTAAAGCCACACGACCATCGTTTGCGCCGTGAATTCAGTGATTGGTCGTTAAATCAATTGAACGAAGATCCATTTTTTTACCGTAAAATTCTCTTCAGTGATGAGGTGCATTTTTGGTTAAATGGATACGTCAACAAACAAAATTGTCGCATTTGGAGCAAAGATAATCCACACGCCGTTCTAGAATTACCAATGCATCCTGATAAATGTACTGTTTGGTGCGGTCTATGGGCTGGTGGGATCATCGGTCCATATTTCTTTAAAAATGAGGAAGGACGACGCGTTACCGTGAATGGAAATCGATACAGAACCATGTTAAATGAGTTTTTGTTGTCAAATCTTGAAGATATGGATATGAATGAAATGTGGTTTCAACAAGATGGTGCCACTTGCCATACAGCACGTGAAACAATCGACTTATTGAAAGAAACTTTCAACGACAACATTATTTCGAGAAATGGTCCGGTGAATTGGCCTCCGCGTTCGTGCGATTTGACGCCACTCGATTACTTTTTGTGGAGATACGTGAAGTCATTGGTTTATGTGGATAAACCTCAATCGATTGACGCTTTGGAAACCAATATTCAACGTGTCATTGCTGACATACGCCCTCAAATGCTTGAAAAAGTGCTGGAAAATTGGACCTCCAGAATGACATTTGTGAAAAATAGTCGTGGTAGCCATATGCCAGAAATTGTGTTTAAATGTTAAATGCCAAAAAATTATCTACCAAATAAAAAAAAATTTTGGTCATTTCATAATTTTATATGTGTTTTATTCAAAAAAAAAATCGGCAACCTCTTAAAAAAACACCCTTTACATTTCCATTCGAATCTGTCCAGTGGTATCGAGGTCGAAAGGAATGAACCGTGTAAAATATTATAAAATCGTTGCACACCCATTGTAGCTTGATACAAAGTGTAGACATTTTTCTTCCAGAGCTGCTCCATTTTGCTCGCCCTCTAAACGGGAACAAAACTGTTTACGACTGTAATCGATTTGTAAGGTCTAAAATTATGTTTCAGATTTGCATTTAACAGCTCAAAAATTTCGCTGATCGGTGCTGCCTTATACGTTTCTATTGGAATGTGTCGAGTGGTATGGAAGGGTATGGAAGTCAAAACGAATGGACCGCGTAAAATATTATGAAATCGTCGCATAACCATTGTAGCTTGATACAAAGGATAGATAATTTTCTTCAAGAGCTGCGTTATTGGTTCGTAATTTGACTTGTACACTCCCATTACAATTAGAAGATCTATATAAGCTAAGAATTCTTCCTCCTGTAGCGGTTTCCAACTGAGATTACGTCTTCACAGTCGTCCTCCACATTGTTATCTGGTACAATCTCTTCGTCGACGGCCTCTGGGTCAGTATTCTCATTCATTTCAGACACAACATCTTCAATTCCATATCTGAATCGTCAGCATCATTTGGGGGCAAATACTCCGGGTCAATATCATGGTCATGGAAAAGGTCGCACTTTCGTTTTTTAATTATAAATTTCGTTACCGTTTCGTTTTTCAGTCCAATAAAAATATTCGTTAATATCGGTTTTCGGTTGAGTTCTGGTTTGACTATCTGCATGTGAGTAAGTTCAAACTCTAATATCGCAATAAATAAACAAAGGAAAATGGCAAATCCAAAATTATGAAATGAGCAAAATACAATATACTTTTGGAATGTGGCAGACATTGATACGAAGCGGTCATATCTGCATAATCATATCGTAAATTTACTGAAGATGATGCTTCGAACATCGAAATCGATATAAATCGAAAATAACATTAATATATTTCACTATAAGGAATAATTAATTAAATACAAAAAATATATATTTTAATAAATTAAAATAATTATCATATATTTATAAAATAAATCGTATTAGTAACTTGTAAACTAGTAACTAGTTTAGCATTTTCAGCACGATTTTCCTAAAATTTTGTGTCAATATGCATTATATTTACAGTAGCCATAGAACTGCAACGCAACACTATGTGACGCCGAGTCCGAGGATGAAATTTTCACTTTAGTATCTTGTTATTTTGCCTAGTTATTGATTATGTCAAAAGGAAATAAGCCATAATCAGAGCTAAGCTGCTAAAGTAGATCGAGTATTTTGAATCAATAGCTAAAAGGCAGCTCAGCATATAACCTATTGTAAATATTAAGAGAGAATAGCGCCCAGGAGCCCATCCCTAATTATATTTAAGACATCACGCATTATCCCTTCATCATTCATGCCACAACAACTGCAAATGAAAGATTAATCATACGAGTAACCCCAAATTAATTAATTATGTTCATTAAATTAATTTTAAAATTAATTTACACCAGAAATTGACATTTTAGTTAATTAAATCATCTCATTATTTTAAACTTACTTTTTTCTTCTTGTTGCTCATTTTTCCGTAAATCATCCACGTGTAGAATATAGACATACCTACACATATAGACAAATTACTTGGAGAATTTTCGTCACATAACAAAAATATAAAAATCTTTGTTTCATATTAAAGAAGGAAAATACGCAAACCTTACGTACTGCCACCATTCCAAAAACAACAAGTACACTTTTTTTCTTGCGATTCTGGGTGTGTATGAAATGTGATGATAACATAATTGGATTTTACATAATTTATATAAAAGTTTAATTTTCATGAAAAAAACAATCATTTATTAAATAAATATATTAACTAAAAATAATAAAGGAATTATTATTTATTTCGATTTACACCTCGTAAGTAAGGTGTATAGTAATTTAGTCGGTACGTGAAAATACGGAAAAGCTAATTAATTCGAAACGTCAAATTAATAAAATTCCAGAAATATTTGAACCTCAAGGAATACAAGGAACTAAAAGTTGTTGTAACAATGCAAATAAAATAATAAATTTTTCAATGGGTGCTTTCAGGTCCCCTATCAGGATTAGTGAAATCATCGCCAATTTGATTTGAAAATTTCAGAGTGTCAAATAGTTTTTTATAAAAGTTATCGTTGGCCGCGATTTTACTCAACTTTGGGTGCCGTAAAAGCGCCCAATGGGCGCATGCAGGGCACCCAACAGTTGGGAACATGCTGAGTAAAATCAAAGCCAACGTTATGAAAATGTTTAGTACTATGAAATTTTGAAATCAAATTGGCGATGATTTCACTAATCATGATGCCAACTTTTGGCGGTCCTGAACGCGCCCAATGTTACACAAAATCACAAGATTTTCCACAATTTCATTTTTATTTACGGTAGAGAAACTAGCGGAAAATAATAAAACTTCCGGTACTAGTCAAGACACAAAAACCCATATTTATATCCAAGACAAATTCAAACAATTTTACCGGTAAAATAATGAAATTTTATCGAGATGGCGATAGTGCCAAAACATGGGTTTTCGAAAATATTTGTATTGGGTTTGCGTTTACGAAAATATATGAAAATCAATTTAAGCCTAAAGATGTCACTATTGATGGCAAATTAAAGAAAATCATAAATAAAAACAACATTTAAGCACAGATAATCAAAGAAAATTTTTCATTTGAACTAAAAAATCAAACCAAAATTTATTTCTGATTAATATTACAAACTTAATCTCGTTTATGGAAAGAAAATTAAAATGCCCAGGGTGTTCGGGTTTTGGATATTTATAAATGTGCCGTGACAATCCCTTGGTTATTCAAAGCAGTTCTTGATGACAAAATTTTATTGGAGCTGAATGGAAGTTAATTGTTGATTGTATTAATAATATCTCGGGTTAACAACATCAGAATCAACAGAAAATAGAAACCAATTTCACGACATCGTCATGTACATATGATTGGGGGTACAAATAAGGTTTGAGGTATTTTTATAAATTCGAAGCTTTTTTTATTATATTTATTTAAGCCCAATGATATAAATCAATGATCAAATTTTAAAATTTAAACAATAGAAGTTGTAATCAAGTAAAAAAAAGAAAATAAGAAGAAGATTTAAATTTCCATTAAAATGAACTGTTTTGACGACTTTTTGAAGCTGTGTTTGTCCAATGATTTCATCTCTATTGGTAATCTGTTGTAAGCTATTATGGATACGTATATGAGAGATTTCGGATATTCGGATTTCGGATTTTTACCAAATGGTAAAGATTTTTTATAGCTCTGTTGTGAATTATTTGTAATTCGGCAATTTTGATTTTATTTACAGACCCCCAAATTGCAGTTCCATATATTAGATAACTATTAAAAATAGAATATATTATTTCTCATGCTATCATTTAAATACTTTGAGATTCTTCTAAATATCGCAACAATTGACGATAATTTTTGCTCAACCACGTCGGCATGAACAGTAAATTTCATCTTATTATCAAGTGTTATTCCGAGATATATATAGGGTGTTTCAACAGGTGCGCTTCAACTTTTTTCCGATAGGGACGGCGAACGACGCCATATTTTTTATTAATCTTTTGTCATTTGGAAACTTCATTAGTATACATTTCATCATGGAACGCTACACACGTGAACAGCGATGTGCAAATCGTGCAAATCGTGCAAATTTTTTATAAAAATAATCGTTCTGTTGCTGCATCAAATTCTGTTGCTGCATCAAAAAATCATCTTCAGCGATGAGGCTCACTTTTGGCTAAATGGATTTGTCAACAAGTAAAATATCCGTTACTGGGCAGGAAGCAACCCACACGTGATTCATGAGGCACCGTTGCATCCCGAAAAAGTCACTGTTTGGTGCGGATTACATGCCGGCGGCGTCATTGGGACATATTTTTTCATCGACGATAACGATCGCCACGTTACTGTTAATGGAAATCGATACCGTGATATGATAAACGATTTTTTTTGGCCGCAATTGAATGGAATGGACTTGGACGACATGTGGTTTCAACAGGACGGGGCAACATGCCACACAGCACACGATACAATCGCGTTATTGAAGACTAAGTTCGATGAGCGTGTTATTTCGCGAAATGGGCCCGTCCAGTGGCCGCCGCGCTCGTGTGATTTGACACCTCTAGATCATTTTCTTTGGGGTTATGTGAAGACATTGGTCTATGCCAATAAGCCGGCGACGTTGCAAGAGCTCAGAGCCAATATAGATCGTGAAATTGCTGGAATTCCGGCCGATTTATGCGAAAGAGTGGTCGAAAATTGGGTTCAAAGATTGGACTTCGTAAAACGTGCACGCGGTGGTCATGCAAAAGAAATCGAGTTTCATACTTAAATGTATATGTTCAAATTCGTTAATAAAAAAAAGTTAGTTCAAAAGTCGAACAGTTTGTGTTTTATTCAAAAAAAAAGTTGAAGTGCTCTTATTGAAAAACCCTATATCAGACTCGACGCATTCCAAACTGTAACCATCATAGTAAATTCTTAAAGACAAACTTCTGTAAAACAACATGTATTTGAATTTTCGAACATTCAGTAGTATTTTATTTTTATTTAACTAATTAACCATAATCCCTAGATCAGCATTGATTGATTCTTGCACCACGTCGTTGGTGGGAGCTTCGTATACAATTGCTATATCGTCAGCATATAGAAATATTTTCCCAGCAAGCATTACTATATCATATATAAATATCAAAACAGTATAGGTCCGAGAATAATACCCTGAGGGACGCCGCGTTTAATTGTAAGTGGACCGGAATTATTGTTAGCTATACTGAGCCGTTGTATGTGACATACCAGAAATGAAGATATCCAGTCCAGTGCAACTCTATTTAATCCAATACTCTCCATTTTATTGATCAGGATGGCTAAATCGACAGTATCAAATGTCTTCTGAAGGTCAAGGAAAATAGCAGCAGGTTCCTGCTTTCGGAATATGCTACTTTGAATAGTTGAACATAAATCATAGAATGCAACAGTGGTGTCGGAGTTCGAACGGAGTCCATATTGTTGTTTGCAGATGATGTTATTTGCTTGTAAATAATGTAGAAGTCGGCATTTGTAGACAGATTCAAATATCTTAGACATGACGGAGCTAATTGCAATTGGACAGTAGTTCGATATTTCGGTATTACAGCCCTTTATTTAGAGAAATTAGTACAATGTATTTTATTCAAAGTATTCGTTAGCTAGGACTTTTTCCCATCTATCAGGCAGCATATGGATTCCGCAACGAAAAAATTCCTCCGTAAGTAGTGAAGTGCTGCTCGGCCAGGCCATGAGTCATCGACGGATCAAGTGGTAGTCGGAAGGAGCTATTTCTGGTGACTACGGCGGGGTAGGACATCTCACTGAGCGCCTCCAAAATTTCCTTGACGGCACTTGCAACATGTGGTCGAAAGACCACTTTGATATGTCTTTTGGCATATTGTGGGCGTTTGAGGTTCTCTAGTGATGGCTCGTTAGACTGAAGTTGCTCATAGTAGATCACGGTTTTCTGCGTTTGGGTTGTCATAGTTCAGACGTGAAAAAAAGTCGTTCGACGTCTCTTGGTTTGAGCTCATTCGGAACCCAATTTCCTTGTTTTTGCACCATACCCTTGGCCTTGAAACGGCTTGGAATCGCTGGCTGAGTCACTCCCAAAGTTCCAGTGAGTTCCTCTTGAGTTTAGCATGCACCTTGATCCAATGACGCCTCCAACTCAGCGACTTCAAACTTTTCTGGTCTCCCTTCGCGTTCCTTGCCATTGGTGTCAAAATCGCCACTTTGGACCACGGCGGAACCATACTCACATGTTTTTATTGATGGAGCATGTTCCCCGTATGCTTCAAACAGCATTCCATGTCCATCAGTTCTAATTTTTTTCAAATTAAACCAAAAATGCAGCGCTTCCGGCAAATTTGTTTTTGTATGCACAAAGGTTGATATCTAACCATGCCCCAAAAATATGTTGTTTACAGTTCAGCGAAATGACACAGGCTGATTTTTAGAGGAGAATTATGACTCTTTAACATGAATATAATTACAAGATGGCCCGATGTGATTTAATACTAGTTACGCCATCTTTTGTAAATCCCTCAAAACTTATTTGTACGTCCAACATATTTATGATGACGCAAAATGTAGGTCCTTACAATTTTATTGTGTTTCAATTTTACTTTCTTTTACATAGTACAATAAAGTGTGGTAATCATGAAAAATTTTGACATCGAAATTTTTGCAGATTTGCCATTCGCTATTTCGCCGAAATCAAAAAGAGCTGGTCGTCCGATATTCCTTGTCTCTTGTGGGTTCCATTTTAGAGACCTACTTGTCATTTAATCCAGTGACTTTCTCAATGTGTGCAATCCATTCTTTGAAATGCTCAATTTTTGTTATTTTGTTGGACCAGGAGCACCTCAGTATTCTCCTAAGGCATTTATTTAAAAACACCAGTGGCTTATTGTTGATCGTATGTGTATGCTTCCAGATTTCGCAACCGTACAGCAACATTGATTTCACATACGAATTAAACATACTTAGTTTCGTGTTTGCGGGATAGGACAGATGTATTCCAGACTTTGTGTAACATGTCCAATGTTGTTCTGGCTTTGTTTCTTTATAACTTCATCTGTGCCACCCGTTTTCGCTAAAGTGCACCCAACGTATATCATTTCTTTGGTGGGTTTAGCCTCTTCGTCTGGCTTTCCTGATATATATTTTGAGGCCAGCTTCTTTTATTAGATGGGAATAGGTGCAATGATGAATTACATTGATTAGGCTGCTCAATGAAGATGCGTTTTGTTTTAATATGATAACATTGGTTTAACTTTGTCCTGGTCTAAAGCCAGCTTGTTCCTTTCTCTATTCCGGGTTGACTATCGGTGAAATTCTATAGAGGATGGTTATTGCTTATATCTTTATGGTTATGTTGACGAGAGATATATATCCTGCTAATTTATACATTTTCTTATGTCACCTTTCGTGAAAATCGTTATTGATTATTGCACGCGCATTGATTGAAGTAGTGCGCGCAAGTCTTGATTCAGGGGGATTGCGTCTGATTCTTGGTACCCGACCCGAGTGTGTTGATAGCTGTTTCGATATAGATTTCTTTGATTTTGTCCACTGTTGGTTTACACTGTTGGATGCTTCTTCATTCGCTTCGCAGAATGTGTTTGTTGTGCCCAGCATATTTTAATCAGTCGGTGTTTAGTTTTTTCCGATTTGTCTTGATGTGTTTTACAGCGACAGGTTTAATTTTGAATTATGATATTTTACCAGTAGGTGGTAACTGCAAATGTCTACACCACTCGTTGCTCTGACATCTTGTAATGACTTGAGAAATTTATTGTTGGTCATCACGTTTCGTTATTCTACTTCAAATGATATCCATATGTGTAAATTTTTGTGTGGAATTTTACTGCCTTCTATGAATTTTGTGATGCAGTAGTGGATGATCCTTTTCCATTAAAATTACGCGCAGAGTCTATATTGATTGTTTACCACCCATATGATGGTTTATCAGGTCGGTTTTATATGTTCAAAGCATTGAAATCTCGCCTTCTTGTATTATTATTTGGATCATTTTCTTGTGTGTCCTTGCTATTGTGGCTTGTTCATAGCACTTATCCTTGGTTGTTTCATCTACATTTTAGTTGGATCGTATCACTGAATATTAAAGGTTGTTATTTGTTTTTTTTGTATGGAATCCTGTTACGATGCTACAATCATTCTGCAGGTTTATATTCCAATAATGCCTTCATTGATTTATCTGTAATTAATATGTGTGGGTATTGACCGCCGCTCTCGTCCCATGTAATTGACATCCTTGCCTTGACGCCATCCGTATTTGGTTTAACGTTATTCCTGATCACTGGTTTACTCTGGAACACGTTGCATCTCACACATTTATTTAGAATATTGCAATGTTTTCGTAATAACAGTATTCTCAATAATTCACTGGTATTAATATAGACTTGATTACTCATATGATATAACTTCAATGTTAAGTAGAACGATATTACAACATCGTTACTACTGTATTAATCGATGCAACGGGCCTCCCGTCTTAGATAATTTAGTAGTTAAGAAGCACTGCACCAAAATTAAATTAGTTTCTTTTATAAAATCTAATGGCACTTTAATATTGTCACCAATTAGCAACACTATCACCACTTACACCAAACCTCAGCACAAAATATTTGAGACAACTCAAATCGATCGCTACTCAAAAAAAATATATTTTGCTAATTTCCATTTGGGTACCGCACTCGCATTTTTTTGTATGCTCTTAAGTTCGCCATCCGACGATTTTTATCAAAAGAATGACCAAATCAAAAAAAATCGAAAACAAAATTTCATACATATTTGTATGGATTAAGTACAGAAAAATCCGCTAACGTAATAAAAAAAACCTATCGTACGATTTGCAGACGGTACATGCACCGATAATTTTCATTAAAATCGATTCTCCTAAGCGTATGGTATTATATATACCAATAGCATGCAAACCTCGCATTCGTAACAATAGTTTAAATGGTATAAACAGTTGTGTGCATCAATCGCTCAGGCGCAACACAAGGATGTACACTGTGTCATAGAAGCAACCAATAGTACACGCGATACGTACATGGAACGCACGTTACAAGCTTCCGTAGGATATTTGTCAATTTTTGCAGTGAAGATTAGAAGAAATTTTCAACAAGGATTGACCATGCTGGTTTTCTGAAATTTATGCAGGAATCGCACGAATTCGAAAGGTTAAGTTTTTCGATTTAGAAATTAAGTATGGTGGTGAGATCTATGTACATTTGTCACCACTTAATTTTTTAAGATACGCTGGTCGATTTTACGCGGCGTAATGGATGAAAATACATAACCGAAATTTATTAAAGTTAAATTCAACAATTAAATCAACTTTATTAATTTAAAAAAACTAATATTAACAGCATGTGAAAAGTACTATACTATACTCTATTTTCATAAGGTATAGTGTGTTAAATTAGTTCGAAAAAAATATGAAATTAACCCGAGTTTTAACGTACATCGCCATTGCGATACGTGTTAGTAAAGATTCGACAGGATTTTCATACATTCTTAGTCCATCGCCAATTGAATTCAGTATTATCATATATCCGGCGTTACCAATCATTAAAGACACTCGGATCAATAGAATACAACATTCATGTCAGCTGAATAACAGGAATAAACACACTTGAATCCAGTTGAATCCAATTATATTGAAATAAGTCTACAAATTTGACATGAGACATTTTTAATGTAAAAATACAAAAGAAAGAAATCCGTTTTGAAACAAATCATTATCGCTACAAGCGATATTTTGTAAATGTTGAGGTCAACTGTAAACATCAGGATTTTGGATAGTTTTATCTCTTCGGTAATACCATTAATGAAGACTGTGACTTTCATGTGTCAACGTGAGAGCTTTGCTTAACACCAGAAGTAGCTTACGTTGGTATCGAATTTTTGCAATTTATTGGAAGCGATTACTCAAATATGATTTGAACCAGGCTACGAGCTGGCTGGAAACCTCGAACTCAAATATGTATTCTACAGTTTTCCAGTGACTGACGGAGTTGAGG
This sequence comes from Nephrotoma guestfalica, assembly GCA_963691935.1. NCBI lineage: Eukaryota > Metazoa > Arthropoda > Insecta > Diptera > Tipulidae > Nephrotoma > Nephrotoma guestfalica. The sequence goes on along the minus strand of OY829914.1, from coordinate 133,232,190 downwards.
GCTTTTTCAATGTTACAATGCAACCTTATAATGCAATATTACATCAACTCGTTTGTGGTTCTCAATTTACGTAACAGAATAGCTGGTAAATTCTTTGAGATTTGTCGATACTGATCTTTTGGTTATAAAACGATTCTAGTATTGCGATATTTACCGCGTAAGCACTACACTGAAACAGTTGCGTATTACCGGTTCACATAACTTAGGTATTGCAGATATAGATGTAACTCGAACCTGTGGAACACAATTTCTATTTCTTTCTGTTTAAACTGATTGAACAAAATACTTAGGATTGCCAAATTTACAGAAATGATAAGTTGTCATCATTAGAGAATATTTGTTCCGGTTACTCATAGACACGGAAATGAATAAATCAATGCCTTTATTTAAATATTTGTAAAAGGTTTATATGTTCACATCTATGGTATTGCTATTAAACTCGTCATTACAATTTATTTGTTCCAAATATTGATGTAAGTTATATGAATTGGCATTTTTGAAGTTGTAATAGAGTGGTGTTGGTGATTCTTCTGTTTTCAACAGAACTGGTTCATTAGTAAAAATTGAGACCAAGGTTCAGTCTAGTTTGGGTGCTAGTTTCAGTGCTTGTTTGGGAACTAGGGAACAACTCCGAAATTAAAATTTCATGGTTGAATGTTGTTTCAGAGATGATTTAAACCGGAAAGAGTCTTTTTAAAACAAAATTATAAAATTGAACTGCTTTCGAAGTCATTTTGTTTCTATTTTAAAATGTCTATTTCATAGTCTTTTGTGGATGCGGAAGGTTGAGGTGTCATGATTACATTCCGGGATTATGACATTATTTTTCCCAGATTTTAAAATAACATGGCGGAGATTTTTTCGCAACCAGTTAATGCTGTTCGAATCAAGGAATGCAGTTGGTCTTCTTCAATTAATGAACAACACTATAGCGTGTTGTACGCTCTAAAACAGTTTAACTGCTTTATCGGAATGTCGGACACAAACCGCACTTGCTTACTTGAAGCCTTGCGCCTCGTGTACTGTCAGTATTTTACTCGAGCAAGCTAACTTAAGTTTACTTAATGGTTAATGGCTTGAAATTAACGGTTCTTTTGTTAGTATTTGTAGTAGGGAATACATGATATGATGACTGTAACGCATGTACTACATCAGCAGGACAATGCAAGTTATATTTAGATATTTAGAACTTGTGGTGTATTTATATGCATCAAAATACTGCGTGTTGACGTAGTTAAGGCTATCAATGAATTGTTTACATTGTATTTCTCGACAATAACTTGTTAAAGCAACAATGACCAGTAAAGTCATGTACTCGTGAATATAAACGGTGTTATATTTCAGCGAGCCATTTAGTAAATAAGATGCAATCGTGCGGTAATAGGTTTTAATATTTTCATATGAAACGTTAGTGTCTTTACATTGCGATTTTACTTTTAATTCAATGTCATTAATACCGTGTTTGGTAGCAGTGAGGACAAGATTTTTTCCGATTGAATGTTAATTTAAAATCTACGTTTATTTGCCGCTGCCTGGTATTCCTTGTAAGTTCAAATGATTCAAGTCCTATTACCAACAAGTTCTCGAACAACGATTCGGGTCCCGACTTTGACTATTTCAAGTGTGCATATGAATGAAGTAGATGCAGTTACCGCAGATTTCAGTAAGGCACAAAATTATTATGTTCTTCCCACAAAATTATTACTAGTGGACTCAGATGTGAGAGGCAGAAAGTATCAGGTGATTATCAGATCATCAATATGATCTGTTTTCACAGCCACATCTTGAGTGCCCCAGGGTAGCCATTTGGAGCCCGTTCTCTTCGTTACATATATAAACTCGACGTCATAAAGATTTATAGACCCATCTCAACCCCCACTGACTAACTCGAATTTATTACAAGCCGTACGTATATCCATTACTTACTCGCGTAAGCGTATACGTTCCCAATTACAGAACTATTGTATCAACAATAATGCCGTAGCTGTATATCAATTCAGTTCGAGATTTGGATGTTATTTGGGACAATGTACTGAATTTTAGTGACCACATTATTATTATTATCTACCGAGCAAACCTTGCGCTTGGTTTTGTTAAGCACTGGGCTAAAGAATTTCACGATCCTTTTCAAATAAAAGTTCTGTACACAAACTTTATTCGCCCATCTGCTGGCGTATGTCAGTTAGGTGTGGTTCTTTTATCATAAAATACACAACAGGACAGCGCAACGAATATTTCCTCGTTTTGCTTTACATGTGCTACAATGAGTGGATGACTTCAACTTACTCCCATACATGGAGCGGCTAAAGCTAATCAATTTACAATCACTCGGCAAGCGGGAAATTGTTTCTAGCATTATGTTTGTTAATCAACTGTTAATCAACTGTTCTCTGGCGGTATTGATTGCTTTTGAAAAATGTCTTTACTCTACTTCAGCGGTGGTCCTTGTCATCCTTAATTTATTATTTTTAAATAAATTTTTCATTTAACTTTTGCTTTTAGAATTATGATTTCTAATTTTCTACTTATTTGTTGTTATTTTGTAGATTTAGTTTTTCCCCTAACGTTTCCCATTTCCCAATCTGCTTACACTAAGTAGATAGACCCAACTATCAATTTTCTCCCATCTTGTTGTTGTAGGTATAATGAATGCTAAACTATTTTTTTATCATTTGAAACTATATGTTTTTGTTTCATTTTATTTTAAAGTTCACCGTTATTCTCAAATGTTCAATTATTTTTTTAGTTCAGCAGCTTGGGTGCGGTCAGGGAGAGGTTTGGTCGCTGGGAATTAATATTAACATTGTTGAAGTTAATTTCGAATTTTGTGATTATTTGATTATAAAATGATTCCGCGTTCAATACTTAGCCGCAGTTAGTAATCAATCTCACTATGCGATGTGGCAAGTCTTTCATTAAATGATGTGGCAATTCAGAATATATTCCTACCTAGTAGACTCCATTTCTTAATTAATTTGAATAGATTCCCCAATCAGACGGATTCAGAAACTATGAATTCCTTCGATGCTTTGTCAGACAAATGTAATGACATTCGCAACCAAAATCCCTACTGCAAATTAATTTTAATTGGTGACTTTAATATTCAATCTTAATGGTGGAGTTAAAGTACTAAGATTCAAATTGTACTGGGCGCCAAATATTAAACTTCTGCAAGGGTGCCTATTCTGAATCTTTTCTCACATCAATCCCGCATCCCATGAAAGCACGTGTTGATAATGGAATTGGAAATGTTGACCTTAACCTGATAATCGTAAAATACCGGCTCAACACCACCTGAATCCATACAGCCGCCAACACATCTTTATAAAATGCTGCCAACGATAAAAACGAGGCAACATTTCCCTTGAGAAAACCATTGTTCCTATAACAATCAAATAGATGACGCCGTTTCCAATTTTAACGTGTTACATGGAATGAATAAATTGTCATTTTCTGATTCTAATCCAAATTTTAAATTTTTTTCAAAAAGCGCAACGAAATTTATTTTGAAGAATATAAGACCTCACGAGAGATCTGTAGAAAATTTGTACTAAGGAAGCGAAAAAAGCTGAAAACAAGAAAGCTGCCAAACTTTCCGAGTTGAAAATCTGCGATTGCAACTTTTACCAGATGGTTGTATCGCATCGGTTGCTAATATTTCTAAAACATCCATTTCAGCCATAGCCATCGGTTACCAATAAATTCAGTATTGTGGTCCCTAAATGAGGTTAACTATCAACATATAGGAAGAAATTTCCTTCAGAAACCTGATGAAAATGAACCTAAATAAGTCCACCGGACACGACCGAATTAGGTTTCAGTGGTTACTTACTGCACACTTAGGCCAATTTTTAGGCCCATTGTAATACCACTCATTCACTCCACATCATTAACCCACCTACTTCACCCACTCACACACTCACTACAGTATACCACCTGCACATTGCAAGCTCCATGTCAACCTGTACATTGACATGGAAGGTGGGTCGGCGCGTGACACGGAATTCTGCACTTAGGGTCTTAGTTGTATTTATTAGCATCACCGATCGTAATCGATGATGAAAATTCGATTTGCATCTAGCCTCTGATGGGATTCGAACCCAGCACCTCCCGATCCAAGTGCCGAAGCTTTAACCACTGCACCACTTGTGCGGTTGCATCGCAACCGCCCCAATAATTACTAAAAAATTCTCGTTTTCTGTAACCAAAGGAACGCCTGAAAAATGCGATGGTACAACCGGTTCTGAACCGTGGCTGTGATAAAACTGACTCCTCAAACTACCGACCAATACTAATTGTGTTAGCCATAGCTAAAGTTTTTCAGAAATGCATTAACCAACAACTAGTGAAGTATCTTGAAATGAATAAAATAATTTCAGATAAACAGTATGACTTTTATGACACCGGCCCCACAATCGCTCTCTTGAAATATGACGCAAACAAACGGAATCTCGCTCTCGAATAATAACGAGAGACCTCTGCAAACGATTTAGATATATCCAAGGCTTTTGACAAGGTTTGGCATGATACTCTCATTTGTAAACTTGTGGCATGCGGCTTAGATTCGATGACCATAAAGTGAACAAAAGGCTCTCTCAAAAGCTCTCTCAACGTAGTGCTAGACGGCAGATCATCAATGACACACTCTCCAAATTACGGAGTCCTTCAGGGATCAGTTTTGTCACCGACTCTGTTTTTGTTATACATCAATAATTTGCTGAGTAGCACTGTTAACCCTTACCAAAGCTTTGCTGATGACGATATATTGGTGTGAGTGTAATATTTGAGTGAGAAGGAAGAAATTGAGTCAAGTTTAACGAAAAAAAATATACAAGTGCACATTCTCTCGTAAAAGAAGTCACAGCAATTCGCTTGCTTGGTGTTTAAAATGTCAACAATTTAAAAGGGAATGAACATAGGTTCCTAATAGAAAACTTGGGTTCCTAATAGATATAGAAGGTTCTCTAAATTGCATCAGGTTCTCCAAATATATAAAACTTTCATTAGACCAAGTATTGAATAATACGTGGTCTAATGAAGGTTATATATATGAGAATTGAATAATATTCAGCCGCAGACTAACAAAAGATCTAGACAGCTTACAACACCGCAGAGACGTGGCAGACTCTGTTTTTTCTACAGATTAATGAATGGTAAATATTCTGCAGAACTACAGGAGAAAATACCATCATTCGTTAAGCAAAGAAGGGTAACAAGAGGAACGCTCAATGCTCATAGGTTTGCGTTGAAGTTGCCGAAACATCGAACTGAGGAAGCCATTGTGAATTTATTTATCGAACATCCAAGAAGTTGAATTCGCCAAACGGTTTCGAATTTCCGTTAGACTATAAAATGTACAAATTTAAGGCAGCTACCATCTGTACTTGAAGTATCGCGCGTTGGGTGCAGGAGCTCTGACAGTTACAAGAAGCTAGGATAGTCTAAGAGTCTACAAAGATTTTTAATTTTTCTCTTCGGTTGTTCATACTAATGTAACTTTTCTGTTCCAAACCCTTATTTCTTAGACAGTTAAGGAAGCTTTTACTGCCACAAAATTGGAGCGAACATTTATGGCAAACGTCGTAAAAGTTTAAAAATTAAGTTTAATTCTATGTCTCGTAATAATTAATTTTTTATTTACTTAGTCAAATTACTTTGAAATCCCGAACATTAAAATTCCGTTATGTACGTTCTGCAACAAGATTTCAAAACAAAATTTTAAAATAAAACAATAATTTTTGGATTGTTATAGTTCACTTCTCATTTCATTTTTAGCTTATTATAAACACATGACCCCATTAAAGCTTGCGAACAAGAAAAGACAACACACATCGTACTACACATACTCGTGTATATTCAAACACTTAAGAAAAGCTAATAAAAACTTGTAATTTCCTTCAGACTGTGGAAAATGTAATTTTTCCAATATAAAAACATTTAACAACATTAAAATATTTTCATAAAAATATTTCCCCAACCACGCCAAATCCGCATAATTTCACATTTTAAATTCATAAATAAAAAAGTAAGCTGAAAAAAGAAAATGGAAAAGCACGGAAAAGGAAAACTAAAATAAATTTTTCATTTATTTAGGTTGATTGGGATTTTTTTTTACTTTGCTTTTCTCGCTTTTCTTCTGTGATTTTTTTTTGTTTTCGTTTTTGTATGCATAATACAGTCAGTGTTGTGTTTTCATTTAAGTTTTCCACTTGCTTCGTTTTTTTAGTTTTTTTGCTGGAATTTTTCTTTTACTTTTGTGTTAATATACGACGAGTACGAGCCATATACGAGAGAAAAAATGTATAATGAAAATGACTATAAAATGCAAAAGTGGAAAAAACTAGGAACAAACAACATAAATAAAGTAGAAACCTAGAAAATGTTGTATGTTAAAGTTAAGTTCAATGAACTAAATTTGTTTATATCTTCAACATTGTACATATACGATGTATGAACATTGAACATATACGGTAATTTTATGTATGTTGACATTAACACCTTTTTGGAGGATGGTAAAATTGGTGTCAACTGAATGTTATCGTTACATATAATATGCACGCTGATGTACTTAGTGTAATCATTGGAGTGATTTTATAACTTTGGAATTTAATCTGCGTTGTAAGTCGAATTATAGAATATTGCCATTAAACCGCCATTAAAGCCATTAAACATTATAGACATTGTGTCAACCGATAAATATTGAAAACTTTATTCCTTGATCCATAAACTCCCTGAATATGTATATGTTAAATTTTATTGTGTTAAGCATCTGCATATCTAGATGGGTTCTGTGAAATTGGGGACAATGTCAATCAATATATACGAGTAGAAGTAACCAAGATATCACAAACAAATATAATAATTGGCGCCATTCGGTATAATCATATTCACTCTTATGAGAAATGAATTTAAAATAAATGAAATAAAATTAGTTTTAAATATTTGAAACCATCATAATTTTAAAATGTTAAATGAATAACGAATATTATTTGACAATTTTAAGTACATTTGAGGACCCCGGCTCGGTCACCTCATCCTATTTAGTTTTGACTTTCAGTTTTGTTGTTAAGCGATTTGCTACAATAAGCCAGTTTTAAATCATTGATTCTAACGTAAATAGTCCTTATACGGAGCTTTTAAGAAATCTTCTTATAATTAAGTGGCTATTTAGTAAAAATGTAGAGGTGAATACAAGGTACTTTTTATGTTCTAGGTCGATGTATTTTTTAATAACTTTCAAATAAAATACAATTTTATAATTTATATTTTACTGATTGATTATATGGTCTTTCACATTATATAAGGAATATAATGTCGGTCAAGTGCCCGCCCCTGGCCATGGCGCAAAAGCATGCTCATTTAAGCACATTTTCGCAGACTTGTGCTTGGTTTATTGGTATACACCTTTCCCTTCAAGCACCGCCGTAGGCAGAAATCGGGAAGAGTCGAATTAGAGGCCGTGTGGACCAGTCGATATCACCAATTTTTGACATTATGCGAACGGGAAAATTTCTCGCAACATTTGTATCGTAGGAAGAGCTGTGTGTGATCGGGTGCCGTATTGTTGGAACCATATGTTCTGTAGGCCTAATGAATCCAATTGCACAAGCATGTTTTCTAACATGTCCCGATAGCGGTCAACAGCATCATCAAAGAAATATGGCCGAATGATACCGCCGGTTTAAATGGCGCACCATACTATTACGCTACGAGGGTGTAGTGGTCTTTGGTGTATCAATCGATTACCATACTTGATTTCAAAAGTGAAGTTAAACTTACTGGAACTTTGGTAAACACTGTCTGTATAACCGAAGCCAACAAGCTCCTTTGCTCTAAACGCGCTTTTTAATCGTATCAATAATTTAAAGCTTTTTTCCAATTTCTTACATTTTGTATAGAGGAACACGATGCTTGTTTTAGCAAAAAACATGAATTCAAAATGTCCAGAAAAAGGTTTTTGTAAAATTAAACAAAACTACGAACATCGATTTACCCGTGACTAATAGAATTTTGTCGTTAGGTTTTCCATTTCACGATGTAAATTCGTGGAAAGTAAGGTATTTTAATTTCCGAAAAAGCTCTAAATAAAGTACCCAAATAAAAAGCGAGACATAAGTACAAATTATATTCACAAAAAAGAAATAACATCACACTTACATCAGAAAATATTTAAGATGAAACCCATTACACTAAAAAGTAAGACAACGACCCAGCAGGAAAGTTATTGACGAAACACTAACGACACATCTGCGACAATGCAGCATGACATATATATACAAATTTATCAGCAAGTGGGACTAATTTTTGTTTGCCACATGTTTTGATGAAACATTTACGGCATGTCCAAGATGATTCATATGTGAGAAGTCATAAACGAGTCTAATGACACATCTTAGATGAATGGTAAATGATATGCCTTAACATAAATTTTAGGCTGTTGACTTATACAATATTAGTATATTCTTTACGGCACATGTGTTGGTGTTCCTGATGGCTGAAGTTTGCATTTGTATCGCATATAAAAAAATAAGAAAGTTTTCATAATAAACCAATTACAAAATGTTTACTTACCTTTTCGATTTTTTTTTGAGTTGGTTTTGGCGTTCCTGTCAACCGGATGTTTTTTTGTTTTTCGATTTTTTTTAAATTTTTAATATCCAAATTATGTATTTTAATATTTGTAATGATATTGTTAACGGAAACGTGGTTCATGATCGTCATGAACTATTTTGAACAATTTGTATTGTACCGGACATAAAGGGTGTCCCAATAAGAAGTTCAGATTTAAAAATTTAATAAAACTAAAACGGCTTAATATATTTCCCAATTTATTGTTTTGTTTGAAAGTACAATCCTCATGGTTATTTATGGAAAATGATTTCAATCAAATGGGGGCCGCGGCTGGCCTTGGCGCACTCCATTCGGTTTGTCCAATTTTTGAGCACATTTTGGATTGTGTGCGGATCTATTTCGGCAATGGTTGCTTCAATATTGGCTTTCAAATGCTCAAATGTTTGTGTATTTTCCGTATAACACTTGTCCTTCACGACACTCTTCAAATAAAAATCCAAAGGCGTGAAATCACAACTTATTGCCGGCCAATTCACGTCACCATTTCGGCTGATAATGCGGCGACCGAATTTTTGACGCAGTTTCGCTATTGTAATGCCCGATGTGTGGCATGACGCATCATCTTGCTGGAACCAATGGTCGTCCAAACCAATATCTTCAAGATATGGGCACAAAAAAGATGTTAACATGTGGCGATAGTTGATTCCGTTGACAGTAACGGTCGCGCCGGTCTCATCTTCGAAGAAATACGGCCCAATAATGTCGCCACGCCACAAGCCTCACCAAACAGTAACACACAATGGATGCATTGGCTTCTCAAATGCGACAATTTTGTTTGGTTACGAACCCACCGAGATGGAAATGCGCCTCGTCCGAAAAGATGATTTTTTGAGCAAATCAATTTTGAGTTTGTCGCAGGCCCACACAGCGAATCGATATCGAAGCGGGTGGTCACGGGGCTTTACGCAGAATTCGATGCATGGAAGACTGGCTGATGTTCATTTCTGATGTACTATTACGAATTGATGTTTTCGGCCGTTGCTGCACATTTTCGGCCACCGCGGCGATATTTTCGACTGAAAAAACACGACGAGTACAGGCACGCGTTGGATTGTCGACTAGGTAGCACATATCAAGCAATTTATGCAAAAACTTCTTAATACCGTTGGGTGTGAGTCCCGTGTTTTGACCAAATTTTGTATGACATTTTCTTGCGATTTCGAACCAATTGTCTTTAGTGTGGAATTAAATTTGCAACATTTCCCCTTTTTTTTTGAAGCATTAAGCGACTCATTTCGTCAACTAGAAATAATATACTGAGTTTCTGTAAAAGAAAGAATGACGTCAAATCTAACCCGGTTATTGTGACACCCTATATCTTTCGAATTGATGTACGGAACCAGACAACCAAGGACGGACGTTGCTTACAAAAATTTGTGCCTAATTATACATGAACATATAAAATGACAAAAAATAGCAAGACAACAGTCTAACTTGTGGATTTTGACAGAAACTGCATACCTCATTGTAAATGAGCTAGTAATCTCAAAATCTAGTGTACGGTTGTTAAAATTATTGTAGACAAAATAAATAAATACCTAAATTTATTAAAATAATTATTTTGACGTAGTGACGAGGATTGTCTATCTACGCCATTTTAAAAATTCAAAGTATGTGAAATATCGAAGACATGTCATACGTGTTTCGCTTAAGGCATTATCTCGAAAGAAGAGAGATATATGACACGTCTCACACTTGCCGTCTAACGTTGGCAGTTATTAGACAAGTCATTTGAGAATCTAATGTGACTTGTCATAAATTGGTCGTTTAGTCAACATACCAACAAAAAACGATAAAATTCTATTGTTTTTCTTTTTTATACAAATTTAGAGAAATGCTAGAAAATAGAAACGTGTGTCTTTCATAAAAATTTATTCATATGCATGTTGACAAATTTGACAACTACGAGTTTTATTCTCATTGACAAGATGTCACTTTTAATCAAAACGAAATAAAGTATCTACAGTTAATAGTTTTGTTTTTTATCATTGGATTGGAACTGGAATGAAAACTTAAGTTAGACCAAATAACAATAAAATCGACTTAAAATACAAATTTAATGTTTCTCCCACAACAATGCACAGGAACGCATCAAGCGGAGGTTCAAGAGAACCCAGCGCTGGTTCTAAAGGTGTACCTTATACCTTTTGCAAATTCATAAGACCGTTAGCATAAAGGTAAAAAAATATTTATACATACATAACTAAGAGACTCAAATCGGAATGAAAGTTGTCTTGAAACTCGTAACTCGATGTTAGGCGATATTCACACCTATATTCACAACATTTTTTCAAATTCGATTGTTTTAATTGTTTGCAAGTTAAAAACGCGAATTTTTTATGTTTCTATGTTAGATGGATGGTTTTCAAATTGTTTTTTATGGAAATTATAAGGATCGTCCTATTCACCCTAAATAAATAAAGGCTTCTTGTGTTTAACTTCAACTTTCTTTGTTTTCGAGAAGAAAGTAAATCGCGTTTGCAATTCCCGTTTGGTGTGAATATCGCCTAAAACATAGTAACGAAACAGACGAATAAAATGCCACAAAAATCTCACAATTTAAATGAGTTATACGAAAAACTTATTCAGATAAATTTGCTATAATTTGTAAAAAAGAATATCACAGCCACGTACGTAATATAATGCGATACAAATTAAGTTAAATATGGTTGTGTAGGTGTATTGCATAACCCATTAAAATTGCTTGACTCACGAATTTCTTGATGAAACTTCTTCCTCTGTTTTATTGTAAACCTGTTATCCGTTGCTTGAACTCATATTGAGACTTGAATCGATTAATCGACGAGATGAATGGAATCTTATTTCCAATCGAGCTTCAATTCTGTGTACCAATCTAAATAGTTTGTTAAGTTAATTTTTCATATTGCCATCTTTAGTCGAACCGATAGTAATCTACTTGGCTTCTGCACATGGATTGCACTTTAATGGATAAAGTGGGAAATTTTATACTAAAATTTTTTGTTAAATGAAAAGTCAAAACTATGCCACATAACTAAAATGTATTCGTTTACAACACAACACACTGAAATGTGGTTCAGTAAAAAAACATTTCGTAAATTACGTGATTATTTTGGTCAACATGGACATCCTACAGAGCTTGAAATTCGCAAAATTGTTGAACGTTTTGAAGAAACTGTATTTGCAGTTAGGAGAACATATGAACACCATCGTCCATTTCGTACTCGTGAAGCATTAACAGCTGTAAGCAAAATGTTGAAATAGCATAATTTCAAAAAATTGATATGTCAATTGACCACCAGGATCATGCGGTTTGACATCGTTAGGGTATTTTCTTTGGGGGTTTTTTGAAAAGTAAATTGCATAGCAATAATCCACAAACAATCCAAGATCTTAAGAACAACATTTGGGCTGAAATTGAGGCCATTGAACTGCTTTTATTGGAAAAGTCATCAAACATTTTGATGACGTGATAATTTAAACAGCTCTAGATGTATTTTTAAGTTTCGGCATTTTTATATAAAAATTTTTCCATTATCAGAGCTAATCCAAACGTTCCCCTACTACCGTACGTAATAAAATATCAAATGCTTTTACTTTTAGTTGTGTGCTAAGATGTAAATGAAATTCGTTGAACTTTTGCGTGTATCTCTTCGTGAAATGGATATTTGTTAAAACCATAAATAAAGATTGCTGGCAAAAGTAGCTGAACTAGGCTTTTATTATCTTTAGGGTTTCGGTATAACTGATCAAACGGCACAGTGGTTAAAGTTTTGGCGTTAAGCAGGAGCCAAAAAGATTTTCATCATCTGATAACAATCGACGATGAAAACCACAACTATGATTCCCTGTGGGAGTACGGCCGACCCATCATTAATTGTGCCTACCCCGTACGTCTTTAATTTAACTACTTTGAAAGAAAGGACGTGAATAGCGAACCGCGAGAGGGTGGGAAGTGCTTCGGTCCCAAAACAGATTGCGAAGATTAATAACAAACACAAACAAACTGAATGTACAACCAAAACCCCCGTTTAAATTTCAGAAATCCAAAAAGGTCAACATTTGTTGAAAATTTCATCTTTAAATTTATTTGAAATTTTAATTTTTTGTCGGCTTTTTGACTTCGTCGATATAGCGAATGGTAAATCTGTAAAAATGTCAAGGTCGAAAATTTTCAGTATTACTTTACTTTATTTTACTACGAAAAAAAGTAAAGCCGGTTCACAATCAGATAATTAAAAGATAAAAAACTTAATGTTACTTTACGTTAGCAATACTGGAATAGCTCTGATGTACGGATGCACACGAAACACGTATACGTCGCCGTTCACTGCATTCTAAAAGGAAAATAAATTAAACATGAACTATAATTTAAATGAACAATACAAATCATGACCTACAGTACGCCCGATAGTAAACAGACCGAGGAAAAACAGCTATTCTCGTTGTCCTTGACCTTTGCATCTCCGCGTGCCAATTCCTCGACTACCTAATTCCGGGTAAACAAAACGTCAACAAAGATTTTAAAAACACCCATTTTTTTTAATCACAACTTTGCATGCGTTAATTAACATTTTCACCCCGATCGATCGAAATATCCTTGCGTTTATGTCGATCAAGAACTGATATTGAACTCTCATATCTCGTATATAATCAAAGCTTATAAACCACACTTCACCTGTCAAAGAATGTTTGCCAAAACGTGGGGTTTTAGTCCACAAATAACACAATGGCTATTTTAAAGAACTGTAAGGTCGCCTTTGATTTCATACGCGACTTCAGTTTTGTAGCCAAAAATAGAGCAAACGAAAACTTGCACAACACTATAGATAAAATTCAGCCATTAATTTGTCTAAGTGCAACATGAACTTTGAAAAAATTTATTTCAATATTAAACATGTTTTCACCTTATTATATATAAAAAATAGTTTTATTTTTTTGTATTTTTAATAATATTTATTAAGACTTTTTTATATTAGGGGTACCAATAAGTTTTGAGTTTTTATTCAGAGAGTACAATGTATTTTATTCAAAGTATTGTTTATCGCTTCGAAAAAATTCCTCGTGGTTTGAGGCAATCCAAGAATCGACCCATTTTATGGCTTCTTCGTAACCAGTGAAGTGCTGCTCGGCCAGGTCATGAGTTCTGGACCAGAACAAGTGGTAGTCGGAAGGAGCAATGCCTGGTGAATACGGCGGGTGGGGTAAAACATCCCATTGAAGCGCCTCCAAGATTTCCTTGACGACTCTTGCAACATGTAGCTGAGCGTTGTGGTGCTGAAACATCAGGGCGTTTGAGCTTAATGCTGGCTCGGGAGCCACTCCCAAAGTTCCAGCGAGCTCTTCTTGAGTTTGGCATGATCTAGGCCCAGTAACTCCTCTAACTCAGCGACTTCAAAACCTTTCTGGTCTCCCTTCGCGTTCATTGTCACTAGTGTCAAAATCGCCACTTGAAATCGCCACAAAACGACGGAACCAGTACTGACATGTGTTTATTGATGGAGCATGTTCCCCATATACTTCACACAGCAATCGATGTCCATCAGCTGCAATTTTCTTCAAGTTAAACAAAAAAGCAGCGCATCCCGCAAATTGTGTTTTGTTGGTACAAAGGTTGAGATACCATACTGATTTTTAGAGGGAAATGATGACGCTTTAACATGAATATAGTTACAAGGTGGCCCGATGCGATTTAATACTAGTTACGCCGTCTTTTGTAAATCCCTCAAAACTTATTTGTACCCCCAATAGTAATAATAATTGTTTTCTATATATTTTTTTTTATATTTGATTTTTAAATAACGTTTTCGGAAATTTTTCCTTCCTCAGCTTATCATGAAGAATAAACTAAGGAAGGAAAAATTTCCGAATTCGATATGGAAAAAAATATAAAAAAAATTATTATTATTTTAAGGAAGACAATAAACGTCGTTAACAATTCAAAAAAATAAAACTAGATTTTAGTTATAATTAATTTATATGAAAAATGCCCCACGGCTGCTCGCGAGATAAAAGCTTCTCGGGGATGACGGGCTTACAGCAGTAACGGCTCTAGGACACTATCAAACAAACAATATTAAAACCCAACAAACCAGGTCACCAGTGCAGTGACCTTCTCCGTCATAAGTCTATGTAGTGTATTCTGACCAAACACAACTATATTCCAAGCGGAAATTCTCGCAATAGAGATCTGCACACATGAATGTATCAAAAGATAATATAAGAAATCTGAATTCTTCATAATCTCAAACAGCTAAGCAGCATTGTCAGCCTGCGGTCTCTCAAATTTGCCTCGCAACAATAAATCGCAACAATACTAGGTCATCAGCTTAGCTAATGTTCCTAATCAGACCAATTTTTTGATCTGTCGAATAATTAATCCATCACCAGCAGGCACAAGAGAGGTTAGATGACTCCCATTAGGGCTAGCTGCTAATTGCTGCGACAATCGTAGTTTCATCACTGACAGAAAACTGAACCTTCCTATTATTTAACGTATTAATAGTCAGTCGTAGAATAGAGAAATCAAAACCTTCTGTAGCTTGTCCTTGAATTACTTCGTAATTTGTGCTGTCAAAAGCACTTTGTACGTCAATAAAAACACATAGAAACATTTCTCGTTTCTAAAGATGATTTTCGATTTCTGTTGTCAGTAGAGCTATCTCTGTTGAGTTTCTAGACTGATACGCACGCTGAACGGATGTGGTTTAAGTGTAATCGATCTGATATAATGACCCAGTATATTTTTTCTGTAATTTGAAAATAAATGACCTGCTATTCTTGGGGTATTGTCCCCACTTTCGGCCTATCGAGTAGAGATTCTATTAATTATATATCTCGAGAACAGGATACACCTCATCTCTATCCCGGGATTTGTAATAGCAGGAAGAATTTATCGCCCAGGCTTATGTTGAATACAAATTGGATACGTGTGAAAGTTCTCGTTGACTTCCTGATTACCCGTAATTATGCAACCGGGGAAGAGACCTTTTACTAATGAGGTAAGAGTCTCCTCCTTTATTGTGGTCAGTTCATCTTTTCGGCAGCGATTCAATATCTATAATTCCCCGAATCTCGCAAGTGAGTTGTTCTATTGCACCTTAGCGTTGTGTTACATTTAGTGAGAGCAGCCTGGAAGTCATTCTTAATCAGTTATTCGCCTTGCTCTGTTAAATAATTTATGACTTCTCTCCTCGTGATCTCAAGGTCACTCACAGAGAAAAATATAGTTACTACAATTATATTTCAAAGGCATTTTATTATGATTGGGTTTGTGATAGTTACGTGTGATTGTTACGATAGTGAATTTGGCGTGGCTTTAGGCTTCTCGCTTCAGTGTCTGCAACCCTCCACCATTCCCACTATTGGCTCGTTATTTCTTATGGCAATATTATTTAATTGCATCCAATATTTTGTTGCATTCGGGATCGGGGTTGGTTAGCGGTTGACAGTGGTATTGGGATTTTGATTGGTGGTTGAATCTAGCCACTAATATTTAGCTCTGATTTGTTTGAGTTTTTCCGGGTCTATAATGATATTAGGAAAGTTAAATCTTTTTTGTTGTGGATGCTCGGCCTCGTTGTCGAATATTTCTGGGTTGAACCCTTTCTCGTTTTGCCGTCCAAACTCTAAATGGTATATTTTGGGATATCTAGTCTTTGCGTCCTCGATATAGCCCATCTTGTCCAGATACGGGAACATCTCTGATCCGGGGAGTTTGTGCTGCTGGCAGCTCCATTTGTTGATACAATCTTCAGTATAGTATGGGGCGAATACTAATGAGTTATCTGTGTTTTCACAGGATCTTTTGACATCATTCCTAATTGCTGTTATTATGTATAGAGATCAATTCGATCATTGCCAAACTTATTGTATAATTGTTGGTTCGATATGTATTGTTTATAATTAGTGTTCGCGTTTCGGTGTTCGCCGTGGCAGTATCGCAAACATTTTCTTTCGAAGATTCACATTGATTCCATCGTGTATGGACCGATGTTTCACCAGATAGGACAACCATATGTTAGTATTGGTCGTACCAAAGTCTTGTAATATATCTGTTTCACCCTCATGCTGATGTGTTGCGCGGAAGAGTCTCCGGTTGGCATAGAATATCTCTTTCGCCTTTGCTACTGGTTTCTGTATGTGCTCATCCAGATACAGTAGCTTGTCGAGGTGTATGTCGAGATAATTTACAGCTGGCTTTTGCACACAGATCGTACCAGCTATACCGACTTGGAAAGTTTTCCATTTGTGCTCAGTGTCAGATGTTGATAGCTGGTAGGATCCACAATCCAGTGTAAAGTTCACGGCATTTTGTACGTTCTGCGTGATGATTTGTACTTTTTAGTGCGTACCGTAAATTACCAAGTCATCCGGGTAGGCGATCGTTGTTTGTATCTCCGTCGAGTTTAGGTATTCGCCTTCTATTAACTCTTTTGTTAGGCTAAACAGTATTATTGCAGTGATTGAGCCTTACTGTACCCCGTATGGATATTAAACGTCAGAGATTTCCATGCCGTTTGACGTCTTGAATTTACGGTAGTATAATAACTCATAGATTAGCTGCAGCGTATTCTTGTCGAACTGCATTTGTGCCATCTTATAAATTAGACCATCGAGCCAAACGGATTCTAAAGCTTTTCCATATCCACTAAGCACATATCGGTGCAATTTTTCTGGTTTAGGTTCCTGCACACATCCGATGTTAGTTTCGCTATTGCGTGTATTGTGGAGTGATTATGCCTAAAACCTAGTTGGTTGTCCGGTATTAATTTATTTGCATTAATGTGATCCTGGATCTTGTTATGATGATAAATTATCATATTTCATATATTTTCCCCCAGGTTGGAAAGTAAGCTTATTGGTCGATAATTTGTGGGGCTTAACGGGTCTTTACCTTTTTTTGTATGTGTACTATTTTTGCCATTTTCCATACTTGCGGAAAGTTTCGATTATTTAGGCACTATTGTAACGACGTGTCCAATCGATATTTAGTGTATTCATACTCTGTGTTTCGTTCGTCTTAGACTTACAGCTGTTTTATGCTTAGGTCTGCTTTTGTGTTATTTTTTGAACTGATTCATTTGATTTGCTTAAACATTTTCGGCCCGGGTATTATTTGTTCCGTATGTTATGTCCATTTTTTGTTTACCTCGATTTGTACGTTTTGCGTAATCAGTTCATTTATTCGTTTAATTTTCGCTTTTAGTATGTTGATGTCCTCTAGGTTTAGTCTTCCGTTTCTTCTGCCCCTTTTCAGCAGTGATATCCTGCGTGATTTTTCCTTATATAGTTTTTTTATTGTAGAATTCCATGTTGTTTTGTCTTTTTATTTTTGGTATAGTTTCGCTTATATTAGTACAAATTAGTTGCGTAATTGTATTAATGTACTTCTCTATTTCTGTGTTAGTTATGCTTCGGTCTATAGGTACTATATTTGCGATTTTATTAGTCTTTAAGTGTTTGTGGTTTAATTTCTCCAGTTTTTTCTGTCATATTGGCCAGTCGGCTTTATTGAAATTAAACCTTTTTGTTATCATTTTCAAAACATGGTAGTAGACGAACATTACCGAAAAATATCACAATAAATTATCCTCTATAGTTGGCCTTTACAGTTTATACACCATGCAGGTTCGTTTCGACTAAAAATGTAGTCTTTCGCGTTGTGTGTACCGGCATATTTTACGCACCTAATATTTCGCTCGTAATAACTTTGAATTTGATTAAAGCCTTGGCATTTTTTGCATTGAGGTTAATATCTCGTGTTCTTTTTCAGTGGCTCTATTTTAACCCTCATATTGAGTATTCTTTGATACTACAAAAATACTTTCAATAATCTTGGCTCCTTAACTATTTTAGATATTCTCCCGTTTAAGAACGTTTAATGCATGTTGAATTTGTAGTCTCTCATCTTGAGGTCTTTTATCAAATACTCCTTCCTGCTGGTGGGTCGGAAACCTCTGGCCATAAACGCTCTTTTCTTTCCTCAGTGAGTTTTGTGGCTAAAGTTATGTATTAATCGGGATTTTTTTTTTACTGATTTTCCAAACATTATTATTTAGTGCCACTACTCTATAGTCGTTTGTAGACACAGATTTCATCAGAGCTTGAATATTCACAAACTTTCAATGCCAATCACATTAATTGGCAGTAGGGTATTTTTGTTTAATGCAACCTTCCGATATTCGTGTGTTGGTGGTCTTGTTGAGGTAACATTCACTGGTTTGATAGTTTCATTAATTTTTGCTTGTAAAATCAGTTTCTCTGGCAAGTTCCTCATTATTGCTTTAAGGAAAAAGCGAAAAAAATACATAGAGAACCATCTAACACTGAATACAAAATATGTAGGGCTGGCACCTACACCAAAATCAGGCGATGGTTTGTCAAACTTAAAACTAACCACCACCTCATTATCAAATAAACGTGTAAACTCAGCGAGATTATCTTCAATATTTTAAGTGAATTTTCCAATTAAGTGTGTTTTATTTTCAGTTGACTAATTTCATCCAACATGCCGCACTACTCAAAAATACTACAGCGTGAATTGTTTTTGCTTATCGGTACATTTAAACGAACATTATAAAAACTATTTTTGCAACTGAACTGAATAAATTTAAAATTTTCAATTGTCTGGTCAATTCATTAAAACAATTTTGTTATTAAAGATAATTATGCACGCCAACTGATGTACTCGTATAACTGTACTGCACAACACACCATTGAATGCTAGTAAACGGGTTAATCGCTCAGAATTTGTTGAAGAAAATTGGGAAAACACCTTTACACAATACATTTGTCATGGTAATCAATACGATATTCTAAGACACAGATTCCTTGAACGATAGAAATTTCGAAATGACGGTTATGAACTCAATAAAATGTCATCAATGTCAATTTGTCATGCACAAATTCAAAATAAAAACACAAAATTTTGCGCGCTATTACATAACCTCTAAAATATTCTAATACAATTATTCCAATTTCCCTTATCAATATTTTCACAAAAGCACATGAATTTTACTACGCAGATTTTTTTACTTGTATGTCATTTTCTCTTTCTCACAGCAATGAAATGGGGAAATTTTTAAAAGCTGTTTCATAAACAAATGATGCATTATGTACCATATATTTTACCATGAATAACAATTTTCCGGTTTAGTATTTTCCGGTTATCAAAGATAATTTACATGATTTAATTTTCAAGATACACAAAATTTTCAGAACAATTTATTATTACAACGCCGCGTATGTATTTGTGTGTGATAATAATTTGGAAAAATAAAAGGTTTATTTTCCCCATGCACGACGGTAAAAATGGCGCACAATACACAAACACATTTGCACACGGCAACGGAATAGATAACAAAACCTACACAATTTTTTTACTTCATGCAGGGAATACCGGGTGGAGGGATGATAGCAACTTTTTTTTATACTCGTATATAAATGAAAAATATTTTATCTTTTTCACGATATTAGCGCCAATTTAAGTTGTGTTTTCCCAATATTGTAAACGTAATTAAATAATGAAATATTATTACAGTGTGGTTTTCTTAGTCGATTAACGTGATTTAAAAGAAAATTTCGTGTAAAGTATGCAAATAATGTTACTAGCTGGTGGAAACTAATTTCGAAATTTCCTAAACTACATGAATAGTTATATAAATTTAGTATTTAGATTGTTTTTGTATTTAGAGTGAAGTTTGGTGAAATTGAATAATACACAGCAAAAAAAAAAACAAAGTAAAAAAATTAAATAAAAGCTCAAAGTATATAGAGAAAATTCTTTAACACTGTCATTACGGGAATTTTCTCCATCGCATAAGACAAGCAGAAAAAATTTTCGAATCACAAAATTTTCTTTTATTTTTTATAATAAATAAATAAGTTTTGAGTATTATTTGATATAAATAGTTTTATAATCTTTCGGTTAAATTATATACCCCGTATCGTGCGTGAGTGCAAACACACAAAAAACGTTTAGTGAAAATGTGAAATTTTTATATAATTTTTTTTTATGTATATGGTACCGAGAAAACCAATAAGTTCTGTACAAAAAAAATCCAGAGTGGAGAAAAAATCGGGAAAATCTAACATAAAATATAAATTGGAAATTTTTTTTAGTTGTTGTTTTTGATTGAATTGAATGGATATAGAAAAATAATAATAATAATATAATAAAAAATTAGAATAGAAAATTAACTAGAATTTATAAAAAAATTGATTAATAAAACAGTTTAGTTCTATATTATTTTATATAAATATAAATATGTAATATATATTCATAAAACACGAAAAATTGTGTATAACAAAAGTTTTTTGTTAAGTGAAAATTATAAAAAAAAATTTACTATGTGGAAAATTATTTTATAATAGTAATTGTATATAAAAAATGTATATAGCTATATAAAGTGAAAATATTAATTAATTACATAATTAATTTGAAAAAGTGACGACCAAATAGTTTGTTTCAAATATTTATAATATTTTTTTAATTTTATTTTTCACCAAAAATAATTCGGAAATTTTTTTTTTCGTACACATGTACTTTGCACAAAAGAAGAAAATTTTTAAATATTTATTGTACATAATTTATTTGCAAGATATTCCACCCCAAATTGTTTTGTTAATTATATGATTTAGTTTATTGAATTTTGGCAAAAAAATTGTTTTTAGAAATATTTGGTAATAGAAGAAGAAGAAAATTGCATCCATTGATAATTTTGTAGAGATCAATTTTTTGTTCTTACATAGCTTGGTATATATCATTCATATAAAAATATTCGGAATAAGAAAAAGAAGAAGAAACAAGTTTTTTCAACTGTGATTTGATTTAATTTAATTTATATATAATTTTGTATAGTTTTTTGGTGAAAAATTTAATTTTGTTGGTTCGCCAATATAAAAGGAAAATCGTACAGTGAAAAATATAAGTTTTTTTTATATTACAGTGAATTTTTTTTGTTTAGTTAAATCATAAGAGACAATTTTTTGATTGTTTTTTTTTTTGAAACTTCATATACATACAGATAAAGGATAAATTATAAAAGTTTGAATTTTAAACCATATATACATATATATATATATATATATATATATATATACATATATATATAATAGTAAAAATATTAAAATAAAACACAAAATTGCTAAGAAAAATATTTTTGGACAAATGAGATCGGTTTATTTGGAGTAACCAATATGGCCGAGCGGTCGTCATCATCGTTATCATCATTATTAAGTAGATTGAATTTGGAAATTGTGACGGTGGGTTTTGTATATATATACTATCAAATATAATTAATTATATATATAAACATATGTAATATACATTCGAAGCCTCTGTGTGCGGATTTTCCTTTTTTGCCTGTTCAAAGTTTTGATACTTGAGAAACGAATAGTCATTAGATTTTCATCATCACCGTCAGAGAGAACGAACGTATACAAAAAATATTCTGCGGGACAAAATTATGTGAAAATTCTGTTTTGTTATCATCAAACGAATAAAATAAATAGATTTCACTTCCAAATACATATACAAACCACATCCACACATACATACACAACTAACATCTTCTTCTTTTTCCTATATATATAAACATCTATCACGACATCTTCGTGATTTTCCATTTTCCTTTTTATGCTGTTTTCGGTTTTGCTTCTCCATTATATCCTTTTTTTAGTGTATTTTCTTCTTCTTCTTCTCAATCTCCTATACACATATACATTTCATTTGTTCTATTACAATTTTCATTTCACCATTTTCGTGTGTACCTTGTAGAAAATTTTCTTTCTGTATTGTTGAAATTTAATTTTATTTTTTAGTTTTATTTTTTTATACATGTATATGTTGTACATAAATTAATTAAAAAAAATTAAATGTAAATTTTCTTTTAATTTATCGTGTATTTTCCAAAAAATTGTAGCCCTAAATTTATTTAAATTAAAGTGTTTCTAAAAATGTATGAAAACAAGTTAAACAATCGGAAAACTTTGATAAAATTATGACAAAAGTGAAAAAAAGAAAGAAAAACTTGAAAAAAACTAATTATTACGATTAAGGATAAATATTAACAAAAAAAAATTATAATAGTTTCTAATATAAAAATTAATTTATTTGGTTTAGTTTTTTATTTGTTTTATTTTTTTCCTGTTAATTTTGAATGAATATTTATATGGTGATGAGTGATAATGATGATGATGATGAAAATAATGATGATAATTATAATGAAGATGATGAAAATTGGTTAATTGATCAAAATGGAACACAATACTTGTGAGTGTTTTATAATATTCGATTTTAGATAAATTTAGTTAAAAACTAATTTTGTAAATATGTACATAAAATTCAAAATTCGCTAAACATTTATATTCTATATAAAAGACAAGAAAAAAATTTAATACATTACAAGAAAAAAAAAGGAAAATCAACATGGCGCCTCCAGTTTATTATTTTGTCGTTTTTATTTTTTACATTTTTTTATGAATATGAATTCCTAGCATAACATAAAATTTATCATTTTACTGATTAAATACACAAAATATTATCACATAAATTTTATAAAATTGCAGTGAAAATTTTTTCCGAAGTGATAAAACCCCGAAAAACCTACAAACATATATTGTATAAAAAAAAATTATCGATTTTTCCGAACTATTGAAAATTGTCCAAAACACAAAAAAGAAAATTCTGTTTTTCTTTTTTACTTTATATATTTATTAATTGTGTTAGTGTGACATATAATTTTGTACATCAAAACTCGTAATATATATGTATGTAATATACCTAATATCTCATACATGCTTACATACATTTATACAATTTATTTAAAAATCGATTGGAAAATGTGGTTTTGAGCCGTTATTGTAAAAAAATCGTGATAATTGAACTGTCCATTCGAGAATGGTTTTCCTTTTTTGACATTGTGCGTGAGATATGTATAACAATTCGTCGCTGTATTTTATGATTTTATAGTATTGAAGAAGGAAAGTGTTGAATTGATATAAATCAAATACAAAAATAGTCATGGTGTGGCTTTGGCTTCATAAATATATATGTTGTTCTTAAACAGGAAAATTTCACCACAATATAAAATTGGCTTACGCAAAATCATGAAACCATATAAAATGCTATGTGTGTGTGAAATAATAGTATATAATAGTTCATTGCACTTGCGGAATAGTAACAATTTTTCGGGTAAAGGAAAAATGCAATTGGTTTCTATAAAAATGAATATTTTTTCTTCGTACATCGAATGTTCGTTATATGGATAAACATGTGGGATGGACTATCTGAATTGAAAAGTCAGCGATATGAAATTACTTTAGTGAAATTTTATTCTCCTTAATTTATGCGTTCTGAATATGATAGTGAGAAACCGTCGAACATTTTTGAGGTCCCTACACTGTACTGCAAATGGCCGAAAGTAGGCTAAATCGTCAACATTTTCCTCTTTTCAAACTACTGTTATCGAATTTACCAGGATTAAATGAGACTTAATATTTTATTTAACTTAAATAATAATTCGAGCGGTTTATTTATTGCTACTTTGATTTTTTTGTTCCACTTAGCTCTCTATATAAGTTGTTGGTCCAAATATACCAAGCAGAATTTGTAATCCTTCAGAGAATTCTTGTAAATGGTGTTTGCAAGGGTCCTTTATCTGAAGAGAAAAGAATATCCTGGGAGATTATAATTAGAATTAGTGTTTTGTTGGTACAAATGCTACAGCATACAAACAAGTCGAAGCGTTAAACAAATTCGTTCATTTTTATTCTTCTCCCCAACTTTAGTCTGTACACTGACAAAGAAGATGAACCGGCGTTCAGATATATAGTCCACCAACGGGTCATAGTTGCGTTTGATCGTGAACAGATGAAACGATTAAAATGTTAATCCAGTTCAAGCCATAAGCGTTGATAATAGCATCACCGTGTTAATTGTATCATTATCTTTCATCCAACAAGCTTTTAGGATGCCAATATCAAAAAAGTTTATATTTTTACTTTATTTGCGAATAAGGCTCACACTACCGAGCCTAGAAATTTCAAATGCCGGTATTTAAAATAATATTTATGAATTATATTATATTATATGTAATAGCGAAATTTCTAGTTAGTAAAACGCCAGTTCCAAAAGATCACAAACAGTGGGAATAGGCTGTCAGAATTGTTTCGGTTTTGTAATTTTAAGCTTAATAATGCATTTGCACTTTTATGTGCCTCCAAGTGCATTTGCACTTTTAATAGACAGAATGAACAATATAGTATATCTTGTTTTAAAAAAAATAAAGTTTTTGTTTCTAAGAGGCAATTTGCCATATTAGGCTACACAAAAAGGTATGAGACCGTCAAATCAAAGAAAGTCTATACATTTGGAATTAATTAAACACATATATCCACTAAATTGTTCAAAAGGCATATTCTGTAAAAATGTAAAAATTTCTCGGGATATAACATTTATTACCTCCTCTACCTAAATCGCCGACTGACCAAGTATGGAATGACGTTAGCCACTAATTAAGACGATGATGACGTTCACTGGGCACTGAGGGTCCTGTTCAGGTTAAGTGCGGAACCCTTTGAATGTGTTGCGCTTCTCTTCGCGAGCAAAATTTTATGCAACCCCATTTGACATTAATTTACGTGAGAGTTTTGTTTTCAGTTGTTTTCGATTTGTTAAAACTATACTTTATATCTGAGATTGTAAATGTTAGTCATCGCACCAAAAACAAAAACATTTTCATTTTGCCACCGATCATTACGGTTGCTTATATGAAACTACTTATTTTATATTTTTAGTGCCCTAATCGCGGTGTTTATGTGTTTGAGGGGTAAGTCTTACTTTGCGCCGTCTATTGTTTGTAATTTTAGTTGTGATCTAATAAACTAATTTAAAAAAATCATTCATTAGCTTTGGTAAGTAAGACCGAGTTATGGGAATCCGGGTAAAAATTATGAAAACGAGGAGGCCTTGATTCCAAAAATGCAAAAAAAAGTTTGCCCCTTCGTCTGGATGTCTATACCGACGATATCTCAAGAAAGGTTTATACTAGTCGATTCTTCACCTTATCTTTTATTTTTAATTGGGAGAACTGAAAAGCTACCCAAATAGAAATAACGGCCAAACACCTGAACCAATATCATTAGCGAATTAAGTTATGAGGTAAATTTTATGGAACAGTCTCGTTCAGCCAATTCCTCATAATAAAGATTAGATCCTGGCTCGGATACTAGTCTAATAAAACCATTCGTTCTAAATTATGATAGTACGAGTATAAACCTTGAAAAACGAATTAAATATAATTCTTTGGGTGGAGCAAATTACGTTACCTAAAAAATCGTAATACCCATTCCAAAAGAATTAGTAAAACAAGGGACGTTAGAATGGAATATTTTCCCTCTTAAGAGAGGTGAAATATAATGCCACCAGGTATCAACTTCCTACAGCTCTTTGAAGCAATCATCGATACAAGAAACGAACAGGTAAAGATATTTGATGAATATACAGGGTGTCCATCCGAAAAATTTACAATTTTTGCCGCCATTTAGGCGAATATTTATATTGGAAATTCATAGTTGACAGTCGTGAAGTACACACGTAGCAAATTATTCATTGAAAAATATTTGATTGATCAACGCGTTTCAATAGTGAAAACCTTTTACACAAATCAACAATCATCAATCAATCGTTATTTTCGGGGAAAATTACATGAAAGTTTCGGAAGGAATATGGTGCCTTTCAAACCTGCAATTTACCGGATTTTCAAAGAATTTGTAGAAAGGGGGACTGTGGCAAATAAACCAACGTGTATGCAACAACCTATAGTCAGAACACCAGAAAATATTTCTGCTGTACGTGAAAGTGTACAAGAAAGAGATCATTTGCGGCGCCGTACGTACGCAAATAAGATAATGTTGCGTGACAACGACAATCCGATGTTTTTTGAAAAATTAATTATGAGTGACGAAGCTCATTTTCACTTAAATGGACATGTAAACAAACAAAACAGCCGGTTCTATTCTTGAAAGCGGTGGATATTAATATTTTGCTTTAGATTTCTCTGTATAATTCGAACTTTTCACCGGCTACTTTAATCATTTTATAAAATTTGTTTGCAAAACTACTAATATTCATTTCCCTTCTAAACAAATGTTAAGAAATATGCAAAAAATTAAAAAAATTATACAAGTAACCGGTGATAAAACCGAATAATATAAAGAATTATAAAGCAAAATACTTTACGAATGCAGAAATTTAAGCCGATTTCAAGGATAAGGCTACTGCCCAGGGACCCAGAATACACAAATAAATTTATCAATCACAATTACGTCCCTTGAAAGTGACGGTAAGGTGTGCAATTTGAGCTGTAGGGGTCATTGGACAATATTTTTACGAAAATCCGAATGGTTCAGCTGTTATAGTCACTGGCGAACGATATCGTAATATGATAAGGAACTTGTTTTAGACCAGAATTGCAAGCCAATAGTTTGGTGAGTCTAATAGAACGTGTAGTTCCAACAGGACGGTGCCATACTGCGTGAGAAACCATGGAATTGTTGCGAGTAATATTTCCACAACAGTTAATTTCGATATCTGGTGATGTGGATTGGCCTCCACGGTCACCCGATTTAACTGCTCCCGACTTTTTTTTATGGGGTTATCTTAAAAGTAAGGTTAATGCAAATAAACCTGATAATATTGAACAACTTAAAAGGAACATTAAAGAAGAAATTAACATGATACAGGGTGGAATGTGTGAAAAAGTGATGACAAATGTAATCAAAGACTCCGCATGTGTTAGGCCAATAGAGGCGGACATTTATTATTTTTATTTTTATTTCCTTTAAAAAAATACAAATGACAAACATACCAATTACATATCAACTCATTTTCGAGTTGTACATACTTAAGAATAATTAACAAACGAATAATAATTTTAATAATATAATATAAAATATAATACTAGTAAACGCAAATATTCATATAAGCAAAAACATATTTGTATCGGATAAAGAGGAAAGGAAGTTCTTGTAACCGACTAAACTATCAATTTTTAGAACTACCTACTCCTAATTAAAAACTTTAAAATTATATATATTTGATGAGGGGCGTCAAATAAAAAAAATATACTAATTAAGTTAATTCATAACAATCAGAGAATAAGAAAACAAATTGTGTAATACATTAATAAAAACAATAATACCCAAATTATTTCATTACTTTGAATAAAAGTTCGGAATCATCCAACTCTATTAACCAAGCGCGCAATGACTTTAAGAACGGGTAGATATTATCCATACTTTTTATATTCTTTGGTAGCTGATTAAATAACATAGGGGCAGTGTACAAACAAAATCATCTGAAGAATTCTTTCTTTGAAGCAGGAACCACACAATATTTATTTCTTAACGAATACAATGATTCTTTAAAATGACAATTTCCGCTTCTCATAAAGAATAATTTTAGCGCCTTAAAATGTATAAATTTCTTATTGTTAGAATATTCGCTTTAGTAAATAACGGTTTGCTCGACGTGTGTTTTGATGCATAAATTAACATAGTATATTCCTCCCCAACAATTAATTCCATAACTAAGTCGAGATTGAACTAAGGAGTAATACAAATTTTTAAGAAGAATCTGTGGACATAGTGGCTTTAATCTAAAAAGAATACGATTTGTTAGAAATAAATGGTTTTGTAAGATGTTTATATGCATTTTAAAATTTAAGTTCTTGTCTAAAGTTATTCCTAAATATTTGAAGGAATCAACATAATCAATTTTTACACATGAGCTTGAACAATTATTATCAGTGAATGTAATATTAGAATTATTTTAACTCGTTGTTGCATGTGATTATATACTCGTAAAACTGTAATTTCTATCAAGTAAATTCTTTCTTATTTGGAATTGAATTATTTTAGATTTATCAATCATGATCATAAATTGAAGATCAAATCAAGCTCGCAAAACTCTCAAACCATGGGATATTTTCACAGATAAACTCAAACTACTAGTACCACTATATGTGAGTATCACGTCATCTGCAAACGCTACTTTATCAGCATAAAGAAGAGTAACTGTAAATGAGGAATAGTAGTGGCCCTAAAAGAGAACCTTGAGACACGAAACATTTGAACATGTTGAATGCTACTCAAATGTCCATTGATATTACTTACTTGAATTCTATCTTCTAAATAAGATCGAAACCAACCGATTAGTAACTCCGCGGATTTCGATTGAGGAAATTTAGTAATTAATTAATAAATTGTAGTAATAAACAAGCAATTAACAACACGACCTTCATTTAAATTGTTGTAAGTAGAAGTATGTAATTCCATTAGTGCATTCTCAAGCCCGTCTCGAAAGCCATATTGATGTTGAGAAATAAAATTTATTTTATTTAAATAAGACAAAACACGAGCTTTAACACACTTCTTTAAAATTTTTGAAAAAAACTGATAATAGTGATATAGGTCGCTAGTTAGAAATTAAATTGGCATCACCACCTTTAAACAACGGTATTATTACAGCTTTTTTAAGTGCTGCTGGAAATTTCCCCTGAATAAACCTATTATTAATAATGTGGACCAGTGGAAAACATAAGATGTAAACAAATTTCTTGATCACAAGCGAGCTTATGCCATCACTGCCTGATCCAACTTTATTTTTGAACGTAGATATAATAGCACGGATTTCATAAATATCAGTAGGGAAAAAGAAAAAATTCGACTCATTATATTCATCATAATTTGAGTAATTTGTGCAACTATTGGAACTAATTGATGTTTTTAAAATCTTACCTATATTTACGAAGTATTTATTAAACTGATTAGCAATCACAACACTATCAGTAAGAATGGTATGTATTATTGTTTCCAATGATACAATTTATTGTGTCAGATTTACGACGTTTACCTAGTAAGTCGTTAAGTAAATTCCATTGCTTTTTTTGGTCAAAACTTACAGCCTCAAAATTTTTAATATAATAATATTTTCTAGCAGTTTCGCAATCTAATTTAATTTGTTTCGAAATAGTTTTTCCTTTACTTTTTAGTTTAGTGTTATTAGGATGTTCCTTACAGATTTTAGATAAAGCATTTTGACGGCGAATTTTACCCAATAAAACATTATTTATCCATGGTTTGGCATAGCTTGGGTTATAACTTATTACAGAAGAAGTTGTGTAGGTTGCGACATGTTTAGATAACGTTGATAGAAAAATCGACTTGTAAACACCGGTCTAATTCTTCAAAGTTAATAAAAGTTTGTTGTCTAGGTATTTTAGGCAGAGGTTCACAATCTAAGTTAAATTTTAACGAGGTTATATAATGATAATAATTCTAAATTAAGTGTTTCAGCATATAATTGATAGTATATCCGATTTTGCTTCTAGTAAAAATGTGGTCAATACATGTCATACTATTTATTGGATATAACTTTATTAGGTCCGTTGATTAATGACTCAAGTACTAAGGAAGACATCATTGAAAAGTATTTACATTCCTGCGGATCTTGGTGAGCTATATTTAAAATGTTTATATTCATGTCTCCAAGAACAATTAGCTTTTTAGAATTAATATGTTTAAGGTAATTTTGAAATTCAAGAATAAAAACTTCAACAGCACAGGAATGTAAACGAACATTTGGCAGGCATTGTTTTCATACATAACTCTCAGCATCAAATAAACGGTGTAAACACTAAATCTATTTTGCTTTATTTAAAAAATATTTTTAGACAAAGAAAGTAGTAAACCGTTCGGGTGGACCTCTTTATAATTCGATTTATAGATGTGGGTTAGTCCAGCGAGCTTACTCAAGTAAGCCACCTAGAATCAACATTAAACACACGTGAAGAAACATTTAATGAAGTAAATTAAACACACTTAACAACATAACAATGTTTGAAGGATATCTTAGTAAAAAACAAAGATTTATACAATTTAATTAATTACAAAACGATAATCCAATTTATTGTAAAATTTATTAATTTTAATTATTTATTAACTAATTTAATTTAAATGTTTATCCGCCATATTCAATGGTCGTGTGATGTGTAACAGATAATTGGAAACTGGTGGCCGCGGCGACTGGTTGGAACTGCATGAATGTAAAATTTATTATTCTTAAATTAAATTACTCGTTTTATTTTGTGTTTCGTTTTGGAATACTCGTCGTATTGTTCCTTTTGTCTTCTTGTTTGTTCATTTTTGTAAATATGTTGTTTATCAAGAATTGTGGCAAACAATATGTGGGGAAATTTGAAACGAGCCACGTTTTATGTTGCTTACCAGTTTTACGTGCTAAAACAACCGGGGGCGATTTAGAATTATACCATGCGATAGCGATGAGATTGGGAGATGTCACATTTTCGATATGTACGATTATAATATTTGGTTGCAATATTCTAACCGCTACATGACCTCCCATACTGAAAGATATCTGTTCTTAAAGGCGTTTAATCCTTCGGTAGTGATTGTTTTGCTTGTTGATATTAGGTAGTATTTCGTATTCAATGTGAGCTTAAGAAGTGCTTAAGCTCAAGTCTAAAAATGCACTTTTCGGAGCGTAGGTAAGAATTTGCCGATGGCAAATGTTTGTTTCCCAGTTTACTTATTAAAGTGTCGAACGTGGCTAGTTGTTATGACATCGAGGGATATCAGCCACTCCGGACATCTAATCTCTTGGCATTAGTTGCGTAGCCAGTCCATCGAAAATAGCAGCAAGATTATGAGAGACAAGGAACGGGTGTAGTTAGATTGCTTAAGAAGCCTAGTTTCGACTTGAAACTAGTGAGACTCATGGAATTAGCTTATCTCATAATCACTGTGGAGTTGAGTGGGTTTTTTTATCTAAAAGAGTGTAACCGGACTTCAAAATGCAAAAGGAAAGCGACAGTTGACATGGCTGTGTCAATCGCCGCACCACATGCCTTCCTGAGTCATGGACTATGGAAGTTGCATGATCCTCACAAGAACCCGAAAGGGGCATGTTGATGATGTTTATGGCACAATGTGCACCGCTGGATCATAGGAGTTTTATGATCGATGCTGACGCAAAAGTTAAACGAATGTGAACAACTTGGTGTTGTTCACAATACCATGCGTGCCTGTGTGGTGTTTTAAATGACAGCAATGGGTACCGCTGGATAATGGAACATGAAAATTGTTTGCCCAAACGCTATAAAACATAAATATTTTATTTACAAAAACAAATTAAATATATCGAAAATATATATATCGCATCGCGTCCGGCATATGGTTGACAGGTTTTTATACCGGCATGTGTTGGGCTTACATCAATAAATATTTATGTTGTGGCATTTTTTTATTTTTTTAATTATAATCCGGTAAACACCGGCGTCGAGATTACCAACATAACGTTTAATAGAAATTATCGCTAATCCATGCAATACCTCTTACGGCTTTTGATCCCCGTAGCTCGAAGTGGTTTAGGTGATGATCGTGGGATTTGGGCATTCTTGAACTTATGGCATAGATTACCGCACACTATTTTAAAATTTATCCAAAGATAAAAGATATTTAGGGTTTGAATCCGTAGTTGTTTTATCTAACAATGTAAACAATGTTTTATCTAACAATGTATGTTAGTACAACATAATTCTATTACTTGTTTGTCAAATAAAAACACACAAATAAAATAGTTTACATAGTTTGGCCTCAGTTTAACAGGAATATTTCTCTTATCACTGTATCTTGTCATAAGGTTCGCGTGGGCTTTAAAAAATTTGCGTGTGAAAATAGTAGTCTTGTACAGAAAGCTGTCAACCGGATTGAAATTACTTGGTCGTTCCACTCTATTTGTCAGTATAATTGTATTCAATATTGGGTATTAGGTCTAAAATACGAACTTCAACATTGGGGTTTGGTTGGGAAAATTTGGGTCCAAGGCTGAGTAATAATGCTTTAGTTTGAGTAATATCAATATTAGTGTGTTCCAGAAACTCTTTCCTTTGTACTTTGATCCAAGATTTTTATTTTTCTGACCTATTAGAGATTTAAACTTGTAAATTGTTGTACAATATGTGTAGGTGAAGAATTATATAACAAATAATTTAAATGTAATCGTGTGTGTTGAATAATATTTTTCTGATGCGTGCAATTTTTTGTCTCATAGTTGAGCAAACTTTAGAATTCTTCATCGTTTATTTCGATATGGTTGTTGTTCATGGATGAATAAAGTTTTTTTTGCACAACTCATAGTGAAATGTATCCAACTACACACAGTTGAAGACACACGTACAATATAGATATACCTCCATTATAATGTAAGCAATTAACTTATCAATTTTCATAAATTTTCCTACATAGTCAAAATTTAGATTCTTTTTATTCACTTTTTATTGCTCTTCCTATTGCTAGATTTTCTGAAGATGGTAGAGACAACAACCGAAATACAATAACTTAATTAAAGTGATTTGATTCTAAAATTGAACTAAAATATAGAGAGTAAGTACAGAGAGTAGAGCAAGTAGAGTTTTTATAGATAGATTTTATAGATTTTATAGTTTTTACTACAACTTTATGTGTACCTCCGCCGATAACTAATTATCTTCCAGATTTTTGTGAATTAAGATTTTGAGATTTTTGTGATCTTCAAGGTCATAGCAGGACTACTTATGATTAGACTTTGTGTCAATTGGATTGATGAATTGATAATGAAATAAAATTCCGTTACAGCGTGGGCAAAATTCAACTCCCTGAAATCAAAAGATGTCTCGGGCTCTATTGAAAGGGGTTTGGTAAACTAAAATTATTATAAATATCGTTACGGTTAATTTCGGTCATTCTTATTTTTAGACAATTAGAAAATTCCTTTTTAGAAAAATTGAGTTGTATGCCTACCTTAATCTAACTTGAATGTAACAACTTGACGATATTCTATGGAATTTTATGGGAAAAAAACCAAAAACATTTATTAAAACATTGAAAAATTAGCTGCATAATTATAAGTACTTTGTTTAATCTTTTGTAAATATTTACAATAATATCAACAAGTTATTACGTTTCATGATATACTAAAGCTAATATATATAAGAGTTTTATGTATCAGGTAATAAAATTTGAACTATAAACAAAGATTGATGTGCCGATTCTGAAAATGTAACAATTATATAGCTGTACTTTTATAGATATCGTTTACAGAGGATACAGTGTTCTAAAATATTAAATACACAAGCTGTAGACTTTTCGCCGCTGAAGATCAAAACGTGATGTATTCGTAGCCACCAAATTGACATTTATTTTAATCTTTGAGTCAACACGAGCAGCTAACAACTTTTCATAAACACGACATACCCGGGTATGTCGGTAATTTTGCTATACATTTAGTATAAAAAGTATCAAATTAAGAGTAATTTTGAGCTAAACATAGGTGCTAAATGATAAATGGCGAAATAAAATTCAGGTTAGCAAATTTAATATCATTCTTTAAAGCTTAATTCAGTTAATTTTATTTTAATTTGAAACAAAAAATTAAACGAAAAATTTAATTAATTAATATTTAAATCTATGTAACTTATTAATATTATAATACATATTATATGCTTACTCCATATTGTGTTATAACTAAACTTTAAGTAGTATTTTATGGGCAATTCTGGCATTTAATAAACTCCTGACAATGTTCCGCACATACTGGTTTAAGACAATAGTGACATACCTTTCATGGCGGGTCGTCGTATTTACAACAATAACCTTTATGTTTCAGGCGACCAGTTTTATCTGATGGCAATGGCTGACTAGAACCAGAAGATGGTGATTGAAATGATTTAGATGTCTCTTCTATTTTCCGCATCAACATTGCTTCCAATCCGTTTCACGTGTTAAAGTTTCGATATATAAATGGCGTTGCTGCTCGTTTTTCAATTGATGGCATTGCAACCGCTTTGCCTAACTTCTGCAATTTTTTCTCCTTGAAAAAGTTGATTTCGACAACTCAAGGTTGTTAATAGAATAAATTATAACTGTAGCTAATGCAACGACATCCAATATGTTGTGAAAAACGCGAGTGGCCACCTCTTAGTACGGCGTTTGGTGGTATATTCGCCCGGCATTTTATCCATCGTATCCACTGCTCCTTTCGTTGCATTATAATAATTTAAAATTAACATTTTTGTCATAATGAAGCGTGGATAAGAGAATCACAGCTTCGTTTTTGTTAGGTACGTACGAGCACATTGTCACGTTTTCATGGAAGCCAGATTCTGTAGTTAGGACATCACGTTGTCTTGAGGCCTGGAACTCGGTTGGAATATATGGTTTATTTTTCCTGAGTATACCCACAACAGCTAAAGTCCATCGCACGAGACGTTGTGTCAGCTGTAAAGACGTAAAAAAGTTATCAATTGCAAGTGTACGACCACTGTTTATATATGGTTCCATCAACTTAGTTACAATTATTTTACCTTGATTAACCTCTCGCGTCTCATTGGATAGTTTACCAGTATATAGATCAGCCTGTAATGGGTAGGCAGTTTTTGCATCGCATATCCACCAGACTTTTATGTCATATTTGGCGGGTTTCGAAGGATTAATTACTGGGCAAATTTAGTTTATGGATATAATTGCTCGTCGATCGTTACTGCATCGTATGATATAAAATATTTACGGAGGTGAGCGTTTAGCATTACGAATAAATCTCTAATTGGTGCTGCTTTTTCTTCTTCAAGTGAGCTGCGCGGGTATTTCCATTGTCAAAGCCAATGCACTGTGTTATACTCCAAAATCTACGAGGACTCATGTTGGCTCTGTATAAAGGATTTGAAAATGTTTTCCACAGATCAGTAGTGGTATATTTGTAGTTCGATCTAGATACGCCTGCAGTTATTAGTATTCCAAGGAATTCATCGACCTCTTCTTCATTTATAGGTTTTCAAACTTTAACCGATCCAGGTTTATTGGTATTCCATAGCTCCAGGTTCATTGGTTTCATAGCTGCACTGTGCTTTCCGATTTGTTTCCATTATTATGATGTTACACATTTCAGTTGTGGGAAAACTATGTGGTCCACCATGCTGCTTCATAACAATATGTGAGAGAGCAAGTCGAGAAGTAGTTATTTTGCTTCTGCACTCTGTTCCGTCACGTGAAAGGAACGGCTGATCAAACGTAGCACAGCTCTCCTATCACTCTGTTTCGTTTGATCGTCTATCTTCTAGGACATCCTGTATACCTAAATTTATTTTTCTTAAGAATCGTTTTACATTTATTATTACTAATATTACTCTATCCATTTATTTTTTTTTTATTCGTGTTGTGGCTCAGTCATCTTCCTGGTTGCACATCCAAGGTATTACACAAAGTTTGCTCACGTGTTGCTGCTAGTAGGTTCTCTCATATTTAGCTGCTCTGCTGCTTATGGCAGTGGATGTTGCAGTGTAATTCCCCACATGGTGGAAGTTAATCTGTGCCATGTCTTCTCCTGCTTTAATTCAGTTATTGTTTATAGCAGCTGTGATATTTCAACGTCTACGTTTTCCGTTTTTAGCACTGTTGCTCAGCAGTTGTTCTCTAGGGACAGGTTAAATGTGGTTATTATGTTTGAATAATTACTGGTGTTGTACAATATTCGTGCTTTTGTTAATATAGATGGCCTTTTCAAACTGCACCCTGGCGCTAGTGTTGCCACCCTACTTGCTTGTAGCTTTACTGTTTGCGTCTGTTGATCAGACGTTAGGTCGAATGTTGTTTCCTTAGGTAGCACTAGTAACCAATGATTATTTCCTAAGTCTTTTTTTTAATTTTTATTATCTCTGCAATCTGTTCTGGGGCCAAGGCTCTTCCAACTCTTTCACGGTTAGCTTTTTCCGTCCTTACTTTTACGCCAGTGTGTAGGCCAATTCGAGGACGTACGGTCATAGGCCCGATTTTGTTACCATCTGCACATTGCATAGCTCCTTGCCAGCCTATACTGGCATGGAAGATGGGTCGGCCCATGAGTTTTGTACTCCGACAGGGGGTCATAGATGTGTTCCATTTCATGACAGATCGTAATCTGTTGATGAAAATTCCCTTTTGCATCCTGCCCCTATCGGGATTAAAACCCGGTACCTCCCGATCCAAACGCCAAAGCTCTAACCACTGTGCCATTTGGTCGGTGCCTTCCCTAAGTCTACGAATGAATGTTGTGGGCAGCATGGTTCGTACTAGACACTAATTTGGTGGTTTTACGGCATGTGTGAGAAATATCATCTCACAATCTTCAGGGGATGCCATTCTGTACATTGGTCCTTATACGCTACAGATAACCGTTTCATCTTCCCATGATTTGCACTTTTGAAGCTGTTCAGCAGATACTGTGTGATATTACGATCGGGTCTTGATCTTGACCTCAATGTAGATAAAGCGTCGCCTATGCCTGCTCTGTATTAATGTTATCTGTACCTCACATATTATTTGATCTTTTACAATCGCTGCTTTGGTTTTCAATAATTTATATATGTGCATGCACCCAGTATGCATTGAAACATGTACATTTATTTATTCATTTATTTATTTATTGATAGATTGACATAACAATTTTAGTAGAGGAAAAGCACATATGGAAGCATAATAAATGAACATCAACAAAAAAATACTTCCATTAGACATAAAAACCTCAGATTTTTTCAAATCCACTCCATGCTAATACCCTCCATGTTGAGCTCAAGCTCATTTGTTACGGAGGATACTGCAAGAAGTGAATGCTTACAAACTACATACAAAAACAATATAAATAAATATAATATAAACATCCCTGTAGAGTATTTGATTAACTTCTACTAATTGTTTTGCGAACTGTGAGTGTGTGAGAATAAGAATAAAAATTCCTCGGGCATAAGAACTGACTATATCTCGTTTTGTATTAGTTTGTATTGATTCTTGATTTGCTCATCATATTGCTGGTTATGTCCATTACTTGTGTTGTCGTATGTGAATTTGCATCTTTAGACTCCCCGCGGCTAATCCTTCGATTTACTCGTTGTATTTTTGGGCGGTCCGCTGGCTTAGTACACCGAACAAATCTATAACTGCTCGTTTCCCACTAAATGCAATGGTGCTCTTCGGACCCATAACTCGTTGTTTTCTTCTAATTGGTATGTTAGGCGTGATATAGGTTCTAGCAACTCCTGATAGTGTTGTACGTAGTTAATGCTATTTGCCTCAGTTTCGCATGCTTTTTGTCGTTGAGTGTGAGTCTGTTTAAGGCACCCCCACTCATGCTAATAATTCGAGAGATTAAAGAATAACATAATCTTCCAATCACTGGTTGATGCTACCGCTTTCCTCATCTCTGCAAAATATATTCTTGGTTCGGTTTAGAACTTCTCAAAATGCATCTGGTCACTGGCAACCCTTGCCAGCAGAAGTGCACATAATCACAAACAGGCAAAATTCATTTTCTACGATTAACATACAACACAAACTCTTTTTATTTTAATTTTAGTTTCTAGAAAATAAAAAATTAATTAACTATGCGACGATAACTAATTAATTTTTGTCAGTATATTTTTAAATTGCGTATCTTTTGTAATAATATTTTTTTTCATCATTTTTATACAGATTGCTAACAAGTTTTTTTTTATTATACAAAATTTGTTTTGGATAATTTTGTTGCATTTGAATTAATTAAAAATTGTACAATTATTTTTTGCTATAAACGTTTCTCTCCATACATCATTATGATACTTTTCAACATTTTATCATATTAATTAATGTGTTATTTACTAAAAATCTAAAAAAAAATATTTTATACTTAACAATAAAATGTAAAAAGTAATAATATTTTTTATATTAATTAATTTTTAATTAATTAACATATATTTTGATTTTCAATTTACTTCTCGTTCTTCAAATTTTATTATTAGAATATTATTTTGTTTAAATTTTAATTTTTAATTAAATTTTGTTTTTGTGTTAATTCTAGAAAATATTTCGTTTATTTTCTATTATTAACAATTTGTTATATTTGTATATCGTGTAACTAATAAAGTTTTTTTGTTATTTTGACTAATAATATTGTTACGAATTTCGGGCGTTCGACATGGATGCGTACATGATTTTGCAAATAAAACACTCAACGATTTAAGTTGCCAACTTTATTTTCCAACACACCTTTAATTTCTGCAGCAGTGTCCACTGGTTAAATTACAACTATCTGCGTCCCAAATTGCTTGCGCTTATATACTTGTCTATGGCTGTTCGAAATCATTATTTTTATTGCATCTGGCGAGGAATGCGTTTTCCATTTGTAAAGCACTTTCATGTAGATGTATTCGCGAATATTTGACAACATTAATTCCTCTCTCTTGATGATTAACATCATTTTTAATTCCAGACTTTTCATGATGACTATCGCTGCCGTTTACAATTGCTTTCGTTATCCTCATATTCTCCACCACTTGGAATGCCATTCTAAAATCCAATTTCCAATCAGTTTTTGAAGAATACTTCATCCGACAACATCGATGATGTTAAGAATAATAATCGTCTCAATAAAATTATGTACTTTGGCAAGACCCGAGTACTCACGACCTTTGGATTGGTAACACTTTGTGGTATATGCCTTAACCACTCCACCACCGAGTGATATACGTGTGTAGAGTAGAATTCGTAATATTATAAATATCCAATTTTATTTTTATTTCGTTTTCCGCTTATTATTTTGTTTGTTAATAGATTTGCATGTTTTTGGAAAATAAAATTTAAAACAATTTTTGTTTTAAGATTAATTTAATTTTCAAAATTAATTAATTATTTGTTTAATTAAACGAGTATTCCACTTATTTATTACACCGTGGCGACACAGCTCAATGAAATAATTTTGCAGGTGACAAATCTGTTGGTATTATATCAGGACTATGAAATTCAAATACTTTCGATGCCGCGATCAGTTTCGCTTGGCACTAAAGAAGAAACGATGAAATTTAATCGCTTCTAATGGTTTAACAGATTTTAATGGTATAGATATGCGAAAATTTGCAGCTGGTGCTGGTGCAATATCTTATAAATTTATAACTTCATCAGAACTTTGCACTAATGATCGTTTTCTATTTTTAATAATGGTGGAACTTGAAAGTTTCGGTGAACTAAAAAGTCCATTTTTTTCCGTCGATCGAAACTATGTTGGTCATATAATAAATTGGTGGGTTTTGAAAATCCGAGCAGCAATGAGCTTACTGTATCTGGTGGTAAAGCTGTATCATATCTTCAACTCATATTAAAGTGCTCTATCATCTATTTACTGCAATCTACTACTAAATTATATTATAATGTAAACAAAGTTTGTTCAGTAAAACGAAAATCGGACGATAACAATAAATATGGAAACAAAATTCATTTGCGGTACCTAATTGATCATTACTACGTTCTTATACTCTTACTTATAATTGGCAGGCTCACTCTATTAACTGAGGAGCTCAATGACGCGAGTTAATAATAGTTAGCCGACTATAGTTGAGAATCTCAACAGAACAGTTAGTTGAACAGTTAACTGAATTATAACCCGAACGTTTACTAAAGCTAAATTTTGAGAACTTGCAAACCTCATCCCGAAAGTTTTAAAATTAAATTTAATCACGAAGTGGAATAAACGCGAAACCTAACTATATTTTTATTATTGGAAATTCATATTTTTATCAAATATTACGGGTTATCTTATAATTAGGACAATTGCTTACCACCAGCCAGATAATTGAACTGAGAGATAATCGTAGGATGCAAATTTATAATACATGCTGAGACACGGAATGGTATGTCGGATTGCCTGAAAATATTCTAACGGGTGATTTTTTAAGAGCTTGAGAACTTTTTTTAAAAAAAAACGCATAAAATTTGCAAAATCTCATCGGTTCTTTATTTGAAACGTTAGATTGGTCCATGACATTTACTTTTTGAAGATAATTTCATTTAAATGTTGACCGCGGCTGCGTCTTAGGTGGTCCATTCGGAAAGTCCAATTTTGGGCAACTTTTTCGAGCATTTCGGCCGGAATAGCCCGAATTTCTTCGGAAATGTTGTCTTCCAAAACTGGAATAGTTGCTGGCTTATTTCTGTAGACTTTAGACTTGACGTAGCCCCACAAAAAATAGTCTAAAGGCGTCAAATCGCATGATCTTGGTGCCCAACTTACCGGGCCATTTCTTGAGATGAATTGTTCTCCGAAGTTTTCCCTCAAAATGGCCATAGAATCGCGAGCTGTGTGGCATGTAGCGCCATCTTGTTGAAACCACATGTCAACTAAGTTCAGTTCTTCCATTTTTGGCAACAAAAAGTTTGTTAGCATCGAACGATAGCGATCGCCATTCACCGTAACGTTGCGTCCAACAGCATCTTTGAAAAAATACGGTCCAATGATTCCACCAGCGTACAAACCACACCAAAAATGCACTGTTTCGGGATGCATGGGCAGTTCTTGAACGGCTTCTGGTTGCTCTTCACTCCAAATGCGGCAATTTTGCTTATTTACGTAGCCATTCAACCAGAAATGAGCCTCACCGCTGAACAAAATTTGTCGATAAAAAAGCGGATTTTCTGCCAACTTTTCTAGGGCCCATTCACTGAAAATTCGACGTTGTGGCAGATCGTTCGGCTTCAGTTCTTGCAGGAGCTGTATTTTATACGGTTTTACACCAAGATCTTTGCGTAAAATCTTCCATGTCGTCGAATAACACAAACCCAATTGCTGCGAACGGCGACGAATCGACATTTCACGGTCTTCAGCAACACTCTCAGAAACAGACGCAATATTCTCTTCTGTACGCACTGTACGCATTCGTGTGGTTGGTTTAATGTCCAATAAAGTAAACTGAGTGCGAAACTTGGTCACAATCGCATTAATTGTTTGCTCACTTGGTCGATTATGTAGACCATAAATCGGACGTAAATCGCGAAACACTTTTCGAACCGAACACTGATTTTTGTAATATAATTCAATTATTTGCAAGCGTTGCTCGTTAGTAAGTCTATTCATTATGAAATGTCAAAGCATACTGAGCATCTTTCTCTTTGACACCTTGTCTGAAATCCCGCGTGATCTGTCAAATACTAATGCATGAAAATCCTAACCACAAAAAAATCACCCTTTAGATAGCGTGAATGTTGAAAAATTGGATGCCAGATCCGTACTGCTAATTTCGAAATGGCATTGATGATTTTAATTTCACAATGTTTGTCCTTTCAAATCTATATAGCCACTATGGGAGCCAATCTCTGAG
This sequence comes from Nephrotoma guestfalica, assembly GCA_963691935.1. NCBI lineage: Eukaryota > Metazoa > Arthropoda > Insecta > Diptera > Tipulidae > Nephrotoma > Nephrotoma guestfalica. The sequence continues at coordinate 133,190,365 of OY829914.1, read as the reverse complement.
ATTTGTGTAATTTACCATAAGCTACAACGACATCCTTCCATATAAAAAATGCAAGAAGCGTGAATGTTGAAAAAATTTATACAAGAGCCCTACGGCTTATTTGGAAATGACATTAGGTGATTTTAATTTCTTAATGTATTCCCTTCCCAACCTATATAGCCAGATTAGAAGTCAATCTCTGAGATTCGTGTAATTTACCATAAGCTACAACGACATCCTTCCATATAAAAAATGCAAGAAGCGTGAATGTTGAAAAAATTTATACAAGAGCCCTACGGCTTATTTCGAAATGACATTAGGTGATTTTAATTCCCTAAGGTATGCCCTTTCAAACCTGTATGGCCAGTATGGGAGCCAATCTCTAAGATTCGTGTAATTTACCATAAGCTATAATGATATCCTTTTATATGCAAATACTATATTCCTGATGATTAAAATACATGTTAGAAAATAATAATATGAAATACGAGTACAAAAACTTAATCTATATTACAAACAATTTATTTTGTATTTACACATTTTAGAAATGTACACTTGTGCATATATCTGTCTAAAATCTATTTTTTGTCTAAAAAATTATTTTTGGACACTCGCATAAACTTCTGACCAAATTATAAAAGTTTCCAATAATTTAAATAAACTTCACACCGGTGCGGCATAGATTATTACGCTAGATATTATTTGTAATAATACCGACATCATTCATGCTTCAAAAATACCAAGTTTTATATTTACAAAGGCAGCCAACAAAATTTAACTTTTAGCCATTTAGCTTAATTATGAGTTTTCTCTTACCAGTACAGCGGCCTTCTGGTGGCGCACATGGCCTGCGATATTCGTTTTTTTTTATTTTTCAATTGGAAGTGACACCCATATTTATCCACGAATAACTTCTCGTTTAATTTAAAGATTGTTCAATTATTTCACCCATATCTTATTTACATCAAGAAACAGGGTGAATAGTTAATTTCCATTTACCGGCACTTTTTGTGCATTGCAAGTAATATTACTTATCTTTAGAAAGGATGAGCGTGTATACAATTTCAGAAGAACTTTTTTAAAAAAATATTTTTTTTCGAGTACTGTGTACTAATAACTGATCAATTAATAATTGAAATAAATAAAATCGCAATCTGGTAAACAAATAAATGAATACCTTTGTTATCTAGATAAACTAAACTAAATTAAATATTTATAACGAGTTGTAAATAAACTTGCAGCAGGTACTTAAATAAAAAATTTCAATTGCCAATGCGTCGTATGTACGAAGGTACAAAATCGAGAATTTCACCGCAATCACCGGAAATTTTGTGGTTAGGGATTTTATATATGGAGATTTTATTTCTTTCCCATTTCCCAAGGTATCAATTGCTAGAAATAAATTTTTAGTTAGTAGTTTTACTTTTACAGGTCAGTAACTTAAAATTAATTAATAATAGTGTCTATTATTAATTAATTTCTCTAAACTATATAAAATCTAAAGGATATAAAAATGCAATAATTAATAAATAATCTAAAAGTTTGAAACGGATTAATTTTTAGCTACTGCTAAAGCCAACCCAGTTTCACAGAATTGATATTACCTGCCTGGTACTCCATGCGGCATTGGTTCCCGCAGCTCAGTCTGGTAGAAGGGAACGGCGTGAGTTTTGGGGTACCCAGATAACAGTCTAGTTTACCACATTAAGAACCAAATTACAAAAAGAAATGGGGAAGGAGTGAATGAGGCATCGGACCCCGAAATAGTGGACCAACCTATCAACCCATCGTTTGGGCAAAACCCGACTGTGGTTGTAACTGTTTATACCAACATTTTAACTTAAATTGGCCCATAGGCTCTAATGGGGGAATAGGTTAGTAAAGTTGATAGTGGTATGCTACCAAGGTCAGCAGAAAGGAAAAGAGCCGCTTAGCGTCAACAATTTCCTTCTACTGACAGTCAGTATCAACCCACTAGCATTATAGAATTAACGCCTTCCAATTCTTTACTATCCAAATTTTAAAAAAAATCTGCACGCAAAAAAGACTCAATCAAAAATCTAAAAAAACAAAAACAACAAACGCTAATTTTACTAACCCTAATACAATGCATTCCCAATTTTTGCATCGGTCATTATCATTATAGGTAAATGAAAGTACAAAGAAACTTACATTTCAATATGTGCATAAACGACATAATCAAATTACGTTCATGAACATATTTGAGTTCATTTAACCGCGGCACATAAAATATTCTAATATGAATGAAATATGTTACCTTCAATTAAATAAACCCTAAAAATGTAGAAAATCAAAACATGACGGTCACATTATTTAGAAATTGTTGAAGATTGGGAAATTAGTACTATTGGGATAGGTCAGTAACAGAATTGGATAAAATTATGTTACAAGTTGGTCAGCTAAACAATCATTAGTTTAATATTCATCCATTGCAAAATAACACTTAATTTGGCATTTTCGGCAGCAACAAAAATATCCTATTAACTAGAAATGTTAGTATAACGAAATTTATTAGTATAACGAAATCCAATATCACTCAATAATATCAATTGCAAACCGGTCAAGGTAAAATATTACTTTTCTAAGCTAAGTATAAAGCAGCCCATACGCACTACGAATCAGTTGTACTGAGTTGATAAACTTAGTTGGATTTTTACCACACACGCTCTAACTAATTACACAGACTCGACTCTATGACAGGTGACATAATCTCTGTTTCGTTGTGTGATATTTTTCACAAAAAGCATAAATAAAGAAATATGCTGAAATAAAGAAATATATTGAATGCATTTTCACATAAATATAATATTTAAGTGAAAGTTCACATAAATTTGCACGTTTTATGTGAAATTGTGTTAAATTTTCTCGAACAACAATATTGAAGTCTATCAGACTGTTCCACACATGCTGCGACTTGTTTATGTGACTATAGACTCCGCCTCCAAAAATCAAAAGTTTTTGATTTTTGTCGACTGAATTTGCAGACTGGCAAATGAGCCCGCAGACTAGCCCACACACGCGTCGACTTTAGTACGACTCGACTTAGTTGTAGAACTAGTCGTTGCGTGTATGGACCACATAAGGATTTAAACGAATTGTATTAATAGAGAGTACGGGAACCCTAAAATATGGGAATACTCAAACCCGCAGAAAGCCGAAAAAAGCGAAGATAAAATTAATCTAAAAATTATTTTAGTAATTAAAGTATTTCTAAATATTTTTGTGTTAAATAACATACACAGTACAAAACACATTATTAGATTTAAACTTAAATCAACTTCCTTAGGAAAACAAATTGTTCATCTAAAATACAATCAAAACTATTTGCAAAATATTAATTAAACCTCCACCCAAAATCATCAGTTAATTTAAATTAAGTTTTCAGTAATATTAACATAAAGCAGATTTGCTGTTAAAAACTTATTCGGTAAATATTTGCATTTCAATACCAAATTTATTATGAAAACAGCTTATTCAAAAACGGTCCTGTAAAATAGTTCCAAATTAGTCTAGCAAGCTAAAACTTAAACACTTTCCGCCAGAGAAATGACTTTAGTTTTTTGATCCAAAAGAGCATAATAAAGTGATTTAGATTTAAAAAAATTTGATGAACCAAATTTATTTTGGCACGTAAAGTTTTATAAGTATGCATCTCATGACAACAAGTTTGGTTGCACGTTTTTCAACAAAGTATGTATCCCAGATTTACTACCCATCAGTCCATCACATTACGGATGCATTATCACACGCAAAACCAATTAAATTGCTTATTGGTACTTTAACAAATATTTTTAACCACTAACATCGGTAGTTTCTTCGACAATCAAGGAAAACTTTTGCTTTGTTAAATGATTTGCAATATTGTTCAGTCCTTCTAAGAAACGTGTGCTGGTTGTTTTAGTTGCTTAAATTGTACCATATTTCAATACTTCAATTATCACTGGGTCTCCATTAATAGATTTAAGTAGTATTATTAATGAGGTCACTAAGCTAAAATGTAAAATGTATTGTAGTGAAATAATTATGCATAGCTCGGTAATTTTAAGTTGGGTTAATTTTTTGGGGAATAATTTCGTTTGGTCAGCGTCAAAAAAGGCAGGTTGGTTTGTTCACCGGTTTAATTTTGTTTTTATGAAATGTGTACTATTTTATTTGTTAGAATTTTGTTACAAAACTTACATTTAGATTTCTCTACATTTCTTAATCCAACCAGGCCGAAATTTTTACTCTTTCTATAATTTTGTTCCGCATATTTTTCGTGCACTTTCCGGTGTAACATTCACTTTTATCACCAATTTTTTCAGTTGGTGGCAACGATGATGTTCTTTTTAAGTTAGGTTGTTATTCCGGATAACAGTGTCTCTCTATTGTTATGTCAGATATTATTTTCTAGGACTACGATCTTAGTTTTTTGAATTTAGTTAAAAACTTGCCCATTGTGTGTATCTCAACACAAAATTTGCTAATATTTTAAATTATTTATTATTAAATTAAACTTACCGGACTTTGGTAAAACAGTCTTGTATAATCAAAAATCATTATTCCTGCTTAAATTTCACAAAACCAACAAGGTCACCCCTATCATTGTTGGAAATTTAATCTTGAGGTTTATTTCAATATTCATTCTATATTGTCTCTTGTAAACTTCTCGTGCTAAACTTCTTAACATCATTAACTTAACATCATTTCAAAAATTGAAAAACGTTCCATCGAAGCTGCTACTCTGCTACACAGAAATCTCTCCCAATTAATGGAAAAATATTAGATATGAAATTTGATTCCGAGTAATCAATCCGCCTTTAATGTAAAGATCCCTAATTTTGGTAAAATAAAGTTTGTTTTTTTATAAAAACTCGTCATTTCCGGTAAATTAAAAAAAAAATACTCTGAACAAATTTGGTTTAAGACTTAGTTTACAGTCTTTTGTTTCAAAATAATTTAAAAAAATAATAATAATAAATTCTGGTGAACGAATTTCATCCAAACCTCACTGGGCACTCCCAATTTATGTAAAAAGCTTAAGATGAAGGTAGGCTAGGCTGTTCAGAGCCCGAATTTAAGTTGAAAATACTTTTGTGCCGAAAAATGAAATTTCTGCTTAAATTTTGGAAACTTGACTTAAACCGCTATTGTTGCAAATTCAAATTAGAATGTTGTAGGACATAGTTGTCTTTGAACTGATATACTTTTAAATATATTTGCAAAAAACGAAAAATCTTCTATGGAATCAGCCACTTTTGGTTTACCGATTTCGGCCAAAAATCACTGGGATCTCCCAATTTATGAAAAAGCTTAAGTATGAAGTTTTAGAATATGGCTAAAATAATCGAGGAAGAGGCTCCAATATCAATGAAATATTTAATGCAACTGAAATTGGTATTTTCTGGAAAATGAAGCCAAAAAAATGCTAGCAGACGAACTTATTTATTGCAATGTTTAGAACCTCCTATAATCGACAGTCATTTTAATTCGAATTGAACACAGTCGGCATCAATCAGGATTTCTGATTGATGGCAGCAATATTTCAAAATAAATAATTGTGTATGATTTTTGACATAAAATTGTGTAGAGATTGTGTAAGACTATAAGTGTGGCCATAAACAAATTGATTGAGGAGATAACTATTAACTGGGAATGAACTGCTACACTAGGAAAGCCGTACTCAAAAATTAAAAGTAACCTTTCATCTAATCAAGCTATTCCGAAATCTTGAATAGCACGATAGAAGGAGTTGTAAAATATTGTAATTTATTGTTGTTGTATAAAAAGGATTTTCCAAGGCAGTTTCGCAACGAACCATTTCAGAATATACGGTTAAGATTAGCCAAACTCAATTCAAATTTTCAATTAATTGTAAATAAAAAAATTTATTTTACTTTTTGAAATTTTAAATATTTATTGGGTCTTCCTTATAGTGATAATTTTTATACTTTATCGATTTCGGAAATCTTTCCTTCCTCAATATATCAATAAAAAATTCAGAAAAATTTCCGAAATCGATATTTAAAAATCAAATATAAAAATTATAATTAAAAAAAAGACCTAATAAATATTTAAAATTTCAAAAAGTAAAATGAGTTTTTTTTTACTAAATTAAATAAAAGTGAAAAAACTACATAACAAGTGAAAACAAAGTATGAAAGTGAAAAAGTCAAAACATGTATAGTCATTAAAGGATTTATAGCTGTTTTTAGTCTCGAAATGTTTCTACGAAACAAATATTTTACAAACAAAAATTAGTTTCCAAAATTTATTAATTTTGTAAAACAAACGCCTTTTGGAACATATCTAATATTTTATCACAGACTCAATGGTTTATTGCACGATTTTTCATTACATGGTGAAGTTTGGAATGTACTCGTATCTATAGGATTAGGTGTACTGATAAATAAATATTTCTTATGAAGTGAAAAAGATAAATAAAATATTGATTATTCCGTGGAGTGCGAACTAAAATTCGATGCATTTCCATTACACTGGTCATAAACAAATAAACATAGGTATGTTTAGGTTACTAGGTTGCTCAGTAACTTTTGTCGTTCGATAAGAAAAACACGATTTTATGGCTTGAAATACATTTCATAATTTAACATAATCTCCCTGATCTTCAATACATTTGTTCCAGTGATCTTTTAATTTATGGATCCCATTCCTGAAGTGAGAGACGACGAGATGAAAATCGTTTCCGAGAACAGCCAGTCAAACTAAGCTGAATCTGACGAATAGAGTGGATATTGCAACAATTCAACTTTAATTCACTGATTTTCGCGATGGATTTTTGAGCTGTGTGAGAGGGTGCATGGTCTTGATGAAAAATAATTTGTTTCTTCTGTAAACCAGCTCGTTTCTCTCGAATTTGTACATCCAGCTGGTCCAAAATTACCAATAATAATCTGAGTTTGTTGTTTATTGTTTCACCAGTTTGGAGGTAATTCACTAACAAAATTTCTTTTGCACCACAAAAAACTGTTGCTAACACCTTCCTGGCCGATTTCTGGACCTAACTTGCTTAGGGGGCGGGGGTCACACCACTCTTTAGCCTCTTGTTTTGATTCAGGATTACCTTGGGTGTTAGACTCAAACACAGAATCCTTTTTATCCTTTCTAAAACGCCCCAAATATTGCTGAGAAAGTCACATTCGAATGTGTTTCTGTTTCATTGTTAGCGAATGCAGTACCCATTGTGCGCACAGGTTTCTGAAACTCAAAACTTCAGTCAAAATATTGCTCATCCTGGTTTTTATACTAAATCTCTCTCGGTTATTCGACGATCTTAAAAACCATAAGCTGTATTATTGCTATGATTTCTTGCTTTGATGCATTTTTTGGACGTCCTTCACGTGGATCATCTTCAAGACTTGTAGGATCACGTTTAAATTCAGCAACCCATCCTTTAACTGTTCTAATTGAAGGTGAAGAGTCCTTATACACTTTTAACAATCGTTCATGAATTTGTTTTGGCGCTACACCTTCCAAAAATAAGAATTTTATCACTGCACGATATTCAATTTTTTCTATTTTAAAAAAATACTGTGACACGTGAACTTTGAACAGCTGTAGGAATGAGGGGCAGATAAAATTAATGTTCATATAAAAGTAGTACCATTTTTAGAAAAATAAAACGGCGAACCTAATAGCGCTATCTCTTATAGAACGACAAAACTTACTTAGTATATTCCTCAGCTGAATACTAATACGTTTTAAAAAAATTTTTTAATTTGTTTGGTAGTAGTAGTATGGTAGTATGTAGTAATAATATGAACGAACTCATAATCATCGCCTACTGTTTTTCGGATCAATACAAATAAATCATACCAATTGCCGCTTTCAGATTGGCAACATGTTGTGTAAAATGACGGCCAACACTATGCCAATGTTGAATTTTATGAAAATTTCAATAAAATTGGCGATGAGTTCACTAATCATGATGCCAGCTGAAAACACACAATGTTGAAACTAACAACTAAAAATGTTTTTAAATGCATACGACATGTGGTCAATAATCAGCCGTTTCTCTCTCTCCCGTACGATTTTTATTTCAGAATGACCCAAGAACCTACTCCGCAAGGAATTAGCATCTCAAACCCGTACACTCGAGGCAAAAAAAAATTCAAATAAACGAATTGCAAATTATTTTGTTAATTCTTGAACATATAGCTATATACGATTCGTTCTATGTTGGTAAACAGTAAACATTGAATTCTATGTTGAGGGAATCAAAATGATTAAAGGAAAATAAAAACGATAAAGGTGTGGTAAAAACGTCACCACCAGGGTTTGTTAGCTAAAAACAATTTATATTATTTGAATACAAGATCCCTCAACAATAATAGTGGGAAACTCTTTAAAAAATACGCAATTTATTTGACTTTTATGAAATCTGTCAAAAACATTACTCAACACATATATTAGTATATACATACATAAAAAAAATTATTCGATTGTATTAGTGCTACAAATTATACATATACAAAAAATATTCTGAATGAAATTTCTTTATCGATCGAATTAACCATATACTCGTATGTATATGGTTTAGAAACGTGTAGTGTTTTTTTATTTTTATTTTATTTCTTATCACACTTACTACTCATTTAATTATCATCCCTGCGAAAATGAAAATATAAAATAAATTCGATTTTAAATAAAAACAAAACCTTATCAATCGTAAAATCATAATTAAACAATTCTTCTGAAGAAAAAACAAAACACAAAAATAATAATTTAGGTTATGTTATAGAGAAAATATTCGCCCTAGAAAAACACGAAAATCTCATAACAAAACGATCGATGAGCTGGCACTTATGTACATCACGCTAGTCTTCAATATAGGTTTATACCAGTTTTGCAAGCTGCGTTTTTGTTTTTGTCTTACAACATCTCTATAAATACATTATTTCTGTCTGTCTTGACATTATAATAATTTTTCTATATTTTTGGAATTTTTTCAATCCCGACTTTAAGTCACCACTAAAACAAAGACTCTACTCTCTACGTATGTATACATATTGTATGGTGGGATAAGGCGAATGAGCAAACTAATATAATATTAAGATGAAGATTTTCTTTTTAGTCTATTTAACAAATACAAACATAATTTCATATATGTACGTATATAAATATATATATATATATATATATATATATATATATATATATATATATATATATATATATATATATATATATATATATATATATATATATATATATATATATATACTCACATATATAAATTATAGCAGCTTTCCCATTATTTAGCTTATTTTTTTCTGTTGAAATTTCATTGTATTGTGTGTTACAAGAAAAACAGATAGAAATCAGCATGAGGCGGACTCCTTGAACTAAAAAAAATTATGAAAAAATTGGCTTGCATTTTAAACTAAATATAAAAATGAAAAAAAAAACTTTAATTTATTCTAAATTCTAATTACATGATAGTTCTGCTACACACATTAAACATATAAATAGTGTGCATGATATATAGTAACAATGCGATGAGCTTTTTACATACAATGTTTCAATGTCGTGAAAATGTATTTATGCATTCATGTTTATTTATAGGTTAACAATTTAATGAGAGCTTATTACTTAAGTTGACCTTTGTCAGTGAAATACACGGTATGCCTTGTTTAATTTATTACGGTCATATAATAGTGTTCGGTGACGAAAACAATAATTTTGGTCTGGGTTCTAGATTCCGATACATTAAAATGAAGTGTATCGAATGCGTAGCTGTTCTGAATGCACAAGTGAACATTTACTTCCGGTAATTAAGTATGCCGAATTTTGTGGTTATTTTTCATGTAGGCACGTACTGCAGAGATTATCGATCGGTTTACTCGCTCCGAAGCGTTCGGCTTTGGTGAATATAAAGCGATTTTGCAGTGTTAAGCATTAAATTCGAGTAGTAACTTTTAGAAAGATTAACTAATAAATTAAACACCATACCCAGACTATCTACTCCGGAATTTCAAATAGTATAACACTTGTAACAATTGGTTGCATGGGCAATGCGGAAGGAACACTTCTAAAGAGTAGCTTCTTCTAGTTCAATTGCCAAAAGTTTATAATTTGAAGTGTTTTCGTTAAACTAATTTGTGCGCAAAATTTTCAAAATATCGGACGATTTGCCGGCACTCCATCACTTATAAATAATAAAGAGGGCGAAAATCAAAAATAAACACGCGAACCGATATCAAAATCTATTCACAAAAATATTATGAAGTAAACCAAAAAAAAAATAAGATGAAACAGAATTTCGAAATGATTATGTAAAAAATGATCTACGAATATGTACTAACAAGAATATTTCTAATGAAAGAAAATATAAATTTTAAGAGAAATATCAAAATTTAATTCCTAATTTTTTTTGGATGATGCCAATGGCATTATTTTTGAATCTTTCTACATAAGAAACTAACAAGAAGTGTTCAAACCTTAAGCTAATTACATTTTTTAAGTGTTAACCAATGTTTATACTTAATATTAGTGGTCACAATTTAATTTAGATCCTACTTATAAGCATAGTCTACAAATTTAATGATTTTACAGGTTCATTAGTCCGAGTGGATCTGCTCTTCTCAGTCGTTTAAATCGACCCTGTTTTAGGATATCCCTGGCCAACTCGTTGGAATGTCCCTGAAGTTTTGACTAGTATTTCGAACTGAATTCATTGATTGTTTCTTTAACGGTTTTAATACCAAGGTCGCCGTGTATGTTAGTATTTCGCATATACCATGGAGCATTAGCAATACATCGGAGTATTTTCGCTTAAGTTTGTTGCAGGAGTTCCCTATTTAGTGCAATGGTGGATCCTCATAACTGAATACCATATTGGCCATATTGGCTTGATTAACGCTTTGCATCAACCATATTGCCTAATGATAACTTGGATTTTCTTCCTATCAGCCAATACATTTTGGAAATAGCTTTTACATACAAAAAACCTAAAAAGGCCTACAAAGTCGAATCCACCGATTAGGAAATTGGGAGAGAGGCGATGAAGAGCCTCTCTCCCAATTTCCTAATCGGTGGATTCGACTTTGTAGGCCTTTTTAGGTTTTTTGTTGCCGTCCACAAAGAATAATCAGTCTTCTCTGTTGCCGGGTGTTCACTTAAATAATTCTGGACACATTGGTTTTCTTCTTTCTGCAGTGCAAATTTCTGGGTTTTGATAGCTCGGTTTAATTTGCATTTCAACAGTGGTGATTTTGTTTATTGCCATTGCTGTCGAATTTTCCGCTTTTCCTGGATTAGTGAGAGTGGATATTATGTGATAATTTATTAATTTTATCAGAATTGTTGATGATTGGTGAAGCCTTTTCAGCTGATATTTTCAGTGCCTCTTTTAGTTTTCTATCGACTGAAAACGGGTGTCTCGACGGGTGCCTCAGCCGGAGCCAATTCCTACAATCAATCGCGCACAATGGTATGAATTGATTCGTGGGACATTGAAAGAAGATGATTTTTCGCCACTAGCTCATTCACTTTATTGATGTTAACTTCATTTGAAGACGTTGATGGCCGACCAAAGCGAAGCAAATCTTTCACCACAACTCGGCTGCTTTTAATTGCACTGTGCATAGGCACGTGGTTTTATAAAGTCGACTCATCGTAAGCTTCCTGTAATAATTTTAGCGATTTGTTTGAGATGAACTGACAAAATAGGGCATTGTAAACAAACTAAATGATAAATGGCGCTCAAACTTCACGTCAAGATAGAGGACAATCCGAGCTTTTTAAGTGATCACTTATCATCACTTTTTTGACAGAATGTATGTCTAAATCAGAATATACGGGTTTTCGAGGTTCACATTTTTTATTCGAACCTCAACTAAGTTACATACTTTATTATGAATGAGCTTAGAGCTCAAAATGGGGTATGCGGTTGGCAAAAATTTATTGTAAACAATAAATAAGTAATCGGAAAGTAGTAATTTAACAAACATTATCTGCGTTCCTCCAAAGAGGAACGAAATAAAGGAAAAAAAGTCATCAAAAAATACATGGGTTATGCAATTTAAATACGTTAAACAATACATTAACACATCACGAATACGACAATATTTAATACAAATAAAATAAAAATTTGTTGTATACGTATACAAAAAATCGTATAACCCACGTATTTTTTGATGAACATTTTTCTTCTGTTTCGTTACTCTTTATACCATTAGATATTCTTTAATTACCGGACTAGGATCTGGTCTTATTACTTTCATTGTTTGGTACCTTGCATACCAAATACCTTCGCGCTCTCTACAGCCCAGGCGGAGCGATTGATCGGTTGAAACTTCATACTTAAGATTTTCATAAATTGGGAGGTCCCAATGATTATTGGTCAAAATCAATTATCCGGAAGTGACAGGTTCCATAAGAGCTTTTTCGTTTTTTTGAAAATATTTTGAACGTATATTATGAGCATTTAGTTAGTATTTACCAAAACAAATGAATAAAAACAAAAAGATTGTAAATTAAGTTTGCAACAAAATTTGTTCAGAACAGTTTTTTAATTTTACTGGAAATGGTGAGTTTTGATTAAAAAACTTTATTCCACCAAAATCCGGCATGTCTACGATTCACGAAATTTGTGTAACCGAACGTTGCAGCTTTCATATTATCTTTTTTTACACTAGAAAGTATAGTATAGTTGAAAAGTATAACAAAAACGACAAAGAATTAAAAGATTGTTATATAAATTTGAAGATTGAATTTTGTACAATGGTCGACCTTGTTGGTTTTCTGAAATTTAAGTAGTGATAACGGTTTTTGATTATACAAGACAGTTTTACAAAAAGGCCGGTAAGTATAATTTTTCGCTTAGCAATCAAGTGTGGCGTATTCGAGATCTATGTATATATTCGTGGTAAAAGAAATACGGGTGTTGGCCACAACAAATTCACCCCTCTATTTTTTTCTTATCCTGTTTTAATCCGATTCGAAAATTCGAAAATCTATTTTATTTTGTGTGGTTCATAAAACAAGCACCCTTTAATTATATACTTTTTCTACCTATATTGCAGCAAAATGGTTCTAGTTTCTTTATAATTTATTAATTTAATAAAACTTTGTTTATTTTCTTATATAAGAAAACATGAAAAGGTAGAGGCAAAATAAAATTTAAAATTTTCAGAAAAATTAAAATAAAGTTTATCCTTATTTCTTTTATTTTATTTTCACTGTCAAAAAAACAAACACAAAATGTATAAAATGTATAGGAAAATTTATATATTATGTAATTATGGTTGAAACTATTTATTATAATTGACTTACATAAATTATGTATAAAAATTTTATGTAGAAATTATACGTAATAAATTGTTTTGTAAACTATTATAATCGAGCTTTTCTTTATGATTACCTCACAAGATTTCTTTTTTTTTAATCTGTTAACAATAAATAGAGATAATTTGTAATATGAAACGTGTACAATGCACACAGATTTAAACAAAACATCGTTTTAATAATGAAAAATTCCCCAACGTGCCGTATTTCATTGGTATAATGTGCTAACTAAACCAGGTTATGTATTTGGTATATACTCGTACATATAAATTCATTCAACCATTTAATCGCCAAACTAGGCTTTGCATACAATTTATTTGAGTCAAAACTATTTCGAAATATAAAATTTTTAAGCTTTTAATTTTATATAGGATTTGAATAAATGAATAGTGAAATAAATAAGATTCCTTTCAAATGAAGATGCATAAACAATTTTTTGCATTTCATTTTCAGAAAACTTTAGTTGTTCACATTTTCTGAGTGTTCGCCTGTTATACAAATCCGCTGTTTCTCTGATTAGTATAATTCCTATTTAAGTGTTTCCGTTTCGTGATAAATTTTGTATGCTTAAAATTTAGTTGAAATAAATACAGTTATTTAAAAAATAGGCTTTAGTTTTTCGGTTGTTTAATCCTTTTTTGGCAAATAAAATTTATTTCTTATGAGACACAACTTTTTTAACATTTCATGCAGGCTTAACAACAACGCGCAAATATAAGGTGACCAGATATTACAAATTTCAAAGGAGTACGCAAAAAGCGGTTTTAAAAAAATGACTGCAAAAGAAATAAATGATACTCAAACTGTTTATACTACGCTCCCAACAGGCTTTTACAGAGTGTTATAAATTCTTATGCTTGCTATTAATTTCACATTCTAAAACATTTTACGAATTCAGATATAGTAGTATTCAAATCTCGCTGGAATTCTGACCGTTCTCGCGCAGAAAAAATATGGCGGATACACAGTGATGTATTAAGTATAATAATTCATTTTTATGTTGTATTTGTATTTAAATGGAATAGGAAGTTTGGGATCAATTAAAACACAAAGTTTAGGCTTTATAAATTAAATTGTGTTTAGTTAAAATATTTTTTTTATTGTACCGAAAATCAAGTTTGTATTATATACATATTTCATAATAATTATGGTCTAATAATCTAATTTAATTACATAAATACCAAAGGGTAAATAAAATCACATAATATATAAAAAAATACTTATTCTACATGATATTCGATATTAATTAGTTCAAAATTAATTCTAATTTAAAAAAATTAATTAATTTTCTAATATCTCAAAAAATACAAACACATTACATAAAAAAATACTAATTCTAAATTAAAATTACATTTCTTAATTGCTTGAAGTGTCTGTGGTGGTAGTTCCGTTGATTCTCACCAATATCTCGTCGATTATGCTGTCCATTACGTGTTCTTGTTGAATAAATTTATTTTCTTGGTCCCAAATGTGGCAACACCTATTTATCCATTCTTCGGATGACACCTGATCAAATTTGTCCTTGATAATTTGGTCAATTTTCGTTGATGTGAGTTCAACGTTTGCTAGAGCAATACGATTTTTAACTATACCCCATATATTTTCAATTGGGTTTAGTTCCGGGTGATAAGGCGGTAATCTACTCGTAATTAACAAACAAAAAATTAAATTTCCTTATATATTTGATTTTTTAAATGTGTTACCTCAGTACTCGATGACAATGTTGCTCCATTAATCTATCCAGCTTGAATCTATCCAGTCCTCATGTCTTGCTTCACCAATTCGAATTTGGCGCTGGATTTAGCTTTACATTGTGGTGTGGTACATTATCTATCACCAATATCGTCCTTGTTTTTAGATTTGGAATAAGTTGTGTTGTGACCCATCGTAAACAATTCTCGCTATTCATGTCGTCGTGGTAATCTCTCGATTTTTTCCCAAATTTAAAACAAAGGATGGCTTTCTTAATGAATCCTGCCTCTGAACCGGCGTGTACTATGATGCAACGTTGGTCTTTTGACATAGGATGTACAATGTCTAAAACGTTTAAGTCAACAAATAATCATTGTAAGATAAAAACTAAGAATTGTCGCAAATCGAATACTCACTCCTGTTGCTATCATCGCACAATCGTTTGTTTGCATGGTGGTGTGGGTAGTGAGGACGTATGTCTCATCCGATTGATAAACGATAGAGTATCCAATTCTCGAAACTGCGCTATTCGTCGTAAATATTGTACCCTCTTCAATCGAATGGGCTCTTTTCCCATAAGGATTCCTCGGTTGGCCTTTGCAGTTTTCCATTTAAAACCGAGCTTGTTGATGATTCGTCTTACTCTAACAGAACCTGTAAAAGACAAATCTGATTTTAGTTTCTTTATCCGATATTCGATTTATCCAATAAATAGAAACTGAATTATCCGACGAATAGCTCCAATGTTGAAGTCATCAGGTTGGTGATGGTGCTGCTAGTTTGGCTCGTCTTCTGGGTGATTCAAATTGAACTGCAGCGGTAGATGTTGATGACTGGTCATGTGGTGCGGCATATTCCACTACATCGGCATTTTTCGCTACATTTTTCGCATTCTATTTGTCTTTTGTTGTACTTACAACAGTAATTTTCACACTTATTTACTGTATGTTAAGATAATGTACACAACACTTTGTTATTTCCAGTGAAATTTTTAGGTTAGGTTTTTATTTATATTATTTTGTTTTTTATTTATATAGTATAAGGTTTTTAATTACAAAATGTTTTTATAATTTAACTTTATAAGAATCACTGACACTTTTGAAATTAATATTTAATTCGATAAGCTAAGAATTAATTCAAAATTTCATTAAATTGAAAACTGATTTTACTTTTTTATGTTGTTGTGGTTTTGTTCGATATGAATGACATTTGGTTATCTATTTTCCCTAGTCCGTACCAAAATTAAATGTTGACATTGTTTGCAAACGGCGTGCAATTTTTTTTAAACCTATTAATTTTCACTTGAAATATGATTGTAATAACATAAACACATAATCATTTTGAATGTTTTGTGTATTAAAACTGAAATATAATTACTTTTGATGGTTATTTATTATTTTATTAAGGTTTACCTATCTAAAATAAATGCGACCCATTAAAATGTTTATAAATTTTTTTCTACATCACTGCTACGCAGAACAATTAAAAACATTTTTTTAAAATCTGAATAGGACTAAATTGTTTTTTTTCAGTTTCCATAATACAAAATATTTGATTTAAAAAAAACAAAGTATCTAAATAGTTTACTTCTCATGATCACGAGAGAGATTATTATTCCTCATTATGAAACTTTTTCTAAGATTTATCATGGTTTCCTGCATGTCTTGCTTGAATAAAATCAAAAAATGTACTACAGTATCTCAACATTTTGGCGGGTATTCATAATTCGAGAACTGGAATAAAAGGCACCTAGTTGTTGCTTTTAAAAAAATTAGCTATCAGATAATTTTGGGCATTTTGAGGGGCAATTTTCATAAATGAATCATCTATCAATCGTGTATGTTTAAGAAGATTTCACGCTACAATGTCGTGGTTACAAACTTGCATTCCAAATTAAATTTTTCTTGATTAAAATGATAACAGAGCAGCTGACACCCTGATACCGATAGATCTTGGAAGTTGATACAAAACATAAAGAGCAATACATTATTAGTAGAAAATAAGTAAAGACTCCCTTAGCATTAACACTATGTCAAATGTTAAATGTTATTTACTATTGGCTAATGTTTATTCATCCACAGAAACTTTCAATTGATAATATTAATTTGGCGTGGTGTTAACTCTGTTTTTAAACCTGAGGGTCAATTAAAACTATAACTATCCAATATTCATTTTCTGTTGTGGTAGCTGTTTGGAAGCTTCGAGATCTTATAGAAACAACGTTGATATTTCTTAGAATAGTAGTATTGGCTTTGGATCGGACAGTAAAATAGAGGTAACCCGCATACAATTAATAAAGTTTAAAATTGTAGAAAGATAATGGAGAATCTTGTAAAAGGTGCTTTTAAAGATTCACATCTTTAAATAGACAACACTGTTTTGTTTGACAACCGATTTGACAGTTCACATTTACTTTGTCATTAGTTTGATTTGCGATTTCATAATGAATAGACTCACGCCAGGGCGACGCTTTCAAATTGTTGAAATTTTTTATCAAAATAATTTTTCTGTTTCGAGCATTACGTCCATTTTACGGTCGTCATAATCGTGCATCAGAGCGGGAAAATCGGTTATGGATCGTTTTCGCATCACATATGCTCTAAATGATAATACGCATCCAGCAAGACGTCAAACAGTGCGTACCGAAGAAGCGATAGACGCTGCACTGCGTAGCATTGAGGAAATCCCAAATCAATTAATTCGTAGTTCTCAGCAACTGGAGATGTGTCCATCCACTTTTTGGAAGATTTAATCTAAGGATCTTGGTTTACGTGCTTACAAAATTCAACTTGTGTAGGAATTAAAGCCATCCAAGCACAAATTGATATTGATGTTAATTTCCCAAACAAAATTTTGTTCAGCGATAAAGCTCATTTTTAGTTGAATGGGTACGTCAATAAACATAATTCTTGGATTTGAAGTGAAGATAATCCACAAGCCTTTGCCGAACACCATTATATCCAGAGAAAATCACTGTTTGGTGCGCTTTATGGGCCGGCGGAATCATTGTCCCATATATCTTCAAAAACGATGATGGACGGAATGTTACAGTCAACGATGAATGGTATAAAGACATGATTTTCTACTTTTTTGTACCCCACTTGGCTGGCATAAATCTTGCTGATTTGTGATTCCAACAGAACGGTGTCACACAGCGCGGGATACAATTAATTTACTCAAAAAACATTTGATGTTTCACCGAGACATCGAGATCGTGGCCCATAACTCCACTAGATTATTTTCTTTGGAGATATGTTAAGTTACTTGTCTACGCCGATAAACCAGAGACGATTGAACACTTAGAACACAACATTCGGCGAGTTATTAGCGATATACGGCTGCAATTGGTGCGAAGTGATCGAAAACTGGACCTCCAGGTTACGCCATGTATGCGCCGTCTGCGGCGTCGTCATGTCCGAAATCATATTCAAGCTTTAATGGCATAAAACTATCTATCCAATAAAGTTTCACTGATATTCAAAACGTTTTTCTTTGTTTTATTTTAATTTAAAATTGTTAACCTCTAAAAAAACACCCTTTATCTATAAATCATACCTTAATTCTCTTAGATGAGTTCAAATGTAACACATTTCGTCTACTTTATTTTTCGATAATGTCAACATTAGTTTGCTGAAATTAATATATAATGATTTAGTTAATATGGTAATCCATCACTCCATACAGGTAACACTTTTTCGAGAATATGAATCTGCTTGGGTATACCAAAGTGATGTATATCTTATCTGAGACTTCCATCAGTAGAGACCTGGTAAATCACCATACCTTCTATATATAAATTCCGTGGTTCTAATTGATTTGCACAGTCACTTCATTGCGTTCTGGCAGAATAAATCGTATTTGTAAATCTCCAGCTAAGTACAGCTAAACTATATTTTTCTTTGTTAAATAATGGTTGTAATGGAACTTTGACAAGACAAATCCCTTTAAAGCTACCTGGAATTATTCTTCAAAATCTAATGTATAGACAGAACTATTTTGAAAGAAAGTGAAATAATGGTAATTCTAAATTTAAAAAGCCAACGTAGCAAGGTGGACAAATAACGCAACTTTCTCTTTTATAAGAAATGTAGA
Organism: Nephrotoma guestfalica; assembly: GCA_963691935.1. Taxonomy (NCBI): domain Eukaryota; kingdom Metazoa; phylum Arthropoda; class Insecta; order Diptera; family Tipulidae; genus Nephrotoma; species Nephrotoma guestfalica. Next base: position 133,171,294 of record OY829914.1, on the reverse strand, counting down.
TGAGTGCGTTTTGAGACTGACCTGATCCATAAGGGAAAATTATTTGGTTTTTGTTTATTTTTTTAACCAAATGGAAATTAATTCAGCTTTAATAGTATTTTGAACGTTACTTAAATATTAAATTTTAAGCATTTATTTGTGAATTTAAAATAAATCATTTGTTTTGAAGCTATCAGTATAAGTTTAAAGCGTGTAAATGTAAAAATTTAAATAATTTTTTTATTTTGATGTGCGGTATTTAAACTAATTTTGAAAACCGAAAAAATATCAAAAAAATAATTCTGGTCGCCTTACGATTCTAGATCACGACCTCTCGTATCGTCGACTTTCATCTATCGCATGAAAATGTCGTATGGAAAAAGAATTATATAAAAAAATGTCAACAAATTTAGATTTTGTTCAAGTACACCGCCATATTTGATTCAGATCGGTTGAACGATTTAGAATTGTATAGTGAACTAACACCAACATGCTTCTCTTGGCAAGCACCTTAACTAAAAATTGAATTTAATTAAATAAATTGTCCAAACAAATTTTCAATTTAGTTAATATTTTTTTGAATTTGTGCGATGTAGTATAGTTTTTGCAAATTTTAAAAATTACAAGGTACCCACTTCTTAAATTGAGGTCGCTAGCGATCGATAATAATATATAGAGATAAAGAAACAAATTAACATTTCAATTGTTAAATGATTTATGAATACGCTGGCTACTTCACATTGTCTAAGGCCCATACATATTTTTCTTTCATTTTTGATGAGTTTGAAAATTTCATTGTTTGAATCGTTTAGTTCATTTATATTTGGACACGGAAATTCGCCGGCGGAAAATAAGGCTCCGCTACTTACCACAAGCAGCAGTCCTATCTCTCAAAAGATAATTTCTATTGTTATTTTATAATGCTGTATAAGACAGCGGAAAATGAGATTACGCTACTCGCCACAAGTGGCAGCATTATCACAAAAAGAATTTCTGTTGTTATTTGATAACCAGCGGTATTATATTATTCATTTTGTACCGCTTTTTGACAAAAGGAAACATTCCAACGGAATAAAAAATTGGTTAGTAGACTTGTTTAGGAATTCTAAAGTGAGTTTTGGACGAAGGCTTGCATTCGTTTATTGACACCACTTTAAATCTCTAAACGTTTAAAAATCTTTGTTAAATTACAAAGTTAAAAAAACAGTAGAATCCGGGTGCTTTTCCCACTAACCGAAGGCCAGAGAATCTCTGGAAGAAGTATTAAGTTAGCAATCCTGACATGTAGTCATTTTAACAGTCCAAATGTACTCGTACGCTTAAATAAAGCCTATGAGATCACGTAAATTTTACTGAACCGTAGTTCGCCATTACCTAAAAATTCGTCGATTGAAGGTTAGTTCATACCAATATTTTATAGATGACAAAAAAACGTACCTGATATTCAAGTAAACATTGACATTCAAAACAGAATCGGAGATTATCGTAAATCTCAATTTAATTCGCAACAGTTAATTAAATTAATTTAGTTAATTTTAGAATTAGATTCAATTATATCTTGTAATGCACATAATATTAACTAATGATTGGTAATGGCTTTTAAATTTTCCATTTGTCTTCATTATCATTAATCTTGTTTCACTCCAACTCAACTGCCGAACTTTCACAACACGGGTGTAGGTTAATTGCAATTGTTTATGATTAATTTTCGGTGCGAGAGGAACATTAAACTTTTTGTACCATATGCCCATTGTGACATTGAGCGGAACCTGTTTCCGGGACTCTAAAAAATATTAATAAGCCACACATAACTACTACAAAACTATGAATTCTTCTAAATTCAAAATATAATGAGGATTTCCAAAAGTGAGTATACATCTCTTGAATACTATAATAAATATAAGGACAATTATAAAATTTGGAAATTCTCGACATTTAATTCTCATTTAGAAGCTCATAACTTTAATGTAATAATGATTTCAGATAAAATTAAGATTGAGTTAAATTGAATTAAATTAAGACTAAAGCCAAAAACCGTAAGGTTCAATTAAGAATTCCAATAATCGAATCTCGAAAAGATTTGTAGAACTACTTAAACTACGTTAATAAAAAATTACGTGCCGAGCATATTTTCAGGAAACCGACTCGATTTTGATTTGCTTAGTTGATTTTGATTGAAAATAAAATATTACACTGAGTGGAAAAATGGTACTCCTACTGGTGTCAAAATTTTCGATAAAAAATTACCCAAAAGATGAAATGGTGGAAATTTTTAGTCTTAAACCCGATTTTCCTTTACCACGGATGTAAGAACCCCCATCTCGAGTATACCATATTTGATTTCTAAAGTGAAAATACCACACTCGCAAATATTTGATTCTTTTAGCAGCTAATTAGTATAACTTAACTTACAGAGAGCGTAGATTTTCTCTCATTGATATTCTTTAAATTTTCACATGTCCCACGGATGATATTTTATAAACTAAGACTCACAAATGACTATACAAATGTCATATGAATATGGTGATCTAACTGAAAATGGCAACAAATAACTACACTAAGCTAATTTATATAGAATTTTCTTCATACTGAATTCTACCAAGAAAAACCAGAAATTATGCGACCGACATACCGCATATCGAATACGTACTCGTGTATTTCAATTTAACAACAAAAAATTAAAAATTGGCAATATTCGGTTTCGACCGCTGCTCACAACATGAGTCAATAAAGAATAACTATTCCCATTTTTACAGGTATAATAATGTCATCCAAATGCCATTCTATTATTAAATAAAATAATATACTGTCAACAATCTCGACAATTTTTTTATTTTATTATCAATTTGATAATCTAAAAAAAAAACAAAAATCAAAAATATAATATTATTCTATTGTATTAATTTAATTAAATTAAATCGAATAAAATAAAAATTGCAATCCAATTTGCTGTAATATACACTGTGCTGTATGTAGAACTACATCACACACATGGACATACATACAAATACAAATACTCGAGCAAGTAAGTTTTCGTCATAGCGTCATCGCAGAAAATTGATTTTTCGGTTAAATAAAATGAAAAAAAAAATATATTAATTTAAATAAAAATGTGATAGTAACAATATTTTATAAAGGCCATGTGGTGAAGTTCCGTCCATTGTTCAGTTTTACTATTTAGTCAATAACGTTGGACATTAAGCATTTCAAATTCGATAAAACACTACAAACAGACTTCGTGGGTCATAATGCGGAAGTAAAATTTTTTCCTGTATACATTTTAAAAGATGTTGGCTCATTTTATATGGCTTCTAATTTTTATTTTTTTATGAGCCAATTCATTTAATTATGATTCTTACTAAATTTCTATTGTGATTATAATTTTTAATTTCGTTTGATACATTTTTGTATATGTGTTTTCTTTTAAAACTTGATGTTGGTTCCTATATATAACCTCGCTAGGTCAAGAGTTGCTGCGTTTTGCCTAACTTTAAAATCTCTATAAAATTTTTGTTTTTGATGGTGTTATATTCACAGGTGGTTGAATTTCGGAACGGCAATCGTATATATGACTGTTCGTCTCTCCTACATTACATAGGTTACATTCATCGGTCATCCGTCTTTTCTAACCCCTATGTTTGAATATTTTGTTGCACGTATGGTCCATATTTTTATACCAAATTATTTAATTATTTTTGGGGGTGTCGCGTTATTAATAATCCGGTTGAAATTTCCTTTGGTCATTGTTGTTGCTTCATATTCCCCTTGCCATACAAAAGGAATTGAATGCTGTTTGTATATATCTTCAATAGAGATAGTAGTCATATGTTCAACAATCATATCTCATTGTTGAAAATATCACTACTATCCCTTTCCATTGCCAAACTCGCCAGCCTATGCTTCATTTCTCTTGATTCCCATATGTCGGCCGGAATTATTTATTATTTTGTTCTCGCAGTATTTATATATCTCGTTTTGAATAGTTTTCTAAGGAAGTAAAATTTTGGAATCAGTGAAAATTATAATTTGAGTGTGGTCTTTGTTGCTGTTCCTTAAAGCTAAATAACTTGCTATTAAATCCATGGTTTTAGTGCTTGTTTCTTGTTCTAGTAGTGGAAATATTGCTTCCAACTTCTGTATAAATTTCAATTCCACATGTTGTCTTCGTTTTAACCCGTCAGTGTATGCTTGCTATAATTTGTATTATTATTTTGTATATGATTTCATTGAATTCTGCTAGATATTGATAGATTTGTTTGATTCTAGTTTACTTTTATTTATGTTTGTTGGGTTACATATCTGCAAAGTTTTTTGTTGGTTTATGATGTTTTGTGATATTCTAACAATTCTTTTTATGATTCCATATTTATCGATTATTTTATTAAATTTCTCTAACGACTTTCCTTATAAAACTCTTCTATCTCTGTATTATTTACTATCTGTTACTATGTTGGCGCATATTCATTTTGTTTGGAGTATCCTAACTCTCTGGCTTCGGCTATTAGTACATCTACCGGTGTTGTTCTAGTTGGATTAATTTAATTATCGTTTTGTTGCCATGTAAATACTGCTGAATAGTTGGTTTGGGGTTATAAGTGATTTATATATTTAAGTGCTTCTCAGTTTTTTCTGTGTTTGGGTTCTGCACACATCGGCATGGTCCCGATTAAGCGACTGGCCCAATTATCCAAAGTTCCACAAACAATTTTATTTTTTGTTCTTTTAGAGTGTGTTTCAATTGGTTTAAATGTCGCATAAAAAGTTAAAAAATTAAAAATTTATTCGTGGAAATTTTTTTTAACTTTTTATCTGTTTCAATTGGTTAAAATTAGGAACGTATAGAAAATAACTAAAATTAATATTATTTCAAAATACACACTCAGTCAAAAAAGTATTCGATCATTGCGGGATTCGATCAGGTTGGAATGTATTTAATATGTGACAAATAAATTTAACTAGTTCAAACCAATGGAAAATATTCTTCAATCTATTATGTTTCAGTTCATTTTATTATAAAGGGTGATTTTTTTGTGGTTAGGATTTTCATGCATTAGTATTTGACAGATCACGCGGGATTTCAGACAAGGTGTCAAAGAGAAAGATGCTCAGTATGCTTTGACATTTCATAATGAATAGACTTACTAACGAGCAACGCTTGCAAATAATTGAATTATATTACAAAAATCAGTGTTCGGTTCGAAAAGTGTTTCGCGATTTACGTCCGATTTATGGTCTACATAATCGACCAAGTGAGCAAACAATTAATGCGATTGTGACCAAGTTTCGCACTCAGTTTACTTTATTGGACATTAAACCAACCACACGAATGCGTACAGTGCGTACAGAAGAGAATATTGCGTCTGTTTCTGAGAGTGTTGCTGAAGACCGTGAAATGTCGATTCGTCGCCGTTCGCAGCAATTGGGTTTGTGTTATTCGACGACATGGAAGATTTTACGCAAAGATCTTGGTGTAAAACCGTATAAAATACAGCTCCTGCAAGAACTGAAGCCGAACGATCTGCCACAACGTCGAATTTTCAGTGAATGGGCCCTAGAAAAGTTGGCAGAAAATCCGCTTTTTTATCGACAAATTTTGTTCAGCGATGAGGCTCATTTCTGGTTGAATGGCTACGTAAATAAGCAAAATTGCCGCATTTGGAGTGAAGAGCAACCAGAAGCCGTTCAAGAACTGCCCATGCATCCCGAAAAATGCACTGTTTGGTGTGGTTTGTACGCTGGTGGAATCATTGGACCGTATTTTTTCAAAGATGCTGTTGGACGCAACGTTACGGTGAATGGCGATCGCTATCGTTCGATGCTAACAAACTTTTTGTTGCCAAAAATGGAAGAACTGAACTTAGTTGACATGTGGTTTCAACAAGATGGCGCTACATGCCACACAGCTCGCGATTCTATGGCCATTTTGAGGGAAAACTTCGGAGAACAATTCATCTCAAGAAATGGCCCGGTAAGTTGGGCACCAAGATCATGCGATTTGACGCCTTTAGACTATTTTTTGTGGGGCTACGTCAAGTCTAAAGTCTACAGAAATAAGCCAGCAACTATTCCAGTTTTGGAAGACAACATTTCCGAAGAAATTCGGGCTATTCCGGCCGAAATGCTCGAAAAAGTTGCCCAAAATTGGACTTTCCGAATGGACCACCTAAGACGCAGCCGCGGTCAACATTTAAATGAAATATCTTCAAAAAGTAAATGTCATGGACCAATCTAACGTTTCAAATAAAGAACCGATGAGATTTTGCAAATTTTATGCGTTTTTTTTAAAAAAAAAGTTCTCAAGCTCTTAAAAAATCACCCGTTATTAGTATAAAAATTTGTTTTTAACAGAAATACGAGTATTAAAGGAACTTTCATTTTTAGGTGAAAAAAGTATTCGATCAGCTATTCTTTAGTACTGAGTATTCTTTCCTTTTGCGTTGATTACTGCCTGCAGTCAACTATTCATAGATTTTACAAGTTTATTGGTGGTAATACTCGTAAGATTGTTCCATTCAATCATAATTGCATCCTTTAACTGATCTTTTGATTCAATTTTGTGAGTTTTAATGCGCCGTTGAATTTCATCCCATAGGTGTTCAATCGGATTGAGGTCTGGAAACTGTGGGGAATGTGGCAATACTCTCTTGGCATTGTATAATAAATATTCCCTCACTATAAATGAGGAATGTTTGGGATCATTATCGTGTTGGAACACAAAATCGTTTCCCAATCGTAATTTGTCAGCGTTTTCTTCATATTTTATTTCAAGATATCCAGATATCCAAACCTAATGTATAATAATTATCTAAAAATAGTAAAACATAGCACAAATATGTTAATAAATTACCTATTCATTGTTGACTTTATGAAAACTAGCTCTCCTACTCCTAAAGCAGCCTTACAACTCCACACCATCACGTTGCCACCACAAAACTTAACTGTTTTTTGTATATTGTTGTCTTTTGACTCTTGATTTGGCTTCATCCCAACCTTGATGCGACCGTCCGACCCATGAATATTGAATTTGCTCTCGTCAGAGAACAAAACTTAGCTCCAAAACTCGTCTGACTTTCTTCCAATATATTATTTAGCATAAGTTAAACGCGTTATCCTATTAATTTTGGAAAACATTGGTTTGCGGCGCGCCGTGCGTCCATTGTATCCGGCTTTTATGAAAATGTTTCTGACTGTCTGAATACTACAAGTTTTTCCCATTTCCATTTCAATCTTACCTGTTATGCAGGGTGAACTTACGATAGGATTTTTTTTAATTTCCTTGATTATTTGATGTTCTTCACGACAATTAAATATTTTTGGACGGCCACTTCTAGGCTTATTTTCAATAATGTTCTCACTTTTATATTTAGAAATAATATAATGAACTGTTGAATAATTTTTTTTTTACAATTTTTGCGATATTTCTGATAAATTTTCCTGCTTGAAAATAATTAATTATTATATTCTTTAGATCTCTTGATAACTCCGGTCCACGAGCCATTTTATATTAATAAATGAGTTGATGTTAATACTAACACTCTGTAGAACAATAGAATGCTTAAAACAATAACTTGCAATGTAATAAACAACTGAATTGTAATGCGAGCCAATGTGATCGAATACATTTTTGGTGCGTATCTAGTGATTTTCAAAGTAAAAACCTGTTTTCTTTCTGTTGTGGTGTAAATATTTTTAATTTTTTTATGCCATTTGATAGTACATACGTTACCGCTAAAAATGTAAATTGCATTTAATTTGTTTATAGTCATATTAAATTATAACTAATAAAACATTATTGATTTAAGATAGTGATCGAAAACTTTTTTGACTGAGTGTATCTTTCAATTACGGTCAGTTTCTAACTAAAAATTACGATTTTTATCAAATTTTGTACATGGCGAACTTCTGCTTACAAACAACTATTTTATGTCAGCCAAATGTTTCTTAGTGCGTGTTTCAACTGGTTTAAATACCGCATAAAAAGTTAAAAAATTCAAAATTTATTCGTGGATATTTTTTAACTTTTTAACTTTTTATCTGTTTCAATTGGGTACAATTTTGACAATAACTATGGTTGTTTATTTTATGTGTAATTGTGAACGTATATAGCAAATTTAAATATGAAAATATGTAAAATAAATACTACTTCCATATATATTGGTCAATTATGGTCAGTTTACATTTATATCATTTCGATTTTTCTCCAAATTTGCACATGGCAAATTTCTGTTTACAAACAAATATTTTTGCCAGCCAAATGTTTTCCATATAAAATTTTTATCAGCAGATAAAATGTTTGACATTTTTATTCACCTCAATTTTTAACTTTTTATGCGGTATTTAAACCAATTGAAACACGCACTTATATACAAATTTTATCAGCTCTTGAAGCAGTTAAAAAGTTTGACATTTTTATTCACCTTAATTCTTAACTTATTATGCGGTACTTAAACCAATTGAAACACACTCTTAGTCGATTTTTTTCTATGATTACTATGATTAGTTAATTTTTTCTATGCACACTGTCCCGATTAAACGAATTATTGCGAAAAGCGATGTAAATTTGTATGACATATTTGCTTGGTGATGTTTCCATCCTTTAAGATTTATCCCAATTAAGCGGCTGTTCCGATTATTAAACGGTGACCTGATTAAGCGGGATCAACTGTATTTGATTAGATATTTCATTGCTTCCTGATGCTGTATTTATATCTTCTTTAATATTTCTTTATACTGGAATTCTTCTATGTCTGGCCTTGATTTGGTTTTGATTATAGAATTTCTATTCATGTTTATGAGCTTTAATAAGCTCCATATTTTTTGGTATTTATGCCATGTTGTATTCTTTCAGTTAATTCATTCTACGAAAAGTTTTTCTTTAAAGTGTCTTTTGTTGATCGACCTTAGCCTTTGCTCGTTTCATTCTATTGCAGAATGTAAATCTTTTGGCCCATTTTATTTTGTTTGCTCTTCCTTATTTATTTTCCAGAGTTTATCGATTTCTTCGTTATACGAATGTTTGTTTCTGTTTTGAAGCCTTATAGGTTAACTTGTATTTATTTGTGATATTAACATTTCTTCTATCAATTATTGTTTGCTACGCATCTTATTTGCACAGTCAAGAGTAATTATTGTAATATCCATCGCCAACTCGTTTAAATTATGTAGATCTTGTCGTGTTGGGGATCCATCATTTAATATATAATATTGATGAGTTATGATGAGATTTTCTATTTGTTGACCTAATTTATCGGATTCGCTTTGTTGACCCCATAAATTGTTGTGTGCATTTATGTCTCCTCCAATAATATTATCTGCTGAATTTTCATTTTTTTAAGAATTATTTTGAATTGTTTATTTACTGCTTGTGTTAGTTTTGTTCCATGTAGGGTTTTTACTTTGTTTTGTTTTTCAGATTATACAACAATCGCCACATCCATCTTTTCAAAATTTTATTTATTACGTTTGAGTTGTTTAGTTTTTAAAGTTGGGCTTATTATTATCTGCTGTCCAGAATTCACATATTATTGCAACATCCGCGTTTTGTTCTAACGTATATTTTTTCAACATGTGTTTATATGCTTTGTAAGTTTATTTGTATATTCTTCATTTAATTTTTCAAATACTTGAGAACAATCATCTAGATCAGATGTCTATAATATTCGTTGCTTCTTCAGGGATACCTTCAGAATTGATCTTATAAATCACTACTACATTTAGAAACTTGTTGATACCTTATTTTCTACATTTATTTTTGTTCTGTAGAGGGCTGCGTAATTCATTATTGTTTCGTCCTTGTTCCCTATTTAAAATCCTTATTTAAGATAGTTGTATTCCGGATAGTTTTTTTCGTAAATTTCTTTCGCTTTTTATAAGATTTCTGTGGCATTGTGTTTTTCTTTCTTGGACAGCCCTTGCAGTTTGTTCAATGGTCGTCGTTACAGTTATCACATCATGTTTGTAGTTCACATTTTTTTTCTTCTATATTGTGTACGTTCGTAAAGTTCCCAGATCTTTATTTTTACTGTGGCAGTACTTTTTAGTATGGCCGTAATTTAAATATTTTTTGCAGAATAATGGCAGTGGTATATAATACATGATATGTAATAAGGATGTTCGATACATCGATGTGTAAAATATATCGATATTTAGATTCCGATACATCGATATTTTGACATTGATGTTGTGTTATTTTAAACATCGATGAAATATCGATGTTTTCTTAACATCGACTTTCAAAATAAAACCAAATCAAAACATTTATTTAATACTTTTAACACTATGCGCCGTTGGTACTTGGCGAAACACATTAACACTTAATAAACACATTAAAACACTTGTTTATTATTTCGTACAAAACTTTTTTTTTTTTTTTTCAAAAATGTTTAAAAAATTACTCGATTAATTTCGACTTGTTAGGGCATCATCAGGAGTATCTACTCGAGTAGATACTCCTGATGATGACCTAACAAGTCGAAATTAATCGAGTAATTTTTTAAACATTTTTGAAAAAAAAAAAAAAAAAAATGTTTTGTGCGAAATAATAAACAAGTGTTTTAATGTGTTTATTAAACATTTATTTAATATTAAAATGTTTACTTATTCTAAAATCTAAATAACAACAATCCCATCTTTTAAAACTATTGTGAACTAGATTTACGTGTACTAAAATTGTACTTTAATTTAAAAATTTTAACTAAATTCAGTGAAAAATGCCACCGAAAAGTTGTCTATGAAAATATTTCGAAAAGTGTAATGACAATAAACAATATGCCATGTGTAGGTTATGTTTAAAAAAATTAAAATTTGTGGAAATACTTCTGTCAATTAAAAAGTATTCACAAGGATATTGATACAACCAGTCAACCAGTGGAACCTGTGTCAACTCAAACAACTTCTAAGGTGTCCAATCATTTGTTAGCTGCTTCAAATATATGCTTAATCGAAAAGGATATCTTTTCAAATACCAACGATAGCGATACATTACCTAACGAAATTTATTTGACTTATATAAGACACAAAAATTTATTCATTGGGCATTTCTTGACATAACAGCTTATCAACAGGTGGGCTTAAAATATCAGAAGATTACTAACACTTTATTGTTTATGGTCTACTGGGATCACCAACCAATATCTATAGTTGAAGATGAGGATTCCAATTCCTAATTAAGCAACTTTCAAGTGGCTACTATATAAAATGCCCTCTCGAACAACCATAATAAGGCTTTTAGAAAATAAATTTGAGTCAATATCCAACAGCTTCAAATTTAAAATGGCGAAAATTATTTTACCATAACTACTGACATTTGGACAGATTGTTTACAATCCCGTAATTTTCAGTGTAAAACTATTCATTTCGAAGGAAATTTTAAAATTATATGAGCCACTTTAGGCGTGTTTGAATTAAGTGAGAAACATACAGCTGCTTATTTAACTCAAGAATTTTGGAAATTTGGGGATTAGACCGACAAAACGTTACTGCCGTGGTTAGTGATGGTGCAATATTACGAAAACATTAGAAAATATATTCGGCTCGCCAAAACATATACATTGTTTTGTTCATGAACTAAATTTATTAGCACATCACGCTTTACAATCAGCGGAATCACTAACAGTTCTTATTAAAAAGTTAAAGGACATTGTTACTTGGTTTCAACTACGAGTACAACAGAATATAAAAGCTTGTCGAAGAAATTTCAACGCGATGGAACTCAATATATTATATGATTAAAAGATTTCTTGAATTACACGAAATTATAAATCAAATAATTTACCGTCATCCGTCTTCACCACTCATAATAACTGCTAAAGAAATACAACAATTACAAAAAGTGAAATCGTTATTACTACTAAGGAGACAAATACAACTACAACCAGTTTAGTCATTCTAATGATATATAATTTGGGTTTCTCCAATTTCCGAAATTTCCATTGAATTGAAATATGAATCATCGAAGAAACTAAAATCAGCTTTGATCACCGTGTGTACTAAACGGTTAGGATCTATTGAGCACCACTACATTTTTTCAATTGCCACTATATTAGATCCGAGATTTGAAAAAGCGTACTTCAAGAATTATATGAATTCATTGAAAGCTATTGAAGAATTTACAAAGTTGTTAAAATAAAATGCTTAAGAAGTTCCAAATTTCCCATTAAAAGAGCCCTTCATGAGTAATTAATTATTAATTGTAATGTATGTTTATGAACACATTGTTAAGTAGTTGTTTTGTTACAATTAAAGGTAAGGTAAACCAGCAATGTCAATGAGTAACTCAAATTTTGATTTATGGGACCACCACAAAGAATTAATTAGGGATAATTTAAGAGTGGAGGAATACAATGGTGATTCAACCGAATTGTCATTAGTTTTAAAAAATCCTATTATACCTTTAGAAGAAAATCTGTTAGGTGGTGGAAAAACATAGCTAATTATGTACAATTTCAATACAATTTTTGACGACCGTTGCAACATCGGTGCCATCAGAAAGTTTGTTTTCGAAGGCAGGGCAACGAAACCGAAACAACGAAACCGATTGAAAGGAAAACTGTTATCAATGCTTCTGTTCCTACAATCGATAGATAATAAGACGGTTTGGGAAGCTTCATTTCGTTTCGTCCATGATTTTTTTCGCACAACGTTGTCGTATCTTATCCACTTTTCATCACCAGTAATCATTCGCTTTAAAAATTATCCGATTTCGTTCCGTTTCAGCAGCGGTTTGCAGATAGAAATCCGGTCCATTAAATGTTTAACTGTTACTTCATGTGGCACCCAAACGTCAAGCTTTTTTTTTTGTATCCAGCCATTTTCAAATGGTTTAAAACTGTTTTGTGATCAATATTTAGTTCTTTACCAATTGCATAGCTGCTTATATGCCGGTCTTCCTCAATTTTCTGTATGATTTCATCGACTTTTCCAGTGGTTGGTCGACCAGAGCGAGGTGCATCTTTGACATCCATATTCTCACCTTCTCCATAAACAGCACAAATTTTTTCGCAAGCCTAAGCCGCGTTTTTACCTTTGTCGTAAATTGTAAAATATATAGAATTTTGTAACTTTTGATTCACTTCAAAAGTTTGAACGTTTTCAATGTACGGCGAAATGTTTTGAATGTTTTGAACGGCAAAGTACAAGTTAAAATGTCACCTTTCAAACACACCCTTCAAACACAATTGCCCGATACGATCAATGGTTACTGAGATATATGAATGTAAAGCCATCTACCGGGAAAAAGGCCGCGAAATATTTCCCGTACCTATTATATATTTTGTTCGCTTTGTTCGTTCTCTCGCGTTTGACATAAAATTATGCAGAGTGAAGTTAGAACCACAAAAATATCATGATAATATTTATCATTGTGATCGGACTGAACACGCCGACTGTTTTAAATATATTTTACATATTTGGCACAACGCCAAATATCAGAAAAATTATATTGTTCACACAAAGGTTGAAAATCGAATGATGCTTCTCAAATTAAAATTACAAAAAAGAATAATCTAACTATAAGATACCTTTCTTGTCATGTTGGCGGCAAAACAACTAAAAAAAAATGGAAAGAGGAAATAGTATAGCATATGTTATTAATTCACAAGCTGTTCTTATTTATTTTAATAATTAATTTGAACAATTGACATACGGTCGGTCTCAAAGAATAAATCAGATTACATTCCATTTGATCTCTATTGTTAATAAGCTATTCCAGAGCAGTGTTGAATGTGATTCATCTTTATAGTCGGTTTGGTTTACGATGAGTTATTTTTGAGGAATATTTAGGTTCCATAAAAACAGAGACCTTACTCTACTCCCAGGCAAAGGCAGAAACAAGAAAGGAATGCTTTAATTTTGCCTCCTATCCTTACGCTTGCCACAAGTGAACGATAGCCGTGGAAATTGTTGTAGGATTGTATTAAATTTTAAAGTTAAAGTTGTAATTAAAGTTTACGAGTGAACTGCTAAATTGCTCATCACAAGTTATTCAGAAACACGACAGAATACTAGAAAAAGAAAATGGAATTTTTTCTATTGTTCTGTTCTTCTATTCTGTTATTTTTACCAAGTAAGCTCAATGAAAATAAGTTACACATTTCAGAAAATCAAAATACAATACAAGTAATCGAGCCCATTCAATTCAAAATTTTATAGATCTAATGTTGTTCTCCTCGTATTCTGATCAAGCTTTCGTATAGTAAACATAGAAGAAAAGATACATAGAAAATTTTCGCTGCATGGACTCCATTATTCTTACTTTTGAGTATAGCAACAAATCTAAGATTTTAACATATTTCCCTGCTGTTACAAAGTAACAGGTTTAATACATAAAATAAAGCAATCTTAAACATTCTCCACCCCGAAACGTCTCTGCGTGATAAACATTGTATTGCCAAATCCAAGAAATTTAAGCTGCAGTGGTGGTTTTTGATGATAATTTTTTTTTTATAAAATATTAATAATAGTGAAAATTTTCGACCTCGAAAGTTTTTAAGATTTATTTTGTACTTCATTAATTGAATTTGTCTCATTCAGTACAAAAGGCTTAGAAGCATTTTCCCAAGAAAAAATTCTTGTTATAAAATTTATTTAAATTAATAATTAAAACAATTTCGTTATACTATGCACCAAAAACAGAGTTAAAAAATATACAAGATAAAATAAAGTTCAAGTAAGAATTAAGAAATTGTATAAACAAATTAAATTTACAACAAAGTTTTTCTTTAGGAACAAATCTTGACAAAAATATAAATCACAATTAATTGCAGGGTCATTCATCGAAAAATTTTAAAAATTCAACTGCGATAGTGAAGCAATAGTAACCTATATGTCTTTGCGGCTCCTCGTAGAATAATTGTGAATATCCCTAGCAAAGCATAGAGCAAGCATATAGTACGACATATTATTAATAAAATAAAAATTAACGAACGGACTTGTTTGACGGTAAAAATATTTGTATTCAGGTTGAGAAAGTGGCTGGATCTTCGTATTATATTTTTAAACACTAAAACAAAAGCGATATTTTGCCAGTTAATTGGTCAGACCGCTACAAATAATTTAGGCGACTTGGATATCATATACCATACCACGGAATGTAATAACTTTAAACGTGTGAATGAATCGGTGGAATTTCCTACTGTAGTAATGCTTGTATTCGGATTGAAAACGTTGAACAATTCAAATATTTGGACATTCTATTTGATGCTAAACTTGAATTTAAAAACATATAGAAAACCTAGAACTATTCACTTTTTCTTGTAATAGACAATTATATCTACATATCGCGAATGGCAAGTCTTACAAAGTGTACTATTTCCTAGTTCAGTCAAAAGTGCAGTATGGATTAATAGTTTGGGGCGGTTTGTAATGGCAAGTTCTTTCCAAAATAAATTAATTTTTTTTATGTTAAAGATTTTTGTTTGTTAGTGTATCTGTGAAAAATTGACATTCGATTTTTAAAAATTTTATAGTGATGAAACAATTTTTATAATGTGACAAATAAAATTATGTATTTCGTATGTTAACATTTCAAGGGCCAACTAGTCAAAAACATTATAATGTTTATGTTTATACTTTTCACATTAACATATTTATGTGTTTGTAAATGTCAAAAAAAATTTTGCCAAAATGTTGAGATTTTTCAAAATTGATTTGAATAAAAAAAAATCAATTTTTTTACTTGGAAAGAACGTGTCTCAGATATTCGATCAAAATTTTTTGATCTCAAATCAATTTTTTGGTTTATAAATCAATTTTTTTGGAAAGAACTTGCTATAAGGATCCGCCGTAAAATCTTTAATAGTTGCACAGAACACAACAATACGAATGATGTTAGAAAAGCCGTTTAACACCAAATAGAGATATTTATATATGTTTAAAGTTTTAAACATATATAAATATCTCTATTTGGTGTTACACTTATCTTTCTTAGGAGGGGCAATCGCAATTTTAAGATTATTAAATACAATTTAAGAAACTCTAATCATTGCAATTATTCCACCCTACATCTAGGCAGCAGCATTTAAAAAAATATCTAGGCCTAGGACCATCCTTTCAACAAGTTGCCTGATAAAATAAAAAACATTAAACTTGTAAGCAGATTTCTGTCTGAGATTATCGAATGGCATCGAATAGAATCCCTGTTCAAAGAAGAACCTTCATTTTAAGAACCGTTTTAAAACCGATAAGTTTTGTCACACTTATATGTAATTCCAAGTTATTGGAACCTTTTATATTATTCTTCCTTCTACATATAATTATTTTGTATTAATGGTTCGACGCTTAAATAGACAAATAAATAAAATAAAAATACCTAGTCTTCCTTAATTGGAAATATGCTTCATCCGGTTTGGGTGGTTGAACTTAAAATGGAAAAAAATCATTTATCTGATATAGTCGGTGCTACGTTCCTATTGAAAACAGCACGTAAAAGTCTTTAGAAGAAGTAATAAAAAATTAAAATTTTTCATCAAAAATTGCTTTATTGGTTTAAAAAATATTCGCCTTTGAGATCTATACACTTTTGCATACGCTCAAACCATTTATCGAAACATTTTTGCCAGTCCGAAGATGATAGCTCCAAAACATGGTTTTTGAACGCTTTAATCGTTTCTTCAGGCGATAAAAATTGTTGTCCACACATCTTATCTTTGATTGTTGGGAACAGGAAGAAGTTAGCGCATGCCAAGTCGGAGCTGTAAGGCGGATGACCCATTAATTCGATCTTTTGAGAGCTCAAATACCCGCTTGTTTGATGTGATGTGTATGAGCTCGCATTAGCATGTTGCAAAATGATTCGCCGTTTTGGGTTGTTTTCTCTCAATTTGTTGAAAACCTCGGGCAAGCAAATGATCGTATACCAAGCTGAATTGACTGTCTTTTGATTCTCAAGAACCACAGTAGCCACATGACTGGTTTTCGTGAAGAAACACGCTACCATTTGCTTCCCAACGCTCCGAGCTCGCATAGTTTTTGTTGGTTTTTCTTTGAATTTGAATACCCAACCAATCGATTGCCCTTTTCTTTCCGGCTTATACGCATATATCTATGACTCGTCACCTGTCACGATCTTGTATACGTTAATGGAAGTACCTCCAACGAATTTTTCAAGCATTTGGCGGCACCTACCGACAACAACACCTGTCACCAAATGTTGAATCCAACGTGCACAGCTTCCGCACCTTTTAATGTTCATGTAAGATCGTATGTACGCTGGTGTTACAAATGCCTGGGCATGCCTCGATTTCACGAAAAGTCACATGACGATCCTCTTCAATCAGTTTTCTCATAGAATCGATATTTTCTGGCACAACAGCTGCTTTTGGACGACCTTCACGAGGCTCGTCTTTGAGTGAACGTCGCTCGCGTTTAAATTCAATGTACCAATTACAAATACTAGCCAAGGATGGTGCTTCGTCGCCAAAACTTGAATGAATTGATTTGAAGAACTGTTGTTGGGTTAGTCCCTTTTGAAAGTCGTAAAAGTTCATCACACGAAAATTTTCACGAGATAATTCCATTTTTTCACTGAATTCAATTTTTCAAGTAAATAAAAAACAATGTTGCGATGCGAACTGACGGATGACTTCTGAGAAACATAACCTCCGAAAATATTACACTTTTTGACTGGCATAGAGATTTGCATCGGAAATCACTAGTACTACCATTTTCTAAAAACTTTTACGGCAGCCTATTTAGCTCTTTCTCCAATGCTATAGTTAAAACTGAACAACAATCCTTTATAAATTTTTCTTCCCTGTAATCAAACGAGCAATAAAATAAATTTTCTAATTATTGCTACATATTGCGATTGCATGGAAGAGTTACCAGATTTAAATATTGTGAAGGGTTTGGTTTTTGGAACAACAAATTGTTCGTTTTTAGATCGAGTATAAAAAGTGACTACAAACTTCACACTTCTTCTTCTTTAATGAGTATAATTTCACCCATGTCTATAAAGCAATAAGAATGGTTTCAAGCTGACAATTTTGAGGCTGACTTGTACTACTGTCGATTATTGTGACTAAACGAAAGTTCCACTTGGGTGTCCTTTCGAAACCCAAAAGTCAAATTATTAGTTCTGTTTTGGTGAAAATTCATATTTGAAGCTAATTTTAGTTACTTGCGAAAATTTGTTTTACGCAACTGAAAATTTTAAATTTGTTTTCCAACTTTATACTTATAATATAAACGTATATTTAAGTGTACTGGCGATGAATTCACTATCTCAGGCCTTTAGTTCTTTGGAATAATGCATTTATAAAAAAGGCGTTTAGACGAAGACCAACGTTTGAAATTTAGTGGCGTTATAAATTATGCAGTTGAGACTCGATTTCAAGTATACCGCTCACAAACCTGATACGAATTCCGGTTTGATGATAAAAGAGTCTGAGAAATGAGTTGATTATTTTTTTCGACTAGGTAGTCAGTTCTCAGACTCATAAATTTTCTAGTATGCAATCGAATGCCGGTTGGCTGAGAAACGGCTTTTATAATTATAAAAATTGTACTTGATATAAAAACTCAGTCATCGCGATACCCGCTTGGTGACTGAGAAATAGAAATGCATAAAAGTTGTCAAATTAAACCACACAAAAATGTTATCTAATTTATCTAACAAAATTGAAACTTTTTAAATTTTTTAATAAATGCTCTGTGTATACTGAATTGTCATATGAATGAAACTGATTCTTTTAATAGTTTGTGTTTCCTTACTTGAAAATTGTCTGAGAATATCTTTAAAACCTATATACCTTAAAGAAAATTTCATTGACTAAACTTGTTAAAATAAAAACATTTTGACAGCATTGAAGAAAAACATTTTAACTATAATGTAACTGTTGGTTTGATATTGAAGCTCGTGGAGTGTTAAGCACAGAAGCTGAAAGCTCAAGCTACTTGAGCGAGTTCATAGTTGGAGCGAGCTACGGGTGCAACGACGTAAGCCACTAAGGCTAAAACATGTTTAGTTGTTTGTATATGTATTAATAATCTTCCTAATTACAGAATATTCTTCGAAGTTTCAGTTTCATTGAATAATGGGCGCTTTCAGGGCATCCAACAGTTGGAAACATACATGTTGAGTGAAATTGAAGCCAATGTTATGAAAATGTTTAGCACTATGAATTTTCAAATCAAATTAGCGATGGTTTCACTAATCATGATAGGGGATCTGAACACACCCAATGCGTATCGTTATCGTTTCGCTTAATCACCTGTCATAAAATTTAAATTTGTTGGATCATTAGTTCATAGACAAATTTTATCAAACCAAAAAACCATGGAAACGATTAAAAAATAGGAAACGTTTAATTTTAAAACTACATTGAAAAGTTTCTGTAACAAGTACGAGTATCAAGGACACCAAAAATTTCTCGTGGTATAAAATTTATAACAGATTCAAACACGTTTGAAGAACCAGACTCAACAATTTTGTGAGAATGAGAACTGACTGTTATAACTTTTATATAAATTTATAAAATGTTTGTGAATCCTGAAATGATAGGGCACTAATCTGAAATCATACAACGTTTTTCTCATGATCTTCAAAAATAATATGACAACATAAACATATTTGCTTCCATGTTTATGTTGTCATATTATGTTTTGAAAAGACATGTGCGATATCTGGCGTTAATAAAATAATTATTTTTGCTAGATTTAGGTTTTCTGCCACATAAAAAATCATTGTTACTCGTATACAATTATTTATCATTTATTGACAGTCTATCTGAGTTTAAATGTTCGCAGTCATCAAGCGGGAATCGCAATGGCTGAGTTTTTGTACTAATACCGTTTTTTAGACTAATGAAACTCATATGAGTAGTTTATCATCTAATCGGAAGTTAGCTGCAAGCCTGTGACTCCTATATCTCAATTCTATGGGTCAAATGTCGAAAGAAAATCAGACCTTCATAATATAAACAAACTTTTTCCACCATTATTGATGGGTGAGAAGCTTAAAAAGTAATTCAAATATTGGAATACTTCAATACATAATTATTTGATATTCGTATAGTTCAAAAATTATTGGATGCTCGCTCTATTTGATTGAAATTAATAGTTGCAAGACGATTGTAGATGTTTTGGAAATAATAATCCGCAAACCTGATTTTACGGGCATGGTCTATAACAATAGACGTAGTTTGCTGCTGCTTTTCCCGGTCTTCCAATTAAACAAAACCGCCAGTAATATTATTTTGCCAATTATGACCAATTATATCATTAAACAATAATTGGTCTGTAAATTTTAAGCTCTCTTCGGTTTTGTCTAGTTTACAACATTCTATGAATCAGTAGTAATGAACTCAACATGTGCAATAGTTAGGTCTATTAAATCTTAATGTGATCTAGAGAATCAATTATGTTTATTGGAATTTGTTTATTTAATACAAATAATTTAATAGGAGACTGCTACAAATACTAGAAAATTCTAGTTCAACTATTTATAATCACAAAAAATATCTTGGCGCAGGGCTGTCTGATACACATCAATATTTTATGACTTTATGCCAAGTTACTTTGAATATTTTCCCGTACTTTTCAATCAAGAAAAAAACTCTCAAACTGGTTGATATGATATTTAAGTAGCAGTATATATGATGTTCAAACGAAATTTAAATATTCAATAAATCCTACATGCTGTTCAAATTTTCCAGTGAATTGCAAAAATATCAAAATTATAGACAAGTTATTGATTTATGATATAGGTGAATATATCATTCTAAATATGTATACAATAAATCCATTACCTTTTCTAAAAATCTCAATCGGATAGAGATGAGATATTCATATCAATATTTAGAATTGGTATATTTACGTACCATTTTAGGAAAACCTAACAACGTTTTACTCTTTGTAAAATGACCCAAATTGATTGTCTCTTATTTCTTTCCTCACGTTTTACATAAAAGAAATCACAATACTTCCTCCTATTCCAATTTTGTCAAAACGGCATAATATTGTTAAATAACTGAAATTTTAAAATAGATGCAGCTCTATTATGAATGAATTGACAAATTAACAAAAAATTTTAATTTCCAGTTGATTTTTCGACAATTCTTGATTTCAAAATTATTATGTTGTCATGCATTGACGTAATAAAATTATTTATGTCATCATGTTAAATATAACAATTTCATTCCTCCTCATATCATAACAATTTGATATATGATGTACGAGTATGTATATACAGAATGTCGTGTGACTATACCACTAATCCGTTGCAATTAAATATTGACCTCTTTTTACCTACAAAAACTTAATCTAATCGCACAATCTTGTCACATGCTTTGTGAATTATACAACACAATTTGTTGAATATGCGCCCAGTTTTTTTTTAAATACAAATATTCAAACCAGAATTGGTCCAGTAAAAGCTGGAACGGATTCGTTGTTGGGTATAAATTGGTGACGCCTAGATTAGAAGCAAGAGTATGTTTTGTAATCTGGTTTTTTATATTCTGGTATTTTGGGCTAGGTTAGTTTCTATACTCCTTATACAAGTAGATTGATATACACCATAAGTTTAACTTCATATCGATACACATACATGCCATACATGCACTGGAGTACATACTCATTAAATTATATACAAAATGTATTATACAAAAAAAAATGATTACAAGGATGTAACTCACGCTACTACACCATCCGTATATATAGGTATAGTACATGTGTGTGACATAATTAGTATTTTATTGTTTAAAGTCGATTATTATAAAATGTATGAAAAAGTGTTAAGAAGGAATAATATAAAACGTGTCCTTGAAATATATGTTATAGCATCATATTATGATGACAAGGATGATATTCCATAAACAAATCAGTAGGGGTAGTGTCGTAATATGGTTAGTGATTAATAGTCTTTGATATTTTTTGCTTACGAATATTAGTTTTTAACGATAATTTCGGATCCCTTGCTTATTTGTTCAGTCCCCAACGAGACAAAGAGAGGTTGATAGAAGCATCTCTATATAGAAACGAACCAGAAACATATTGATAACACGCTAATTTCTGGTTTAATTAGAATGTGGCTCAAAATGAAATACCTTTAATTTAGCGCGTATGTGATAACTAACATACGATTAAATTTGGTGTTTACAGTGCTGGAAAAAAAATTGGGCAAACTTATTTTATTGCAAATTGGTGTCTTTTTTTTGCTAAAATTACAAAACTTTTGAAAGCAATTGGCTTATTGTTTCATTTTAAGTACTGGTATGACGTAATTTTTTGAAAAAAAATATGTACCTGTAATTTAGAGGAAAAACCCTAAGAAATGCCAAAATATTCAAAATACGTTGATTGGAGTTAAAGTTATGGAATAAATTGAACACCTATTTTTTTTTTTTTTTGTTTTTTATTGATATACAGAAGTTGTATCTTTAATATTAATATTTTGTTGGACCGCCTTTTGTTTTTATTACACCGGTACAACCCCGCAACTGATGTGCAAAAAAATTGGGCAAGCAAATATTTTACTTTACGCCTACCGTTCTTGGCCGTCATTCGTGTGCAGATGTTTTATTGCCTGTAATTTTTTTTTTGAGTATAAATAGTGCATATTTTGTAAGATTAAGTTATTCTATAAGTGATCCTAGTCAAATAAAGAATAAAGTGCAATTTTAGTTTAAAAAAATGGTAAAACTTAGTGAGCAGTATAAAAGCAATATGTTGAGTTTGGCGCGAGAAAATTTAACCACGCGTGAAATAGCAGAAAGATTAAACATTCATAAAAGTATTGTCGCGTGGAATATTAAAAAAATGCGAGATATGGGCAGTACACAAAGAAAGGAAGGCTCTGGAAGGCCCAGAAAGACAACGCCAGTGGAAGATCGTTTCATAATATTAGAATATCATCGGAACCGTTTTAAAACTTCATCGGACATAAAACGGGATGTTGAGCGAGCAACGCGAAAACAAATTTCATCCAGCGTAGTGATAAAAAGACTTGTTAAAGATGGTTTGAGAGCATTTAAACCAGTCCAGAAGCCTGAGTTCACATTACTAGTGAAAAAAACGTTTGCTATGGGCCCAGGAACATGTTTCTTGGACTCCGGAGATGTGGAATGATGTGATTTTCAAGCTGCCTGTTGGAGATGAAAGAATTCTCGTACGCAGAAAACCGGGCGAGAGGCTTAGCAACGAATGTCTTTTAAGACTTCCACCGAAAAATGAAGGAGTTATGGTCTGGAGATGCTTGTTTGAAGCTGTTTATTTGCAGGTTTTACACAACGAATTTCAGCCTTCTGTGTTTAAGCTTTTTGGCGAAACTTGCATATACCGCCAAAGTTGTGAGTTATTAATTTTGAATTGTAGATAGAAAAATTGCCTTTCACATCAACATAAATAATTTGTTAAAAACTTGTATTTTTTCTTATATCTTCATTTAAAGATAAAAAAGTACTTTAAAGAAAGAAGTATCGATGTGTTGAGGTGGCCCCCGTATAGTCCAGACTTAAATCCCATTGCAAATATTTGGTCTATAATGAAGCTAGAAGTAGCAAGAAAGCGCCCAGATTCAATTCAAGCTTTAAACAGTTTGTTGATGACGATTTGGTAATCCATACCTCCTACGACTTTGAAAAAATTATCAAATTCAATGAATCGGAGGTGTATTGCTGTAATAAAAGTAAATGGCGGTCCAACAAAATATTAATATTAAAGATAGAACTTCTATTGGGTGATTTTTTTGTGGTTAGGATTTTCATGCATTAGTATTTGACAGATCACGCGGGATTTCAGACAAGGTGTCAAAGAGAAAGATGCTCAGTATGCTTTGACATTTCATAATGAATAGACTTACTAACGAGCAACGCTTGCAAATAATTGAATTATATTACAAAAATCAGTGTTCGGTTCGAAAAGTGTTTCGCGATTTACGTCCGATTTATGGTCTACATAATCGACCAAGTGAGCAAACAATTAATGCGATTGTGACCAAGTTTCGCACTCAGTTTACTTTATTGGACATTAAACCAACCACACGAATGCGTACAGTGCGTACAGAAGAGAATATTGCGTCTGTTTCTGAGAGTGTTGCTGAAGACCGTGAAATGTCGATTCGTCGCCGTTCGCAGCAATTGGGTTTGTGTTATTCGACGACATGGAAGATTTTACGCAAAGATCTTGGTGTAAAACCGTATAAAATACAGCTCCTGCAAGAACTGAAGCCGAACGATCTGCCACAACGTCGAATTTTCAGTGAATGGGCCCTAGAAAAGTTGGCAGAAAATCCGCTTTTTTATCGACAAATTTTGTTCAGCGGTGAGGCTCATTTCTGGTTGAATGGCTACGTAAATAAGCAAAATTGCCGCATTTGGAGTGAAGAGCAACCAGAAGCCGTTCAAGAACTGCCCATGCATCCCGAAAAATGCACTGTTTGGTGTGGTTTGTACGCTGGTGGAATCATTGGACCGTATTTTTTCAAAGATGCTGTTGGACGCAACGTTACGGTGAATGGCGATCGCTATCGTTCGATGCTAACAAACTTTTTGTTGCCAAAAATGGAAGAACTGAACTTAGTTGACATGTGGTTTCAACAAGATGGCGCTACATGCCACACAGCTCGCGATTCTATGGCCATTTTGAGGGAAAACTTCGGAGAACAATTCATCTCAAGAAATGGCCCGGTAAGTTGGGCACCAAGATCATGCGATTTGACGCCTTTAGACTATTTTTTGTGGGGCTACGTCAAGTCTAAAGTCTACAGAAATAAGCCAGCAACTATTCCAGTTTTGGAAGACAACATTTCCGAAGAAATTCGGGCTATTCCGGCCGAAATGCTCGAAAAAGTTGCCCAAAATTGGACTTTCCGAATGGACCACCTAAGACGCAGCCGCGGTCAACATTTAAATGAAATTATCTTCAAAAAGTAAATGTCATGGACCAATCTAACGTTTCAAATAAAGAACCGATGAGATTTTGCAAATTTTATGCGTTTTTTTTTAAAAAAAAGTTCTCAAGCTCTTAAAAAATCACCCGTTATAAATCAATGAAAAACAAAAAAAAAATTAAAAAATAGGTGTTTAATTTATTCCCTTACTTTAACTCCAATCAACGTATTTTGAATATTTTGACATTTTTCGGGGTTTTGCCCCTAAATTGCAGGTACGTTTTTTTTCAAAAAATTACGTCATACATGTATTTAAAATGAAACAATAAGCCAATTGCTTGCAAAAGTTTTGTAATTTTAGCAAAAAAAGACTCCAATTTGCAATAAAATATGTGTGCCAGAAAATGAAGTAATTTCCAAAATACGAATTTTTTACGTATACGAAGGAACAATTTTCTCTGCTAGTTTCAACATGGAAAAATTATTCCAAATTTATCAAAATTTACATGAAACTTTTCGCGTTAGTTGGTTGGTGATAACAAACATCATCGATTAAAAACTATGAATATTTACTTCCTAACTCGCTATTTACACACGTCTGGCTTTCTCTAGCAATAGGAAATTGGAAAAAATACATATTTACTAGGTGGCCTATCTATCGTTTAAAATTTAATTTCGCTCTAATTCAAAGACAGATGAATATTTCTCAAAGCGGTTTGTTTTATTAGAAAGAGTATGAATTGACATTAAGTGTGGAACACGTCATTAAAGTGACTTCCACGGCTGGCTTTACAGTACCTCATTCTGTCAACCCAATTTTTTAGAACATTTTCGATTGTATGGGATCCTAACTCATCAATGGCATGTCCAAGTCTTGGATAGCCTCTGGATGGTTAGCGAAACACTTATCGTTAACGGATCCCCACAAAAAAAGCCCAACGAAGTCAAACCGAAACTGCGTATTAGCCAATTGACATCTCCCCGAAGACAGTGGGCAAAAGACCGATTGTTGCGTTTGATGTGTCCGGGGAAAAATGGACCAATGATGCCTGCCAAAATCCACTCTAAACAGTCACTCGTTGTGGATGCATCGGCTTCTAAACCTATATAAAATATAATTTTAATTTGGTATGTTTACTAGGTCAAGTGACCTCGTTCTTTGAAGACTACTTTCAACGACAGGGTTATCTATCATATGGCGAATATAGGGGTTTCCATGTTCCTGGAGCCTTATTTCGTGTTCGGCGGCATGCTTTTCTATTTCATCTTTGATGAATTCCATCTGTAAGTCGCTGTGAAGGTCTTCATTTCTTGTGTACCACGGAGCATTTGCGATGCTACGGAGAACTTTATTTTGAAACGTCTGTATCATTTTGGCGTTTGTTTGCTTAGTACATCCCCAGAGTTGAATACCGTAGGTCCAAATCGGTTTCAGTATTTGCCGATGTAGCAGCAGCTTGTTGTATATTGCAAGCTCAGAGCCTCTACCTATGAGCACATACATTTTTCTGAACTTAATATTAAGTTCTTTTTTATTCCTGACACGCTATCTCCACTTGAGCTTGGCATCGAGTGTCATGCCAAGATATTTAGCTTTGTTTGCATATGGTACCGGTCGTGAGTTAATTTCTATCGGTAGATGGGAAGCCTTTTGATATATAAAGTTAATATTCGTGGATTTCGCCTCGCTAAGTTTGATTCTCCAGCGCGTAGTCCAGTTACAAACCACATTGGTATTCTTCTGGAGTTTGCTCGTTACATCACCGACATTACTTCCAATGGCCATGATTGCTGTGTCATCTGCAAAGGTGGCTATGGTTCCTTCATCTGTTGTTGGAATATTCCTTGTATATAATAAATACTGGTCCTAAGACATTCTCCTGTGGAACACCGACAGAGATTTTCTTTAGTTCGGAGTATTCATCCTCATATTTCACACGAAAATATTTATTGGATAACTAAGATCTTAGTTTGGCATAGAATTGCCTCGGCAGATCTCTGTGCAGTTTGAATTCCAGTTCACTGTGCCGGACCTTATCGAATGCTTGGGCGACGTCCAGAAATATGCTTGAGCATACTTTTTTACGTTCCAACGTACTTTCAATAATGTTGGTGATTCTATGCACCTGTTCA
Source organism: Nephrotoma guestfalica (assembly GCA_963691935.1). Classification (NCBI taxonomy): domain Eukaryota; kingdom Metazoa; phylum Arthropoda; class Insecta; order Diptera; family Tipulidae; genus Nephrotoma; species Nephrotoma guestfalica. Next base: position 133,144,356 of record OY829914.1, on the reverse strand, counting down.
ATTGTGGGGTGCTTTTCTCTGGTCTCTTTGGTTTATCAGGTTTTGCTATCATGATTACTTCTGCAAATTTCCATTGCCACGGAACATATTTTAACCAAAAGCTTGAATTGATTATGTGTAATAGCTTACGAAATCCTTTACCTGGTAGAGCCTTGATTATTTGGCAAGTCGTGGGGCTTTTTTAACATTCATGTTGCTTTTTACTTCTTCTTTTAATTCTTTGAGAGTTACTGGGCGTATATCAAAATCATCTAGCTTGTGGATTGACATTATATTTTCATTGGCCGTTGCTTTGGTAGCGGTTGGAAGGTATCTTCGAGATACTCCGCAAACAGATCAGCCTTCTCTTTAGGACCTCTTGCCCAGGTTCCATCCTCCTTTTTAAGTGGAGGCACTTGCATTTTGGGTCTTTTGAGTCCCTTCGTCGCCTTCCACAGAGAATATTCAGAATTTTTTTCATCGATTAGGCTAACTAGATATCTGTTGGTTGATGCATTTTTAATTTCTTTAAGCAGAGATTTGAGACTGTTACCTAAATTGTTAAAAATTGTTTTGTTCTCCGGTGTTCTAGTTATTTGCCACGTTTTACGTGCCCGTCATTTCTGTCTTACCAACTTCTAACTTCCATTGGGTAGGATATGTTAAGCTTCTTCTTATTTTGTATAATGGGGGTACTTGGCAAAGCAGCATAGTGAATTGCTTCATTGAGTTGTTCTAATTCATCTTCCAACTGGTGGGGATTTCTTATCGGTACCTGAAGATTGATTTTTCCTCCAATACTTTACGAAAGAGATCCCAGTTTGTTTTTGAATTTGTTAATCTGGGTGCACTCTCCCTTTGAATTACCATTTCACTGACTGTCATGATAACCGGGGATCCGACACTAGAGAATTACTGTCTTCAATGTGAATGTAGTTCTGGGATATTCCTCTTCCTGCATAAAAGTCTATTAGGTCAGGTATCTTCGTTCCGACATTGGGCCAGTATGTTGGGGAACCACCAGAGTAAAATTCACATTTTGATGTCTGCCCTGCTTGAAGCAATTCTTTACCTTTTGACCTCGTACGGTTAGATCCCCAATAATAAACCTCCGATAATAAAATCACGCCCAAGCGATTTAAATAGTTTAAGGTAGTCCTCCCTTTCAAGTTATGCCGGGGAGGACAATATATTGCAGAGACAGTAAGCTATCTGTGGTTAATTTGGATCCTTACAGTAGTGACTTGCATTGTTTCTTCTTCAATATTTGATTCTAAATGGTATTTTATATTTTCTTTTATTAGTAATGACGAACCACCTCTTGCTCTTTCCGCTTTAAACGAAGATTTAACTAGATGGCTTTTAGATATTCGCAAATGTCGATTTTTTCTGAATTTAAAAATATTTCTATTTCTGGAATATATTGCATAATGCCATTCGCGCAATGGATTGAGTTGAGGGAGTTGGATTTTCTTGAGTTGATCAAGTATCATGTTGTTCAGATTACTTTGGTCATCTAGCCGCTTTGTAATAGCTGCAATGCTGTTCATAATGTTTTTCATAATTTGGTTATTTTCAGAGCCCATATGTTTGGTTGAACTCAAACCTTTTATTTCCTGAGCAAATGAACTTGTTTGATGACTGGGAATTCCTATAGAACTACTTTCCTATAGACTGTAAATCCTTTCCAATTCGGTGGGAAATTGGAATCCATTTAAATTTACCAACCGTACTCCTTGGATTGATGTAATGTCCGGTTTGGGTTTAGCCATTAGTAAAGGAAGCAAATTAATTATTTCATAACATTTTTGGATGTCGGCCAGTGTCGCAATATTTGGATTTAGTAAAGTCTACAATAAGGATTTCTCCATTTACTTCACAAATTTAGTTTCTAATAGATGATTTTGAATCGTTCACCTACGAGGTAGGTGACAAATATAATAATTTTAGCCAATAACATTTTAAATTACATATCTGTTCCTGAGAAATAAATACGACAGATAAATCATTAATAGCCTTACCCGTGGCTTAGGATTTGGAATGCTTTATAATTCTGTTAATATTGAAGATGTGGCAACCTAGAAATACATATTTAGGGTTTTAAAGAAAGAGACTTAAAAAGATTTGTATTTAGCTGCCTTAAAACTCCTATTAATTACAGCAATATCACACTGTTCATATTATATAGTTGGGACAGGCTGAGTCGCCAGTTGTGAACCCCTACAAGTGACTTTTTTACGTGATCATTATTATTTTACTTCGGTATTGAACCACTCTAGCTCCTTCATGAAAATAACTCCATAGGCCACAAATTAATTCGATTTTTGAAATCCGACGGAAATTACTGTATAAACCAGCTGTACCATATTACTAATTAAATATGTGATTCAGTTTTTAGAAAACATAAATATTTTACTAAAAGTCATATGATTCATCATATAAATTATAAGAAAATATATATTTACGTCACAAAATGAATGTGTTTGTGTATGTTTGTAAATAATTCGAAATTCGAAATGACAATCGGCGCTTAACACAAATTCCAGCAAACAAGGCTAATGCTGTCTACACAACATACCACAAAATCGAAATTATTTCGTAAATGCAATTATTTAAAATAGTTAATCCAGCAATATGTTTAAATTGTGTGCCGTGTATATTTTGAAAAAATAATCGCTAAAATTATATCCATTTTCTTAGCATTCACTGTCTATTAACAAAATCATATTTTTCTGTGAATTTTACGATTTTTTACCATTTATGATAGAAATGAACATGCGCGGATATTCTTACAAAAAAAAATGGAAAAATATGCGAATACCAATCGATATACTGGTTCTTTATATACTACGTACGTACTGAATATATTCCAACAGCAGCGCGCTAGCCAAGCGAATACGCTATTATCACAAAACAATTAAATTTGTAGTTTTTGTTGCATATAAATGTATATGTGTAATATCGTTTAGTTCTGAAAATTATCTTACTCATGCCATGATTAATAAATTATGATATCACACAATGGTTTTTTACAATGATAAATTTTCCCCTCAGCAGCGCACCCATTTCACATAAAATGCCCTGATATATTACAATAATTTTTATTTAAAATTGAATGCAAGAGTAAATTGAATTCCATGTCAACAAAACGTATATACATTTCAATGGAAAAACTGTTCCTTTCAATTTATTTTCATTTATATTATAAATAATTTTACTGACTGCCCTATTTTAAAAGGGTTAATTTTACATTTTTCCAAAACAATGAATTATTTATTCCTTTTACTTTTTTTTGTGTACTTTCTGTTGTTGTATTTTAATTCGATTATAATTCTTTTGAAGTCAAATAAAAATATCTTTATTGGCAATATGAAAAAGGATTTATAATCTAAATAGTCCACATCGATATTTACACACACTTATACCTACTAACGGGTGTTTTTTTAGGAGGTTTGTTTTTCCGATAGATGTCGTTTTATTTTATGACAGTTGTTTTGACAGCTCAAAGTGGCATTTCTACTCAGTATTGTTTGGCAAATCATTATGAATAGGTTAACTCCAGAACAACGTTTTCAAATCGTGGAAATTTATTTTCAAAATCAGTGTTCAATTAAAAATGTTTATAGAGCACTTCGTGAATTTTATGGTGCACATAATCGTCCGTCAGAGACCACCATAAAGAACGTAATTACCAAATTTCGGTCTACATTCACTCTTTTGGATGCCAAGCCACCGACAAGAATGAGAAGAGTTCGTACAGAAGAAAATATTGCTGTCGTTGAGGCCAGTGTCGAAGAAAACGACAATTTATCGATTCGTCGTCGTGCTCAGCAAATTGGACTTTGTCCATCGACTTTATGGAAAATTTTACGTAAAGATTTGGGTTTGGTGCCATACAAAATTCAATTGGTGCAAGAATTAAAGCCACACGACCATCGTTTGCGCCGTGAATTCAGTGATTGGTCGTTAAATCAATTGAACGAAGATCCATTTTTTTACCGTAAAATTCTCTTCAGTGATGAGGCGCATTTTTGGTTAAATGGATACGTCAACAAACAAAATTGTCGCATTTGGAGCAAAGATAATCCACACGCCGTTCTAGAATTACCAATGCATCCTGATAAATGTACTGTTTGGTGCGGTCTATGGGCTGGTGGGATCATCGGTCCATATTTCTTTAAAAATGAGGAAGGACGACGCGTTACCGTGAATGGAAATCGATACAGAACCATGTTAAATGAGTTTTTGTTGTCAACAAGATGGTGCCACTTGCCATACAGCACGTGAAACAATCGACTTATTGAAAGAAACTTTCAACGACAACATTATTTCGAGAAATGGTCCGGTGAATTGGCCTCCGCGTTCGTGCGATTTGACGCCACTCGATTACTTTTTGTGGGGATACGTGAAGTCATTGGTTTATGTGGATAAACCTCAATCGATTGACGCTTTGGAAACCAATATTCAACGTGTCATTGCTGACATACGCCCTCAAATGCTTGAAAAAGTGCTGGAAAATTGGACCTCCAGAATGACATTTGTGAAAAATAGTCGTGGTAGCCATATGCCAGAAATTGTGTTTAAATGTTAAATGCCAAAAAATTATCTACCAAATAAAAAAAATTTTGGTCATTTCATAATTTTATATGTGTTTTATTCAAAAAAAAAATCGGCAACCTCTTAAAAAAACACCCTTTACATGTAATTTCCGTTCTATTAGATATCCTTCTTCCGTTTTTCATCATCACAATATTTTCATGCAAAAATTGGTTGCGGTTGTTTGTTTATTGAATTGCTGTGTATTTTCTATATGGAGTCGATGATGGTACATTTACCTACAAAACTCGTACATCATACGTATGTATCCGAATGTGTAGCGTAGGCCTGATGCATGAAAGCAGTGTTTAGTTTCTGGTTTTGATTTTATTGATAGCAAATTGGAATTTTATTAAGATTGCAATAAAAATTCAACACAATAACAAAAAATAAAGCTTAATATGATCAGACAAAAGCGTGATAGGATTTCATGTTTGTTTCGTATTAGTAATTATATGCAAATGGGGGAAATACTCCTATGTACTCGTATGTATGAGAATGTATAGGGTGTGATGAATTGGAAAGGAATTTGGTTTGTATATGGATTAATAGGACAAGCGCATGAAAAAATTGACATTAAAATTTTGTTTATGTCGTTTTTGTGTTCACTGTTGTGAAAACGACCTTGGAATTTATTGTTGAGATTTTATAATGGTCGTCAAAGCAATATTTGATCAGTTGAGATGGGGAAAATTATATTTTTCAGTTATGAAGTCAGAAATGCTAATATTTTAATTAAAGGGTAAAAGAGACATGTAAACAAAATTTTATATTTGTAATAAAATAGGTGTTGGACGACTAATACAATTTCCGAATGAAAATAATAAACCGATTGTAAATGTCAGATCATCAATTTGGATTTATCGTAAGCGGAGCTCGACGGGGTAAGACTCTTACTTTAGCTAACTTGCATAAAATAAATGTCACCAAAATTTCCATATGTTTAGCAACAAATATTGTAGGACAATTAAAGAGCACAATGAGTTATTTGAACTCCTGCCAAATAAGTATTAATATCCTTAACAAAAATATCCACTTAATTTTATTGAATTTCAAATCATGCTACGTGATAGCACAACATTTGTTGATGGCTAAACCACAAATCTGGTGCGTCAAAAGGATTGTTACCACTTTTAAATGGATTTTGAGTTTATCTGTGACAGTAACGGCACGTGAAGCTAGTGAGCACTACGTACCCAAATACGAGGTCCAAGAGAATTTTCGATCTCTTGGTGCTTAAAGGACCTCGAGAAGCTAAAAAGTTTGATTACGCGTGATGTTATGTTTCAACTGTAACCAATTTATGTAAATCTGGTTTGAACGGTAATGCATAACACTAGTGAATTATGTTTCTTGTTCGAATCCAACTTAATCTGCAGTTAATTGGTTTTACATATTAGTGACCCAAAAAAATCTCTACTCTCAATCAATATGACCGCTTCATCGTGTATTTTCAAGTTGTCCAAATTTGTTAACCGTGGTGGCAAATACCAATCATGTTTTTCTGAAGTATTACACAATCGTACCACTTGTATTTTTATCCCGATCCTTACGAGACTGACACGATAATTTCCCCTCAATATCTGCATTCAAGTAAACTTGACCATTTAAAATTACTGTGTTATAACAACAATATCAATAAAATAAACGTTCAATATGAATAGAGTCATTTACTTACAACATTATATGCAATTTTGCATAATTTTAATTTAGTTATAAATAGAATAATTAATTTTGAACAATTCTGCACTTTTGAATTTATAAAATAATATATTTGATATGTTCAAATATAATGTAAAACCCAACAACAAGCAAATATCAAATTTGTATATAAACAGCAAGAAAATAAATGAACGTTCAGTTCTAATTAAACTCCAATCTATGCCTTTATTTCAATATTCCGGTATTAGCCCTCACCAGTGGAAAGTTCGGAATATAGATTAAAGGTATTACATTAGTTCAAGTTGAAATAAACAACTGGATATACATCTTATGATTTTCGACAGATTTTCGAGTACGAAATAAAATTGATTAATTGTCTGGCATTAGCCTATTACATCCATCTCATTTTTACATGAAATGCAATGAGCATGCACGATGCTTTGAGGAATGCCAGTAGGCAATGAAACTCGATTCATTTCTAGAGGTAGCTTAAAGTTTTCAATAAAAACATTCGCAAAAATGAAGGTAGAGTATATTTGTAATAGCCATTGTCGTTTAACGTTCTTCCATTAATACTCCTCGTAAATCTCACATTTACGCTGTGACTACGCTGCTACATCCTACCAGTCAGAGTAGTGCAATATACACTACAAAAATTAACAACAACAGCAAAACTGGCAACTTAGTTTACACCGATTTGAATAACTTACAAACGGTTTAAATTTTATGAAAATGGATTTGTTAGTTTCGGAGTCAGATTTCTGGTCTAATTTATTTGGATCGTTGATTTTAAGCTTCGTATTATTGGACTTACACCAAACTATATTTCGAAGTAGGCGATGGGTGTATAAATTTAAATACACCCATCGCCTAATATTATATAATTTAGAATAGATATTTTATATGCAGAACCCGGCTCGCGTTGCTGGCCCTATTGTTGGTCCGACTATATATTTGATTTCTTAATAATTTATGTGTAAATACGTGAATGAGCTAGTGTAATGTATATAAATTATATTGTGATTAATCTTACATTTATTGCTATTGCTTATGTTAAATTTCGTCAATAAATGTCGGTATAATACTGTGGGCAAAAAATAGTTCATAATTTTAAAATTCTTTATTTATTTCTCCAAATCTATTTCGTCCCCCTCAAAGTAATCCCCCGCGGCCGCAATACACTTGTGCCAACGTTTTTTCCAATCCTTGAAACAGTTGTTAAAGTCAATTTCCGGAATAGTCTCCAATGCGCGTAGCGATTCACGTTTAATGTCTTCAATTGACTCAAAACGGTTTCCCCGGAGCGGTCGTTTGAGTTTGCTGAACAGCCAGAAGTCACACGGAGCCAAGTTAGGCAAATACGGTGGTTGACGAACGATATGGGTGGAATTTTTGGCGAAAAAATCACGTAAAGCCAATGCAGTATGAGAAGGGGCATTATCGTGGTGCAAAAACCAAGAGTTGTCGACCCATAATTCCGGCCTCTTTTTACGAATAGCTTCGCGAAAACGACGCATTACACTCAAAAAGTATTCTTTGTTGGCAGTTTGGCCGGTCGGAAAGAATTCGGAGTACACCAGACCTCGATAATCGAAGAAAATTGTCAACATCACCTTGATTTTTTGACTTGCTTTGACGTGGTTTTTTCGGCTTCGGCTCACCTTTGGCACGATATTCGGCCGATTGATCGTCTGTTTCCGGGTCATAAGCATAGATCCAAGATTCATCGCCAGTTATAATACGTTTCATGACATCCTGGTAGTCCGAAAGCATTGTTTCACAGACGTCAACGCGACGCCGTTTTTCTAAAAAATTGAATGATTTTGGAACCAAACGTCCTTTCACGCCCAAATGATCCTTCAAAATGGCTTTCACTGATCCTTCCGATATTTCAATGATGCCAGTAAGGTCTCTGACTGTTAATCGTCGATTCTCGAGCACCAATTTCTTGATTTTATTAACGTGTTGATCATCAGTTGATGTTGATGGCCGTCCTAGACGTGGTTCGTCGTCAACACGTTCTCGACCCTCTTTGAACAGTTTGTACCAATCAAAAACACTTGCTCGCAACACACAATTATCACCGAAGGCCTTTTACAACATTCTGAATGTTTCGGCACCACAAAATTGATTCCGCACACAAAATTTAATGGAACTTCTTTGTTGAATAATTTCACTCATTGTTGAAATCGCCGACTGCACTTTTTGTACTTCAGAAAGATAAGCGTATACTAAACACTAACGATTATTTTGATGTGACATTTGGCACAGATGTCACTGACAATCATACCAACATAGATAAATACGAATGGTTTTCCGCGCGAAATTTAAATTAAAAAGTCTTACTACTTTTTGCCCACAGTAGTACATTGATAATTGCTATGTGTTGTTGTATACTTTGGCTACTCGTCATTGTCTTCTTGAAAACTGAAATACGCGTCTTATGTCAAATTCACAAAGAGATTTAGATTTGTAATACCTACATATATTCTAATTTGGTTTAATTCTCCGGGATTAGTACTTAAACGATATTATTGTAATGCTTTATGATAAGCAATATTTTTTGTGTTGTCGTCTTCTGCGAAAATGAATAATGATGTTGGTTTTCAAGTACGCGGGCATCCAACGTAGAGTTGTGCGTGTGCAAGACATGGCGGTTCCAGATTTAAACCACATACTTTCAGCGACTGACCTTGAGATTTATTAATCAACATAGCAAATGCCAGGAGTACTGGAAATTGGAGGAGTTTAAACTCAAATGGCTTACCTGATGGAATGACTGGTATACGTGGAATTAATCCATTTTCACCTTTGTATTTGCCAATTATTATGGTGGCCTCAATGATTTTGTTGAGTAATTTTTTTACAACCAATTTTTAATTGGAAAATATGAAATGGAGTTCTGGGAAAGTCGAGTGAATTCAAAAATTCAGTTGGGTAATTCACAACTATCAATCGATTTGTATTGTTTTAGTTAGCCTGTAATTGTGTTTTGAATATCAATATTAATTTCTGTGACATCTTTATTTTTGATGGCTAATATTGCGCGATTGCTTAACCAGTGATGATTTGTAAAATTGTTTGCCATATCGAGATATACGCTGGAAATTAAATTGTCTTTGAATTCAACGATTGTACAAAAATCTGAGGGAAATCTTATTAATCCTGCTGTATTGTCTGCATCAATTTTTCGATTTCCAACATCCAATACTTGTTTAGAAAGTAAAAGGGCTGATGAATCATTTTGTAATCGCACACCCATGATTTCTGAAAGTGATATTTTTTTTAATTTTGCCACACTTAGTGAAAGCATCACACGCATTTAATTCATCTGCTGGATCTTGATCGTCTGATAATTGGTAATATTTGTCTGAAACCTCCTGTTAATAATATAAGAGCACTCCCAAATGGTTGATGGTTGCTGTGTAAATCGTTCAATGTTCGATCCAAAGCTTAAAACGATTTTTGTGAGCCATTCCATACTTATCCCATACAGTAATCATGCATTGTTGAAGTACCTTTGCCATTCCAGATGTAATTTCAATGCTGAGTGTGCCGTTCTTCCATCATCTAACAAAGTGGCTGAAATTCGAGAGGAGGCAATGACCAATGCAATAAAAGTAGTTAATGCATCAATGTTGTAGTTCTTTTCACGTTGTATAATTCGCGCTAATATAAGTCAGTAATTGCTCGATTTGGCGATGGCATTCCTAATTTACTCAACATTTTATTTACAATCACTAAACAAATGTCCTCTATGCGACTTAATGTCTGGTTATACATGTCCTCTGTATAATGTAAATCAGGATTTGTATTTGTGTTGCAAGTTTGACGTAATATGTCTTCTGTCATCGCATCTTGATACTTTGTCCACAATGCTAAGGGATTTGAAGGAAAGCTTGTTGAAAGTATTATTGAGAATAATGTTCGAATTTGATTGGTGGAAGCAGCAAGTGTTGCATCTGCTAATGAATTGTCTCTATGCTCATCGTTCTCAAGTAAATCTAAACGTTGTAATATTCTACATTACTTGGATGCACTGTGTATATTCTGCCTAATAAATAGCTTGAAAAACATTTATATGTCCAAGTACTACTTGTCGTATTTTTCGGCGTTCAAATTGTTTTCGGGAGGTGTTCTAAGTGTAGTAACGTGAAACTTCGGAATACAGTAATGTTTTAGCAAATTCATCTTTTTGACCCAAAGAAAACAAGCAGTTATTGTTGGTTCTGGTGGTTGTTCTTAAATGGAAATCCGAACATTTTGCCCTGTATCCACTAAGAAGTCTCTATGTGTGATTATATTTTTTGTACCACAATATTAAAAATATTACATTTTTATTTTACTAATCACTTTTTTATCTTTCGTTTTAGGTAAGTGAATAAAAAATGGAATTTAAAAATTTAATCGTAAGTATAAAAATGGTATTGTAGTTTAATTCGTTCGAGGAGATAAATAGTTGAAGTTTGATTTTATTACGTTTAAATATCTAAGTCACTGTTTTAATTAGCTTAAACTTTAGAATTCGATTATTTACAAGAATATACAAATGAAATTTACAATCGGGGTCAAATCCGGGTGTAAAAGCGAAAATACACTTGGACGAGTTTTTCCGAAAGAAAAGAGATGCAGCTTAAGTGAAATGAAATTTTACATATAAAATTGACAAAAGCGGAAATGAAAATGAAAATGGCTGAATTTTAATTTGCAGTACGCAGCTTAGCTAGTGACCTTGCGATTTTTGGTATTAGAATATAGGTGTCTCTGTTAAACTCTACACATTTTCACTGCATTTTAATCTGCAGGTACGATAAAAATAAGAAATATTTTTGCCATTTATCAATTATTTTTAACAAACTCATATAAAAATATTTTGACATGGTTATAACAAAATAATAATTCAATATGAAGCTATTTTAACGCAATTTTACGATAATCGACAAATTAATTTTTCATGGAACAATTTATCCGGTTGATTTTGGAGAGCAACGAAAATTTAATTTCACGTCAACTGCTTACTAGCTTTTAAGCAGTAATTGTATGATTTATCTCTTATCGCTCTTTAAATCTTAGAAACCTGCTGAGGTAGTTCACATCGTGTAAAATATGGGAAACTGACCTAAATGGAGACCATTTAAGGCCACCTAGCAGCCGCTTACAGTTTATATTTGCCTCATAAATAATTCAATTTTAATTTTTTATATTTGGCTAATTTGATAATTGTGAAACGATATTTTATGCCGACATGTTTAGTTAGCATCAGTGCCACTAACTACATCTCTTTCGTGACGCTTAAATCCTTTAGTCAGTGTCGTTGACATTACATTTTTGATCGTCCTAAGTTGGGTCAGCCCTCATGAACAAGATACTCAACCTAATTTGGCTATCTAGCGTTTACATATTACCCTATCCAGTTTAAGTCACATATAGTGTATAGGTAAAACCTATAGTGTAGGTAAAGTCCGCGGACTAAATATATCGATGTAAACTACTTCACTAATTCTTTCAGCTATTCCAATCTCACCTATAATATTTTGTTTCCAAAATTTTTTTTTTTAATTGTATGAAAACCATTTTTATGGTACGATGTAAATTTGTATTACATTTAAAATAGATTTGATATAAACCAGCCCTTATCCTCAATAAATTGTAATTTTCGCATTATTAAGTAAGAGTAGAGAAGAGAAGTTGAAGATAATTTATATTAAAAATAATATACGGATAAAATAACCTGAAAACTATTTTTAAAACTATAATCTAAATCAATTGTTATCAAACTGTCCTTTTAAAAATGTAAGAAACACTATCGAACCAAAAAGTTACTACTGGAATTATTCATAAAATAAATTTTAACCTTCTTAATGAATTTTTGCTACTTGAGACTTAAAGTTATCCAACAACGTTAGAATTGTTAAAACTAGCCTCTCTGACTATATAGGGTGTGCCAAAGTTCTCAATATTTTTTCAAATTTATTGTAAATAAATGTATTTATTGTAAAGAACAATCATTTCGATTAATTATGGAATACTATTTCATTCTTATGACTGCCTCGGCTGGCCTTGACGTACCCCATACGGTCGGTCCAATTTTTGAGCACATTTTCGATGGTATGTGGCATTATGTCTTCAATGGCAATGCGAATATTATTCTTGTGAGCATCAATCGTTACTGGTTTATCGGCGTAATACTTATCTTTGACGACACTCCAAAGATAATAGTCCAACGGCGTCAAATCACAGCTCCGAGGCGGCCAAATCACATCAGCATTTCGGCTGATAATTCGATCTTCGAAGACAGTGCGCAAAACCAAATGTTGCCTATGTCCTCCTCTTCAAGTGCCGGGAACAAAAAATCGTTTATCATGGTGCGGAAGCGCTCGTCATTGACAGTAACGGCGGCTTCTTGTTCAGTTTCAAAGAAAAATGGACAATGATGCTAGCGGACCAAAATCCGCGCCAAACAGTCACTCGTTGAGGATGCATCGGCTTCTCTACGATCACGTGCGAGTTCTCCGTGCCCCAAATGCGACAGTTCTGCTTGTTTACATAGCCGCCAAGATGGAAATGCGGCTCATCCGAAAAAATGATTTTTTTGCCAAAATCGGCATCTTCATCAAGTCGAGCGCAAACCCACTCAGCGAACCGAAAACGCAATTGGTGGTCTCTTTGCTTCAATTCGTCGCAATGTTGTGTGTGAAGTGTTCAATTCTTGAGCACGATGACGAGTTGATGTTCCCGGCAACTCACGCACATTCTCGGTTACATTTTCGGGTGTACGCTTGGTTGGCTGCTTGGTTCGTGTTGGTTTATTAATTAGCAAGCCTGTATCTTTAACTTTATTTACAAAATAACGCACATATGGAGCTCCCAGCGCTTCGTTTCTTCCGCAAACCGCACGCAATTTTCGCACACATTCTGCAACATTACCATGATTTTCGAAGTAATGTTTCAATATTTGCCAGCTTTCTTCAAGCAAATACACAACCATTTTCGTTCAGCGGAAGGATAAAACTAACTTTCTGTCAAATCAGAAGTGACATAACTCTTACCATACTTAAAATAACCGCTAACTAAAAAAAAGGTAGAGGGCCCACCCTGTACAGTGATAAACATTCGTATAAATGCACTATATTTTTTAAATATATTTTTAAAACCAGACCTTTCTAATTATTTCCAATTAACTTAAATTGTGCATAACATCTAAGATATGCAGTTAAGATAACAAATTAATGGCAATTTTAATATTTGACTTTAATAAAATTGAGAAACCCAAAATTTAGGTAGACATTCATATAAATGCACTCGAGATAATTAAAACATCAGTAAGAAAAAATTTGGTATTTCATTTATTTAATATTGTGTGTGTCCTCCACTATTTTGCATTACATCCTAAACTCGATTTGGAATTGAATCTACTAATTTTTTCAGTGTTTCTAAATCAATTTTCGCCCAACAATCACGGATGGTACTTTTCAAGTCATTAACATTATCAAATTGCCTGCCATTCGCATAGACTTTGCTGCCAGGATACCCCAAAGGTTACCAATACCATCAAGGTAACTAATTAAAACATCTTTCAAAAGATCCATGTATACATACGGGAGATCATCTAGTCGTTATGAAGCAGATGGGAAGCTTCGCATAGTAGGAAAAGGCTCTCCATATCATTACGCTCCCTCCACCAAAGTTATTTTTCGACCTGATGGTGCCATGTTCTTTTAAATTAGGCCAGTAACAACTGTAGCAGTCAGGACCCTCGAGGTTAAATTTTTTCTTTTCAGAAAAATTCATCTTCTGCCAATCTGTTGTCCACGAAATGTATTTACGAACAAATTAGAGGCGGCTCTCCTATACACGGCACTTAATCGCGGTTTACTTTTCAATTTAGTCCATTTAATGTTTGATGTACTTCTCAAAATACAGGTAATGTGTTGAGTCGTCACAGAAAGGTTCTATTTCGCCTTGCTTAAGGACCGATTTCGAGTAAAATTAAGTCGATTCGCGTCAATTAAGCGATTACCTTTAGGCATTGCTATAAAAGTGGTCCTTAAAATGATTTTTTTACAAAATAGCAAATTGCTGTATGTAATTACCTTTAATGATGAAAAAATTAGATATAAATAAAAACTTGAAATATAAATCACTTTTCACGTATTGTGTGTAAAGGAATGTCTCCGAAAATACTGGCTACTTAGGAGATTTTTTGTTTTATTTTGTATATTTCGCCGTATTGTTATTTTGTTTTTAGTGGCGGTTTGTTAGACAAACAATAAACTATAAGAAATAATTGATCTGGAAACAGCAGCGTGGAAACAAATCGTTTTAGGGGGTAACATTAGTGCATTTATAGGAATAGATCACGGAATTAGCCAATGTGGCCGAAATTTGCAAGCATAAACTATGGATAAGTAACTCTGATTTTAGTAGTGTTTTTAGTAGTTAGTAAAAAAAACTCATACCGAACTTTCATTTTTTGCTGCTAAGTCTAGTCATTAACTGAGTCCAAGCTACTGTTAAAGGCAAGCAACGGGAGCTATCTAACTACTCAAGATTAGCATATAACTCTGCAACTTTAAATGAAAGATTCAAAGCCAATTTTTCTTTCAGCCCTTTTCATAGACAGAAATATTTCTTATTACGAGTATAAACTAGTTGGCTGCTTAAAAAAATTAAATTCACATACGAGTAGATGAAATTATATGTGTTTTATTTAATCGTAACATCACTGAAGGTATATTTTCCCGCAATCGCTGAAAATGCCTATAGTTACTCTATTATTTAAGAAGGGGGGATAATTTATTAATTAATAATTATTGGCCAATTTCTCCGCTTTTTGTATTTTCTAATTTGATTGAAAAGGCATTTAAAACTAAAATTGTAAACATGCTAGATAAAAATAACTTCTTAAACAAATGTCAAAATGGAATTAATAAAGATTTTTTATACAGAAGATGCGTTGTTAGAGCTTATGAACTATACAAGTGGGTCGCAGCGTAGTTTTAAACTCGTTAGGGAATATTGGTTTATGTAGAAGTGTCTTAAACTGACTTAAGTCATTTTAAATGAAGTGCTAGAATACGCAGATGACATGGCTTTTTGTATAACAGCTCCAGCAACCGTTCTGTAATTATTTCTAACTTTAATCAAGATTTTATTGTTGTGAGTAATTAATTACTTGCTCCCAAACCGGCATTAAACCCAAAAATCAATTCCATTATTCGACTTGAATGTCACTTCTCCTAAAAATTAGAAAATAAGTTTGCACGATATTCGATTTACTAGGAGCGGTCATTGCCTTTGTCAATGAAATCAAATATTTAATACTAATTTTAGATAATCGATAGGATTAGAAATATAATATTCTTATGAAACCTTACCCTCTGTCAATGAATCCAAGAGTTCATGATTTAATATTTGTTTCATCATTACTAAAAAACACTACACTATTTTTATTGGATTTTTTCTGTTTAGTTCAAAATTGATAGTTTCTAAAAGTTGAATTCTATACAATTATCGCTCAGCCACACCTTTACAAACAACGTTTATTTATTGAATTTCAATAACAAAAACATTCAGTTTAATTACTATGAAACAAATATAAGACGAACTACCTGACAAAGTAAATATCTGTTTATATAGTTAAACTTATGATGAAACAACTCTCACTTAAATTTTGACACCATATTTGAAAAACCTTAATTACTTTTTCAGTGATTAAACAGACGGGATATAATTAGTAAAATGTGGTCCTAATAGAAACAGGTGTGCATATATTTCCATACAATAAAATTACTTCTTAATATCAAATTTAGCTAATAATAAATTTCACGGAATATGGGTTGTTTTAAAGCTTAATAAAAGATAACAATTTTGTAATTAAACATAGAAACATTAAATGTGCATCTGCACCCAAGTCATTCAAGAGTGGCATACCGCCACTACATTCATAACAAACGACAACACGTAGCTGTAAACATTCAACCCAAACTAGAATATTTCAATGCCATCAATTTAACCGCTCTATTAAGATAGCTAAATGTCTCATCATCTAATAAGTGACACGCATGAATTGATTAATGAGATATATCCCGAGTTAGCAATTCTGAATATTAATGAATTGGAAATAAAATAATTAATTAATTAATTATTTTAATTTTAATTTTAATTAATTTAATTAAAAATAACAAATTTTTAATTCTGTTCTTCTATTTAGATGCTGTATAAGATAGCAACAAATTTCCAGCAGAAAAAATGTGGTTTTTCTATTCACCGCTAGAGGCATCGCTATAGTAAATGGGGTATCACAAAAAGTAAATTTTTTTTACTGATATTTTTTGAAACCACCAGAAATTTAGCAATTTATTGCTTAACAATTTCAAAAAAATTCTGGTGGTTTCAAAAAGTATCAGTTGTTATAGTGATGCCTCTAGCGGTGAATAACACAAACACATTTTTCTGCTGAAAATTTTCTGCTATCTTATACAGCATTAGATTTAATAGATTTTTATATAATAAATATACTACGAGTATGATATCTGTGTCAACGTTAATTGTTTCAGTGTGATTAAAACAGCTCGAAATATATATATACCGATAACAGAGACCAATATTCTAGATGTTTCAATTTCCCTGTTCTTAATAGTTTTTCATTACATAGAGCACATATTGTCAGAAGGAGTTCCGACACAGAAGAAAATATTTGATCAAAACATTCGTGGGTCATGCAATTTAAATGGGTAGACACTTACACAACCTTACTCGCTTTGATTGGCATTTTATTCTATTAATAGTCACGGTTGTGACGTACAATTTTTCAAATTCAAATAAACATTGAGAAACTGTAGATCTACCTAGTGGGAACAATAAAAAGTTATTGATTATATTTGTGTACGAAAATATTTTTTTACATAAAGTGTGCCGTGCAAAAATTTCATCTAAATAAATCAATTGTTCCGTAAAATTTCAATAGACAAACACAAAAAAAGGTTCGAAAATTGGTCACAGTTGGCGTAGATGAACATACAAATAAACGAAAGTTAAACGACAAGCTTGTATTCGACAACTATTTAATTATCGAGCAATTTTGCAAGGGAATGTACTATCGGTAAAAATTGAATTTCGAAAATCTTTCAGTAGATTAGTCATTGCTCTTAAAATAATATAGAAATTGCATTTATGCGTCATTCCACATCCACTAAAGCAAATTTTAATAGATTCGAGTTTGTTTAAAAATATTTTTCAATCCGTTTAAATTTTCCGGTAGTATTTCATGATCTCGCTCCAGAGAAAGTATAGAAAACGCAACCAGTGGAAAACAATTAAGCTCGCGTCAAATACACACAAGCTGTAAATAAATTTAGAGTTAATGCAATATACAAATAATATTAAACTTTTCAAGAACACTTTTTATAGATAATTCATAGAAAAGCCTGACTAAACTCTTTTTCTTAGTAGCCCAGAGGTACGAGTACAAGTCTCAATAATTGGTTCTCAAATTCCAAACTTTTACAGTCTTCAAGTTGTACTCGTAGTTGTGTATTTCCGTTGTTTTCTTTGCATCATAACATTCTTTGCTCATAGAGTATGACCTACTGTCGAGAGGAAGTTCTTCTTCGAAAGCAGTTCCCCTGCACTACAATTGCAAATATAAAAAGTACTCTTAAATATTGTCAAATTTAGCTGTATTTTCAAAACATTTCCATTTCATAAGAACAAAAAATTATATAGAAGGAAGTAGAGAATATTTTATATTTACAACCTTTACTTCAATATTTAAAAAAAATTGAACCACAAATTTTTTAAGAAGTTATTTTCAAAATGCAAAACCATAATCTCATGTTCGCACTTAGGTTTTGCCAGTTGGAAACGGCAGACAATTTTTAAATTTCGGACTTTTAATTTCAATAGGATTTTGGAAATATTATGTCAATAGTGATTGAATTGACTACGCAAATTGAAGATAGATAAAGTGAGTTTTGCAACGTATGCGGAAATTATTGAAGCTTGATTTTAATACAAACAAATCGAAGACAGTGCTTGATTCTTGAATAAAATGTTTGATGTTGAAAATATTTTAAAACCTATGTAATGTATCTGCAGCAAACTAGGTTAGGTTGTATTTTGTACACTAATAAAAAAAAATAATCTAAATCTCTTGAAATATTTTAAATGCCATTTAAAAGTCCTGCTTAAGTGGTTTAAGCAGGACTTTTAAATAACATTTAATAATCAAAAAATATAACCCGATCAAACATTACGAAGAAATTTTTTCATAGCTTAAACTTTTTATCGGAACCATAACTTTTATTATGAATATTTATAATACAGTGGCGATTTTAAATTAACTAACTTTTTATGTTAAAGTATAATGGCAAAACACAACTTACAAAATAATGAATTATTCCTACCTTAAGTGAGCCTAGGTCAAAAATATGAGTCGATATTTTTTCATATAAAAATAGAGTTATGACGTAGTTATTCTTAAAGTCTCTTTAAGCATAACATTAATTAGAAATGTAGTTTTAAATACCTATCAGCAACATTTAAATTTTAAAATCTATGATCAACCAAATCAAATATTAGTTAAAACAATTTAAAGATCTCCGGATGGTTTTTTCTCTAACTAACATGTTCAACCGGTATACAATACAAATAATAAAATCTTTTAGTGTGTAGCTTTCACCACAGTTTCCTTTCCTTCAGTAAAGACACTTTTACTGAAAATTATAAGACGTCGAATTTTTATATCGATTTCAATGCCTACATACGCATCATCGTCAGCGACCCGAAACTTACATGACCACAGCTTGCTTAGGTTTCAGTTTTCAGAAAAGTCGCTGGCCATGGCTTTTGTAGATGCCATGACTTAAAATTAATACGTACATTTTGTTAGTTCATAGTTGTATTAATTTTGTTATTTAAGATATTATTATTGTTCCTGTAGATCTCCTATTCCTAATACTTCTAATTTTGTGTTAATATCGGTATGGATTCGGGGTTGATGTTGCTGATTCTTCAATGTATTCTTTAAACCTGCCTTCGAACGACTTTCCGCTTTGATCTATATTGAAACATCTGAAAATTTCAACTTATACCGGTTTCGGTAACATTGCGCTGCTTGATATTTTAAAACAAAATTTAAACATTATATATTTTTTATTAATTAATTAATACATTATAAATATTTTAAAGATTCCTACTAGTGGTAATTATAAGAATTCGATTTTTTATGGCGATTCCAATGGATATAATGGGTGTTTTTTAGAGGTTCACTTCTCTAAGTTAGCAACATTGTTTTGTTTGACCACCGATTTGAGAGCTGACATTTGCTTTGTCATTAGTTTGGTTTGCCATTTCATTGCCACGTCCATTTTACGATCGTCATTATCGTCCATCAGAGCGGGTAATACGTATACTCTAAATGATAATACGCATCCAGTAAGACGTCAAACAGCGCGTACCGAACAAGCGATAGACACTGTGTAGCATAGCATTGAGGAAGACTCAAATCAGTCAATTCGACGTCGTTCTCAGTAACTGGAGATGTGTCCATGCACTTTATGGAAGATTTTATCTAAAGATAAGTGATTTAACATATCTCATGAAACATAATCTATTAGAGTTAGATCACACGATCTTGGTGGCCAATTAACAGGGCAATTACGTGAAATGAGTCTTTCATTAAATGTTTCTTTGAGTAAATTAATTGTATCCCGCGCATGTGGCACCGTCCTGTTGGAACCACATACCAGCAAGATTTATGCCCGCCGATTGGGGTACAAAAAAGTTAGAAATCATGTTTCTATACCGTTCACCGTTGACTGTAACATTCCGCCCATAATCGTTTTTCAAAACATTTGGACCAATGCGCACCAAACAGTCATTTTCTCTGGATGTAATGGTGTTTCGGTAAGGACTTGTGGATTATCTTCACTCCAAATCCAAAAATTATGTTTATTAACGTACCCATCAACCAGAAGTGAGCTTCATCGCTCGACAAAATTTTATTTGGAGAATCAATATCAATATCAATTTGTGCTTTGCCCATTGTTCGAAATTGCGACGTGTGGCTTTAATTCCTGCAGAAGTTGAATTTTGTAAGCACGTAAACCAAGATCTACTTCGATAAACGAGATACGATTGAACACTTGGAACACAACATTTGGCGTGCTGCTAGTGATCAAAAATTGTACCTCCAAATTACGCCATGTACGCGCCAGCGGCGGCGGACACATAACCGAAATCATATTCAAGCATTAATAACATAAAATTATATTATAATTATTAAAATCGTGAAACTCTAACAAACACCCTTTACGACAATGTCAGTAAAATTTACTTTGAAAAATTATACATGAATATTTTAACTTATAGAAAAATTCTAACTTGTTCTGATGCATAAAAGCGGTTGCATATCCGGAATGCTGTTTTCTTTGACTGCGACTAGAAATGTTTTGGTTGAATTTAACACTGATATATTTTAACACTGATAAATATTTTAATCCAAAAATATATCAGTGTTAAATTCAACCAAAACACTTTTAGTCGCATTCAAAGAAAACAGCATTCCGGATATGGGACCGCTATTACGAATAAGAACAAGTTAGAATATTTCTGGAAACCGTGTTACCGACACAGATGTGTACAAGTTAAAATGTTCATGTAATTTTGCAAAGAAAATTTGACTGCTAATGACGCAATTCCATTTAAATCGACCTGAAGAATTGAAGTCTTACCACTAATAAGAATCTTTAAAATATATTTTTTTAAATAATTAATACAAAATATTTAATGTTTAAATTTTCTGAACTATTCCGGTAAATCAATAATGATACTATTATTTGAACATCACCTGGTTGCTAGAATGTCACTACAAATCAAAGACCATTAATTTTTTATGCAAGTTATAATTTGTGTTCAAAGCAGTGAAACATCCCTAAAAAGCAACTACCCGATTTCTAAAGAGAATATATACGTTGAAAATGTCCCTAGTCGGTAAACTTCTTTTTTAAACTCTAAATACGGCTGATATTCGAGTTAACGACATTTTCAACAATTTATTCTATATTCTTTTACGTTAACGGTAATATCTTAACCAACAGTTACCCAAATCCAATTGGCTACAAAATTTCTATCCTAACATTAATCGCTTAGAAAACATTTATTCACGTAAAAGAATTTGAAGTTTGACAAACACAGCATTCTTCATTTTAAAAAAACATTGCCACCATTACAAAATAAGCAGACTATAGCAAAGTGGCACCGAGCCGCTCTGCTTAACTTCACCCATAAATTCAAAGCGATTAACAGATTGCATATAATCGTTGGCGTGGTGAATTACCTGTCATTAACTAACCTTGAATCGAAATATTAATTATGTTAAAACATAACGATTATCCATCTTCAAAATAAAGTTTAACTCTTTCAACATTTATTAATTTGCCTTAAGTATATAAATTACTATGCAACTACACGATTTTATCGCAACTAAAATATTATTAAATCATTATTTGGAATCTAGTTGTTGAAACTCAATAAATCATGTTTGTTAAAGCCGTAAAACTGGCTGAATTGTTGGAGATTTATTTAGTGGTGAGATGATATTTAGTTGTACCAAAACTATACCTAATGCCAGGACCCAATAGAATAAATATTTTTAATAGTTAAAAAACGTACCAATTATATCTTGAAAAGCAAACCTTGAGATACGATTGGTTCTTAAAGATGCAAGAACTACCTGCTAGTAACTTTGTGCATAAAGGTATTCCGTAGCATTTGCACAACTTTTCAATGTTAGTTTATGTTGTGGAATTGTTAAGCTAGGAAGCGAATGCTTTAGGAATTGAATGCTATAAACAAGAAGAAAAAATATCTGTAATTTTTGATAAAGTGCCAACATTTTGAACAGTACTCAATAAAAACCTGTTTGCGCAAACCGACCAAACACAGTTTTATCGATCTAATTCAAAACTGAAAAACCAAAAAAGAAAGAGAGGTGATTTTAACGGTAAATGACACAAGAGATAAACAAAAAGTATATTTGTTTCTATCAGTCAAGTGTGTAGCTTGTAACGCTGTTTGTGTATATAACTCTGTCAGCTATTACCAGACAATCTTAGGAAGTTTCTGTAACGCTTAAGTGTAGTATCTGGTGGGATATTGTTAGCCATTATGAAGTTCTTGTCTTACGAATTGGTTTAATACATTTACAGTACGGTATGCATATTACAATTGCATATTTTAAACTCTCTCCCACAAGAGTAGGTGTTCCAACAACCGATGACAAGTAATCAGAGAGATGGGTTATCTGGCTATGAATCAGTGAAAACCAAACCTAAGAAACGTATCGAAGCAATCGTTTTATTGTGGCCCGTAATCATTGCGGAGGTATAGGAGGTGCGATATTGCGATATTTCATATTATGTATGGAGAGTATCCGATCTCATCAGACGATTTTCTTACAACTTCAAACGTCGATTACAGGAAAACCGGACGATGTTTTGACTCAATTTAAACGGATCTTTATTCAAAATTAAATAACCATTCATATTTGGTACAATAGTCCAATAGTTGGAACAATAATTTTTTTGTTTTGTATTTTTCGGAAGGAAAAACAGCGCAGGGCCGGTTGTTCGATAATTTAAAACTCTTTTGCACTCTATATATGCCTTTTGCCGCAATCAGCAATAAACAACTTGAGAATAAATTTTATGCTGCTTGATATATTCGGATTACAAACATAACCACCTCAATATTATAAGCTTTGTCAGGGTAACACTAAACAACTGGCCCCTTAAATTTTAATTATTCACCTAAATGGTTCAAACTATTGAACTAATCTACATCTTAACATTCTTTATGAATATGTTTTGTTACCTACTTGGAGTAAGATATAGAATAATTGTTATTGATTTGATTGGTTTCTACCAATGTTAAATATACTCGTATATGTATTCTATTACAAATCTATCAGACTCCGTTCTCTTATTAGATGAAACTTTAAGATTCTAAATGTTTTTATCTAACTGTTGATAATTCAACATCAATCCAGTTTATCCATTTCATTTCCATTCACATTTCAAACATAGTGAAATATGAGACATGCACATTTCGCACCAATTTCATTGGTCTTAAAAGTATTTAGTATACGATGAGATTGAAATTGTATGGTCTATTTGTATTTTGTATCCCTTCAATACATACATAAAGTATTTTTCCAATCGACCTCTTACACTTAAACCTTTACGTACATATTATGATTGCACACAATATATTCCAAATCGCTTAAATCAATCATCATAATATACTTAATATTGTCATGTTTAATCCAAATAATATCCGTTTATATAAATAAAAAAAAATTGAAAGAAAAGAGAAAACAATTGGAAAATTATGTTTTCCGTCTCTCTTAATATCGTTATCACAATAACATTTTTTCGATACACTTTCAAGGGATAGAAAATCAAATGAAAATGTATTTAACAGAGATCCTTAAAATTATAATATATTAAATTGTGTATAAAAAATAATGTTAATCTATTTATTTATTTATGATTTATTATTAAAGGACAAAACCTAATATGTGGCAAACAAAGCAAAACAAAAATAATTTTTAATTGTAACACAAGACTGTTATACTGATAAGAAAATCATATATGCACCGATTTTATTTTTATGTGAGATTTATGTAAATAAATTGCACCCGTTATGCATACACACATATGGATTATAGCGTGCAAGTTGTTGCCTGAATCACAACCACACGGAGTTATTTAATCTTTTAAATGACAAGCACATGAACAACAAGTATAAAAAACGTTTTTTTTGCTCTAAAATTAACATTTACACAAACTTTAAGCACATTATATAGCGCGCGCCTTAATCTTTGAATATATTTATTTTCAATTATGCTCAGAAAAAAAAATATGGGTATTTCCCATTTCCCATATTTCTTTTCGTTTTTAATCGCCAATTCCATATCCAAACAATGTAGTTATTATTTACTTATGAAAAAACCTTATCACACAATGTATACCATACACTATTCGTTGTTATTACTATTATTACAATAAAACTATATCATTTTGATAATGTTGTTATTATTATTTTCCTTTTATGAATTTTCATTTTTTTACTTTTCCGTTATTTTTTATTATCGCGTCGTCAGATAAATCGATAAAATCATGCAAACGCGAAAAATAATTTGTTTGTGTTGGAAAGAGAAATAAAATAGTTTTGTAACAAATACACAATTTATAAATAAAATGACATAATTAATTTAATTTTTACTATTATTGTTATGTATGTACATAAAAATATAATTTTTGTATAAATAGAAAATCCTTTTTGCATTTCCTTTTATTTTCGTCTATAAAAAAACCGCAGCCAACGTTTAAATAAAAAATTCATTTATTTATTTGTATATTTTAATCTAATCGGACTGTGATACTTTCATGGTGATATCTAGAAAATTCACTTTGAGCAACAATTCACCGGAATCGATAGTTTATTACTAACAAAAGTTAAGCAGAGCAAATATAGTTTGAGTGTTATTTAATTTGTGGAGGAAAGATTAATATTTGTTTCATGATTAAAGATGTTTTCACTTTTGTTTAAATTAATTATGAATAGAAACTAGATTTTTTTGAAATTTTAACAATATTTATTAATTCTTCCTTATAGTGATAATAATTTTTTTATATTTGATTAAAATATCGATTCTTAAACTTTTCCTTCCTCAGTTTATCAATAACTATTGAGTAGATAATAGTTATGTTTTTCCAAGTTGATCATTAATAAAGGTAAACATATTCTCCTTCTCTCGACGAATGTGAAGTTCTTACTTCTTAACAAAAGAACAAAACTAGCAAAAACCAAATTCGTTAAATTAACAGAAACAAACAGTCGGTAAAAGCAATGTTGACAATGGAAACCTGACAACAGACGGATTTCTTTTAATTCTAACTATTTTCTTTAAATAATGAAAACTTAATTTTGATTGATATAAAAAAAAAATTTAAAAATATTTACATAAGTAAGACAAAACATTTTATGTAATTTAATAATGTTAATAAATTGTAGTATGCACTAGTAAATATTCAGTTATACATATGTATCAATCAAAATTAAGTTTTGATTATTTAAAGAAAATAGTTAAAATTAAAAGAAATCCGTCTGTTGTCAGGTTGCCATTGTCAACATTGCTTTTACCGACTGTTTGTTTCTGTTAATTTAACAATTGGGTTTTTGTTAGTTTTGTTATTTTGTTAAAAACTTCATATCCGTTTCTCTTGTCAACTGGCGATTTCTTGAACATTTGCGTCATCTAAACCGGAGCTTATTTAGGTATGGTAAAAGAATTCCACTGCCTTTTAAATCTCTGAAAAGGCTGAATATCGAGCCCACATGATACTTTCTTTAACAAGCTACTAGAAACAGCAGGTACAATTAATTCATATATATGATGTCTGCAAGCAAACCACTATACATTTTACCAAATCTTTTTTCAAGAAGTTTGCATGTTCCATTTAGCTTATTGTCTGTATATAGTCCAGTCCTCAAGCGTTTATATACCATTTTACACTGCTCTATGCCCATCCCATGTATAATCATTGGAACTCCCAACATTTTGGTGTTACCATAATCGGATACTATAACGCACAGTCGGTTAACCATTGCTCTGATATGTATTCTAACATTTTTCGTCAGAATAGAATCAGAACCGAAAGACTTAAATATTTCATCTCTGATTTCTTTCTGAGCAGTTGTCTATGGCGACGTATGGTCTCATTGGAAACTGCAATTGATTCTAAATCATGCCCTAATACATTTGCAGTGGTGGCGATTAAAAGAGCAGCTCCTGAATTGCTTATTTTCGATCGATCCAACGCACCTATTATATTCTTATCAATCACGTTCTTCATATGTAGGGATTGGTAAGATTAAACAGAATTTTTTGTTTGGTTTAGTTTCTTTTCTACTGGTGCTTGATATTCCCTGTCGCTAGAAGACAATGTAAGTGACCTGATATCCGAAATGATTAAGTTTATATCTGTTTCTTGAGATGAAGGTTGTGGATCATTAATCGCCAATGTGGAATTGCTCTCATCCATTGATCGTAATGAACGAATGTTAAAAGCATTAATATTTCATTGTTGCTCAAGAAACTACAACTTTGACGGATCTTCTGTTTTTCAATATTAAGACCATTACCAATGTCAAAGAGTTTCCATCAATCTTTTAAGAAGTTTCAGTTTCACTGTTTCTGCTAATATTTTTTTTCGAGATTGCGATATGTGCCATGTAATTTAATGAGTTTTCTAATAATATTCCTCTTTTCCTGATGAAAAATACCAACCTTCTGCCAAGTGGTAGTTATCTCATCCGCAACCGTGCTAGCTTGCATACTCATAAGCACTTATACTAGTATTTGTCAGCTTGTGAAGACATCGTCTAATTACGTCTCGATTCGTTGGAAGATTATCGTTTTGTCGATTTTCGATAGTTTCGCCTATGAAATTATATAACGAAAAATATCAGATATGAGATTTAAAATACTAAGTGACAAAACTTACCAATCAACCAACATTCGGCCTGTACGTTATATTCCATGATTATTAACCACCAAAACTATTTCAGAAACTTCTTGAAAAACTAAAATCATCATCAAAAATCAATTAATATTTTAAAAACTTATTTTATTATTCGAATAAAGATATTGCTGGTTCAACTTCTAAAAGAATAGTCATTGCTTAAACTAAACTGATCCTATTCTATACAGAATTTCATCCTTCGTAATAAATGCGTTACTCATCATGAGTAACCGAAATGTTTGTAATATCATAAAACTAGGCGTACACTTAAAATAAGAGTACAGGTGTTTAATAAGTACAAATCTTGCAGCTGCGTAAAATTGTTAATTTTTTACTTGAGATGATATACAATACCTCACATTTTTCGTGTTTCATTGCTTTATATCCACAAATAGTGAAAATTATAATAAACGAACAGGTACTATTTTGAAAAATCGCTGAAACTTATGAGCTACAAATTTTCGCAACAGCCCGAAAATTAATTTCTTTATTATTTCATTGAATTCGGCATACTCAAAAATACTTAGAAAATATTAAACCGGCATGATTTTCATCCAAATTTAGTCCTAATTTTGGGATACTAAGGCAAATTTCATAGTACCGATAGCTGACATACTCAAAATCAGCACTGATGGAATTGATTGATTGAACTGTAGGACCAACGCCGGTCCTATTCGTACATCCTGTTTGCACATAACAAAAGGGAAGAATAGGAAAATGTTTTTTTTTAGGATGGAATTACCCGGTTGCAGACAACTAACGATTGTAGGGCACAAGACAACACAATTCTAATGTACTAAAAGGAAGGTAAGAAAAACCTAAGAAAAAATATCATTATTTCACATGCATCTGGTGATTTCCTGAAATTGAATTCAGAAAATTTAATCTTTCCCAAGTAAGTAGCTTAACTTATTGATTTGATTACCGGACAAGTGGTGCAGTGGTTAAAGCTTCGGCACTTGGACCGGGAGGTGCTGGGTTTGAATCCCATCAGAGGCTAGATGCAAATCGAATTTTCATCATCGATTACGATCGGTGATGCTAATAAATACAACTAAGACCCTCTGATGGAGTGCAGAATTCCGTGTCACGTGCCGACCCACCTTCCATGTCAATGTACAGGTTGACATGGAGCTTGCAATGTGCAGGTGGTATACTGTAGTTGTGTGAGTAGGTGAAGTAGGTGGGTTAATGATGTGGAGTGAATGAGTGGTATCACAATGGGCCTAAAAATTGGCCTAAGTGTGCAGTATTGATTTGATTGATTTTGAACGCATGACTATGTTTTATAGAGAATTTCCCGATTGGCGCCGTGCACTGATGAAATATGAAAAAAATTAATAAATATAAGTTCCTACATGATGCAATGTAAACAGTGCATTAATAGAAAAAAATGTCATTATCTATATACTGGTATAATTCCGCCGAGAGGATTAGACTAGCACTTGGTTTTTCAACCAATTTCATATTAAATAATGAAGATTACTAACTTTTATTTTTTGTGCGTACATGCGGAATTCAAGAAGATTATGTTTACTCAATAAGGCAAAAATTCAAAAGGGTGAATAAATTTTGAGGAATCACAATTTCCAATTACCAATAAAACGTCACAAATTCCCAATTCCCTAATAAGACGTTTATAAATGTGTATGTTATATGTTTATAAATATGTTTATAAATTCGGTAGTACTCGAAACTCATAATATTAGTATCTAACGTGAAGTATGTTGGCTAAGGCAACAATTACAAACAAACATTGCAAACAATGTGATGTATTATTCAGTCGAGACGGCCTCATTGGTCGAGTATTTTATCCCCAATTGTAACATTATAAAACTGAATATTACCTTTGTTGGAAAATGTTTGGTTAGAGGCTGCTTACCGCGTTTTCGTCTCTAATCGCTAAAAAATATGTATTTGTTTTACTGGTAAAATATAAATGTATATTATGTTTCTTATTATTTTGTATTTGCCACCTTACTGCCGCCCATATATAAATACGTATCCAGTTTTCCACAGTTCTAATTGACCTTCAATTAATTTACAGAGAAACATAAGATGCGAAAAAAATAAAAAGGAAATCTTGTTTAAAAATCATTAATTATATTAATAAGACAATGCTAATATTGGCAATATTTGAAGTATCATGATTTATGATTATGCTCCTCTTCAAGAGATTTCTTCTTATATGTATATAACATACATACATACATACATACAGAACATACTGTAATAAAAAATTTGGTTCTCATAATTAAATAACTTATCTAAATTAAAGCTTCGAGCTTTTTTGTGTACTGGTTTTGTTAAATTATCGAACCTTTATTTTATGGTATTCCCACATTTTCCCAAACAATGTCGAAATATATAGGCCAGAGATGAAAAAACTGTATACAAAATATTGTTGAAAAAAGAGAGAACTGGTTAGAAAAGATTTTTTATTTCTATATATAAATTTTATACCATCGCCAACATTATTTTACCATAAATAAATTCACTTTACAATAAAAGCAATTTTTTGTTTTATTTTTTGTTTGGCAAAATGCCAAATAATAACACAAAAAACATTAATTGAAACAAAAAAAAAAATATAAAAATTGCTCAAAAATAATTGTTTTTTGGATGGTTCTGTATTCTATAGTTCATGTTTTCGAAATGAAACTGGAAAATTTAGAGCAAAAAACTCAAGAATTGTATAATTTTAAAGTTTTACACTTATTATGTAATTAGTCAAAAATGGCGTCCTACGCTTTGTTACAACGACGGAAACGACTAAGTTCCTGTTTCATACTATAATAATGGGTTGTCTATAAAATTGTTTATTTTGAATGAATTGCATGACGTCAATATGAATTTAATATGCGAAGTACAATATATTTGTACATAAAAACTCCTTATTATGCGACCAGATACACACTGATTATTAAAGTTGCGTGTTTTATTAATGAAATGTTTATATTCCTTTTGAAATTCCATCACATCTCCTCTCTATCGCTTTGCCGTCTTCTGCTTGTATATCCTCTTTATAATAATTTGTTTATCTCAAGTAAAAATTTAAGCTTAAGATGAAAATAATAAAGCTGTGACATCATTTATCGAAAAACAAATTGAAGCTGGTAACAATGTATATTACAGCTCTGTGCATATTGTGAAATAATATGATAAACAATCAGTGATATTTATTTCGTTTTTGGATCAATAAAAATAATTTGTTTAAGGACACTTGAATGTCTCTTTAGGTTTAATATGTAGCTTTCTAATATTTCCTTTCAACTATGTGTATTCGCAATATTCTATTTTGTTTATTTTTCGAAAATAATTTAATCAGGTTAAGTTTATGAAATTTGTGTATGTAGACGCAGAACATGATACAAACTAAATAAGCATCACGTATCAACTTTAAGTACGTTCGGATCAAATCCGTTTTCAAAATGCCGTTGTTTAACAACAAAGAGGGGCCGAATAAAATTGACCCTCTCAATACTCAGAAACCCCTCGACATCGAGGCTAAAGACAAGAAAATTTCAGAATCCAAGGTCAGTGGCAGATCGGAGCGATGTCTATCCGAAAATAAATTTTTACCATTTAGAGAACCAAATAAAACTCATGAGATAATGTCAACCAAATAAAAAAGTATAATCATTATTTAATTATTAGAAAGGTTAGTTAAATGCAAATGGGCTTACGTAATACAAACTTAGTAAAACGTTCAAATGGAATGAAATGGTCAAAACAGACCAAACTTTGACATTTAAGTTTGATTGCACCTGTATAAGTTTCTTGCAATTTCTATAGAAAGATGGTGTTTAAAAATTTAACTATTCCAATTTTTTTTCTATTTTTTTTCATCCTAGCTGGAATAAAATTTCGAAAAAGAAAGTAAATATCGAAGGCCCTCTTAGAATATTGTCACGAAAGAAGAAATGTTTCTGACATGTTTCACACTAGCATTTGATCGAAGTTAATCATTAGCCGTGATATCAGATACTGATGTGACTTGTCATAAATCAGTCATTTAGTCAACATAACACCAAAACTCGATATACAAATACGTTTTACTTTCTTTTACGTAGTAAAATCAAGCATAGTAATCATGCAACAAATTGACCTCGAGATTTTTGCAAATTTACTATTCGCTATATCGCCGCAGTCAAAGAACTTGAATTAAAAAAAAAGAATCTAAGTATGCTTGTATGTATGAGGTTCCGTGCAGACTAAATATCTATAGGTTCTCTACGGTCCAAACGAACCCGTTTGACGAACGAACCCGACTGACTGTTCGGGATGAAACTTTTTACTTTCTCATAAATTGGAAATACGATTAAAAAATTAAAGATTTTAAGTTATTTTTGCAACAATTTCGGCCCATACCACAGCTTACGTAGATGCTCTTCTTTTTTTGCAAATATTTTGAAAAGTATGTGTCATTTACGAAAAAATGATTAAAAATAAAAAGAATGTAAATTAAATTTCAAATAAAATTAGTTCAGATTACTTTTTAAATTTTACCGGAATGGACGAGTTTTGAAAAAAAAAGTTTATTTCACCAAAATTCATTATCTCTACAGTCCAGGCGAATTCACCATTCGGAATAAAACTTCTTACTTGAACTTTTGCCACTTGCGACACCACCTGATCCTTGCGAAATTTGATAGAAATATGTGTACCTAAGGTGGCAACTTCAATGGGAGCTTTTTCATTTTTGTAATGATGTTGAAAAGTTTAGCATTTACAAAAAATAGTTCTACCAAAAGTCTCGGTAAGTTTAATTTTGCGCTTTAGAAATCAAGGATGGTGTATTCGAGATCTTTGTATACATTCGTGGTGAAAAAACTTGAGTTTTTTCTTTTTCTGAATTCACATTTAGAGAAAAATGTAATTTCGTACGTCCGTTACCACTACTTTTGTTGTAAAATTTATTTTAATTAACAATTAAGTTATTTATTTATTTATTTTCCGTCTATTCTTTAATATTTAAATACTCGTGTAACTAAAATTTAAATCATTTGCTGCGGGCTTTGAGAAAGTTTCTTAGTTTAAATTATGCAAACTAACAATACGTTAAATATTTTGAAAGTTATAATTGATGACGTGTGTGATTTTGTTAGTTGAATACAATTGTTCTCAGAGACAAACCCGCCTCCATGTATAAGCCTTTTAGATTTGACTGCTAACTTCAATATTCTTCACGTGACTTCATCGGTTATTATTACTATTCTCTATTTATATATTCTTTTCAATTATTTCTTTATCTAACTGGCCGTTTATCAGAAAATATGTAAAGTTTTCATTTCCGTCTGCCAATCCCAGTTGTTTTTTACATAGTTACACTTTATCATATGAAAGTAAATATGGTAAAGTGTAACTATGAAAAAAATATTTTGTTATTTTCTACATTTTATGCAGATTATGTCCGTTGGATTGCAGAACTCATCAAGGAACCTATCGTTCATGTCAATGCTATATGTATTCATGAGCTGTGCAATGTGCAGGTGGTTCTACGTAAATCGGACCTAAAGTCGTACGTTCTTGATCTGGCTACTGCGTAAGGTAGGACATTAAAAGCGAACCGCGAAATAGTTCGGAGTGTTTCGTTCCCAGGACAGATTGCAAACTTAATAAACACACAAACCAACTTTTATGCAAAACTATTTTTAATCCTGCTTATAATAAAATCTGAAACCAAGTTGTCCATCCCTGCAGTGTTATTTTTTCAATGGTAAATGTGATACGCTATTTAAAAGTTTCTTTTGTATCAATATTAATACGTATGTATTTAGCCAATTGGACGGATTACGATTCACCTGAAGTACATAAATAACAAATTTCTTGATGCTCGTTTCCTAATGTTAAATTTGTTTGGATTTTATCAGAATCATATTTATTAATACATGTTCACATTTTTTAAAAATGTTCATCTTACCTGATTTTGGCTATTTACATATATGCCAGCTACACTTACGACTTAGTTTTTCTCAATTGGGTTTTCAAAATTTTAGTAATTCCTACTAGCCCACGCTATGGCCATATCGAAGGCCATCACTTGTTTGATTAATACCAAAATGCTTTTTGATGCGGTGTTCAGTAACACGTTTACGTTTATCCTAAAACATCGAATAAGCCCATTGGTCTATAATTATTTGTGCAAGATTTATATTATAAATCTTGCACAAATAATTATAGACCAATATTATTCTCCCAATATTATTCTCAAATTTCTATTGAATTTGGATTATTACAATCAATATTCAGGCTTCTGAATTTACTGAAATTCATAATAATTTATAGTACCCAAGTGGTAGAATGATTCAATAAATTATTTCTACTAGTATTCCCCATGGTATCGTAATGAGGTTTTTCTATCTTGCTATCTAATAATTCAGGAGCCAGAAATCTCTATCCATAACTCATAATAATTCATAGAACCCAAGTGGTAGAATGATTCAATAAATTATTTCTACCAGTAATCCCCATGATATCGTCATGAGAGTTTGCTATCTTATTATCTAATGATTCAGAAGCCTGAGACCACTGGTTCAGACATTTATGGGATCTGCGCAAGAAAGTTTTAAAATATTATTTCTTATAATGGAGATTTTAGTTTCAAATCTGTAGATATGAATTTCAATAATATTTACGAAAATTTTAAAAATATAATTTTACAATTTAATATTTATTCGTATGTATTTTATGTAATGTTTAATTTTTTGTTGTAATTTTTTTTCGAAGGCACAAAATTCAAAGACCTTTTAGGGCTGAAAAGACTTCTGGTTAAATTATCATACGTATAACTAGACCTAAATCAAATAACTTGAAATGGTTTCAATTAATACATTTTCGGTGCTATTGAGGACTTACGTATATACGATTTCGTATATACTTCGTCACCGGCACATACAAAAAATATTAGATGAGGAACTCGTGCAGTTCGAAAAACTCGCATTGACTAACTAAATTTTATGGTCAAATGAACTTCGTTGCTTTTTTGTTTACTCGAAATTCTAAAATTCTAGTAAGGTTCTAAAAAGGCAATCCCTGGGTTACATAAAATATTCCAGATTCCGAGATCCGACTATTATACTTAGGAATCGTTAACGACGCTCTGGCCCTTCGTCTTCAACAATGAAATATACTGAAATTAAGACCTGCCTAAGGTAGGTTTGATCGATTTCAAAAACATATCGTAAATAATAATTGCGGAATAATGTGATTGTCCACTTAGAATAAAGAATAGTATTTAAAATTCAACGAGATTTATATTGTACACGACTTTCCACACGAAGTAAAGAAATATTTTACTGTTGTTATGTTCTTTTCAAACATTTGATTTGTTTAAATCTTTATCTAACCGTATCTTGATGTTAATATCAAGTAACTCCTGACTCCGACAATTTTTCTATATGAGTTTTGGGGCTATGTGTGATTGTAGATGGCTTTGATGCTTATGCAAGAATTAACATTTCTAGAGATTGTATTTTTTGAGTTATTAAGGAAGTAAATTAATTGAAATTCCGTTTTGATGTTTAGTGTTATCTTGTTCACTGATATCAATAGTTTTATCATGGATCAAAAAAAACTGTTTAGAGAATACAATTTAAAAATGCTAAGACATTTGTTGTATAAAATTTTCATCTGTAAAATTATCCATACCACAACCCAGATTAACTATCATCTATCAACTCTTTAAATTTTATCTTGGTGTCCAATTAGAGAATGCGAATATTGAAAAAGGATTAAATTTCGTTTACACGTTTACAAATTATCTTATAGCTGAGAGGATTAGGGCACATGTTGAATTAAAAAGTAGACGCTATATTGCTTTTGAAAATGATACCGAAAGAGTGTCGAAAGCTAAATGCTAAATAAATTATTCCTTTGGAGGAATGCTAAATAAATATTTTTTTTCAAAATATTTGAATAATGCAGTAAAATTGATTTGTTATCAAGTGATTGCAAGACCTCTTCTCACTCACGCAGCACCAATTTGGTTTAATATTTCATCGGCCTGGATGGAAAAAATAAGAATTTTTGAACGAAAATGTCTATCTAGGAATATGCTCATCAAAATATGGGAAAATCCAAAACAGTTTATTTCAAATGAAGTAATACCTCTATTAATTTTGCTAGAATAGATCTAATAGATAGAAGATCCGCCATTTCTAATGGATATGACTATATATAAAAGTATTTATGGGAGAATTTATAGAACCGGGCCTCTTCAGATTAGTAAAAGCCTGTCTAATAAATCTATAATTAAATTTTATCGAAATATAACAAAATATTGGTAACCAAATTCATCTAGGCATCATTTTAACCGATCCGGGCCATCCCTCTTTATATCCAAATAAAAAACTTAAAATACTCAACTACTTGAGCAATATAAAGTATATTATTACAAATCAGATATAAAATTAAATATAAAGCAAAAATCAGAAATTCATAAATGTTGAGAGTCAAAAAATACTGCCTTGCTTCACCAAAATAATTTAATTTATTAAAGTATAAAATTAGAGTTAGTTTTTTCTTAAGATTATGTTTGAACGTAAAACTAAGAACTAAAATGTAAACATGCAAAATGCTGGAAAATAAAACAATAATTTACAAAAACAGAATTAGGATCTGGATCGTAGCGATTTGGTACTTTGTAATCTTATAAAAATTATGACTTTATCATATAGCTTAAGGAGGTTCGTATCTAAAATAGTTCGAAGTATGAAGATGTATTGATGCATTTCCGTTGCGTATGAGTATATTTTTCAAGAGCTGTAGGCAATTTTTAACCCCATGACCAATAAGAGCTGTGCCTGTTCCCAATTTGCATTTTTAAAATATTTACTTGATTTCAAT
The DNA here is from genome assembly GCA_963691935.1 of Nephrotoma guestfalica. Taxonomy (NCBI): domain Eukaryota; kingdom Metazoa; phylum Arthropoda; class Insecta; order Diptera; family Tipulidae; genus Nephrotoma; species Nephrotoma guestfalica. Next base: position 133,108,681 of record OY829914.1, on the reverse strand, counting down.
CCCGAGTTTTGCTGACAACTTGTTAATTATTGTCAATTCACCGACCAAATGGCACAGTAGTTGAAGCTTCGGCATTTGAATTGGGAGGTACTGGGTTCGAAAACCGATAGGGGCAGGATGCAAGAGGGATTTTTCAAAATACAACTATGACCTTTTTTCGGAGTGCAGAATTCATAAGTAAACCCATTTTCCATGCCTGTAATATAAGCTGGCATGGAACCATGCAATGTGCAGATGGTTCTACGTAAATCACCTATAGCCGTACGTTATCAACTTGGCTACTGCGTTAGGTAGGGTGTGAAAAGCGAACTGCGAAAGAGTTAAAAGTGATTCGACCCCAGAACAGATTGCATCGATAAAAAACAAACAAACAACCAGACGATTGTGAATTCGACTGAAAGGTGGTCCCCGGTTGGTTGTGACCTGATATTTACGAGTCATTGTTAGTTAAAATAATCGTTTGTTAGGATATAAGTTAAAAGATATTATTTATAATCATGCTATTAAAATTGTAGTATGTTACTCTCTCTCTCTCTTTCTCTCTCTCTCTATCTCTCTCTTTCTCTATCTCTCTCTCTCTTGTATATATAGCAGTTCCAATTTCGTTGATTACTATTTAAATTACTTCCTGTAATAAAGGAGTTGCTTCTTTACGTTAAATTTAACCCAATCTATCTTATCTAAATTGAACGATGATTTCGCCACACCTACAATTATACCTATCAAAACTTTGTTAAAATAATGATGTTACAAGGTATTTTGAGGTTAACATACGTCTTGATCACTATCACAACAATAATATTTATTTGCAGTAGTCATTAGAAAATTCATAATTCAGTTACTTGCAACAGATAGTAGGGTAGCTTCGTTATCACGCTAAATTGTACGCCTTGATTTAGATGTTGACGATAAGCATGAAATGCCTTGCTCAGGGAAATAATTATCCATTTTCACCGTTAATTAATTATTTATCAATGGCTTTGGAGTAAAATGGGCAACTTGTTTTGACATTTTTGTTTCTATGCAAAATGTAATGACGTTTGCTTTGGTGGGTTAAGCGATAAAAATTTCTAACAGAGGTTTTTCGTAATTCGTAAATTTTTCTTGTATTTTGAAACTAACTACTCTGCTAAAGGTTTGAATTTTGATGTTAAGATCCAAAGCGATCAACGAAACTAAATTCTCAACAGCAAATAAATTGTCTATTTTGATATTTTAGACGTCAAGAAATTACCAGTTCGAAGTACGAATTAAAGTTTAAGTTGTGGGTGCCGCCTTTACCCACGTAAAATTGATAACTAAAGTTTGATTTTCCGTATTAATTTTCGATGATATTTGATTTTGTTTGTACTAAATAATAGACGTAATTTTATTAAATAAATAATCAATTGAATGTTGTTGTTTGTTTTAAATTATTAGACAGTTTAACAGTGAAACTATATTTCGAACGAATTTTTCTTTGAAAATTGTACTATGTAGATTTGTAACAAAATTCGCCGATTAATTATGGTTTAAAAATACGATATTCGAACTTCAATTTCGAAAAATTTGAAAATTTTTGACTATAGATGTGGACCTGTTGTACATTTTTTGAAAGATAGAAAATTACTAGAATTTTTTACGATTGGGATATTCCTTATCATTTGCAAAAGAAGCTCAATCACAGTTTAAAATTTTGCTATCTATTAGAACGATGGGTATACTTCATCTATGTGGTCTGTAGTGGAAGAAACAAGCCGCTACATCGCTTCCCCATCAGAAACCCCCCCCCCCCCCTCGTGTGGGTTTTGTATCACCAGCAATTGTGGATGGAGTTTGGGAGTTGTATTATTATATTGATGTGTGATCATAATAATAATATTGATTATTTACTTTTTTTACCAAAAATGAAAAATAAAATCGAAATTGAGGATTGATTGTGTCATTTTATATAGAATAAGAATTTTAAATTCAGCCAACGGTTGTTTGTTTATTTGTTTTGGACCGTACAATTCTAACAAATTGTTTCGCCCAATGGTGGGTTTGTTGTTTTGCCTTACTTGGTTGCAGGTAAGGTTGCTTGCACCAGTCTCATCAACCGATGTGCACCGATAACCGGTGGCAACCAGTTATGACGCGGCTGGCTTTTTCGACATTTCCTAATTTATTTTTTCTAGGCGCTCCACTCTTTTACCAAGGTTGGTATTTGTCGAAAAATTTTCTTCTGTTTGGGTGTCCACTGATGTAAACCGTTTGGCTGATGGTATGCGCCACCCACGAAGTGAACCAGGTGGTTTCTGAACGGCTGCTTGAGTGGAAGCTGGTCATTGTTGCTCGGTCGGTTGAATAGTCATCTCAATATCTTTGAGTATTTTTGCCGTTGAAGAGCTGTTTTTTGAGCCATTCTGGGAAAATAAAGTGTAATTTTGGTTAAATGAACTTTATTTTATTTGAAAATTAACAAGTTTTTGTGGAAATTTGTGCGAAAAATTTTCTTCACTCCCGATATTTTGTCGGGTGAACTCGTATTCCATAGACTGGTTTAAATCTATTAATTGAGACTGATTATTGTTTGTCTCTGATTTGTAATAAAATGGGCTTACGAAGTCGGCAAATCACTTTGTAAGGGGCTTGATTTGGTGGTGTGAGGCCAGTGCTTATTTCGTCTATTCATACGCAAATGAAGTCAAAAGTTTCCAGCGACTTCGATGTAAGTGGATGTTCCACAAGGAATTCCCCAAGAAGGTTAATAATTTGACCATATACCAGTTCTGCTGGATAACTTTTAAGGTCATATTTGTCTCTTGGTCGGATTTCCAACAAGATGATTGGGATCTCTGAGTTCCACATAGCCAATGAATTTTTTTTTATTTTCATATTTTCATTTTGATCGGTTGGTATGTTGACCGGTACGCTGAATCTAGAAATGTAGCTCTCAGCGAGTACTTTTGCGATTTTTGCCGCGCAGATACCTTAATTTTGTGTTTGTTTAACGCAGGTTTAAATATATGTGTATCAATTGGATGGTGAAAGTGATTTAGTGTGTCGTAGTACTTCTCATTTTTTGCCAAGATAAACAAGATGGACCTAACTTGAAGTAACGAGTTTTGGAATTATTCGTACATTTGGTTGTGAAATATTATGCAGAATGTCAAAGGTAGTTCGTGGTAATGTCTCTTGAATGTGGTGCGATTGTTGCCAGCAGAAATTTCACAGTAAATTTGTAAATCGGATAATGGAATTTTTTCAAATTTTCACTTAGTAGGACGCCGTTTTGTAAAACTAAAGAATAAGTCTGGTAGTTCTACATCGCATTGTTAGGATTGTTGAAATGAAGAAGCAAATTTCAGTGATTACTTTGGATTACGTTCCGCTTTAGATGAAATTGTTCTAGTAAGCGAATTCCCGACCTGCGACAGAGTAGCGGAATTGTTTAATTGTTTGGAAAATGGCATGTAGTTCTCTATCAAAAGCGGAATGTTTCATTTCAATATCTAAGAGTTTTTTGAAGGTGGTAATTACTTGAATTGTGCGGTATTTCTTGTAGTGGAAGAAACAAGCCGCTCCAGGTCCATTACAGTATCACTTTGCAATTTTGATACAATAACCTGAGCCATGTCCAATCATATGTCATTACCTGCATTAAATAAGCTATTTGTGAAGTGATAGTTTGGATTGTTCCCGTACGTATCACATGATTGATAAAAGAACTAATTCAGCAACGAGAAATCTTTCTATATTCTATCTATTTGTGCCCATTGAGTAACCAGCCGAATACTTGGATTGAGACTGAATTTGAATGCGGTTGAGATGAAATAAAAAAACAAACGATTAACTTTACTTCCGGTTTATTATTTTTCTATACCATACACAATTAACCATGGTTTAATACCGTGTATCTCCATAGTGTGAGGCAAATCAGTATTTATTACAAATGCAAGTAAGGCTTAATGAGTAGCGATAGGTACAGAGTGATCTGACTTTAAGTTAGGTAATTGTTTTAACTGAAACATGAACACATGTATTACTCGCAATATTCATGGGCTGACACATTTTCCATAACATTAACGTGGTACTTTTTATCAGTAGGCTGGTAAGGAGCTAAACTATTCGCATATGGTTTACGTAAATTGGACCCATTGCTGTACGTCCCCGATTTACCGGCAATATAGAGCAGAACGTAAAATCCACGAAAGGGTTGGTAGTGCCTCGACCCCAAAATATTTTGGAAATATTAAAAGCAAACACCCTAAATAATTTCCACTCCAAATCTAAAAAAAACAACAATTATTGCTTAATACCATTGGATTTCAAAAGATTCTTTATGCAACGATTTCATACGAGAAAGATCGGATTTCGTCCTCACCTCCTTCGATTTTTTTGAAGCTTGGGGATTTTTCTAATTTCAAGAAACACAAAAATGATTTTTGATTATTTTCGGCACTGGAAAAGGGCGCACATTTTTTTTAAGTTTCCCGCAAAAAGGCAAATTTTTAAAGACCGATTTCAAAAAATTTCATAACGAGATTTAATTGTAGTTGAAAAAATATTTATCATTATAATTTTTAAATAATTGAGGAACAATTTATTTTTTCACTGCTTTCAACATCAATAAGCTCCATTTTTTTAAGTTTGATTGTGCCTCAAACAAATAAAAAACCAATAGATGATTTTACGAAAATCTCCATCTCAAAAATTATGTCTATAAAAATAGTCCATCATGAAAGAGAACTTGAATAACCCAATTTGTTCAAGCTCCACAAATGGGTTACTTTAAAAAATTATATTTGTGACTTAGCAGAGTACTTTTTAATGATTGATTTTCGCAAGTTTGTTATATTTGGTATTGTAAGGTGTTGCAATCTAAAAATCTCAGTTTAAAGTATAAAATGGCAAGAAACTTTCAATCATTTTTGTTGCCATTCTATCAAAGCGACTAGGGGCTTCAAATTGTATAAGGATAAGTAAATTATTATTTCATAAAAAAAATACAAATATCTTAAAACTGTTTCTACATTATTTGAAAGGATCAAGTGTAGCCCTTTAAATAGTTCAAAATTCGCATATGAATAACCTCTTGTTTATGGTGTCTTAAGATCTTCAAAGTTACAACAAAAACTTCGAAATCACCAAAATGTTGTTTTTACAGTTAAAATGGATAAAATTTGATAAAGGATACAACGATCGTTAATTTATTTATCTATCATTTGAAAAATTAATTTTTAGCTTGTATAACAGGCTATACTTTTTCCTTTGGAATAATGTTGTATATATAAACAATTTTAGGATATTTGTATACTTCGTGGTTTAAATAGACCAACATCAAAAATAATAAATTTGATTTTCTTCAAAAACAAGACCTATTCAGCAATGTATCTCACAGTGTATTTCGTAGCTGAGACATCTAGTAGAAAAACGACAACAACTAACAATAACAAACATACATAGCCGGATACATACGGATAAAGAGACATTTGACAGTCGGTCCAAAAGCAAGTAATCTATCAATTTTAATTAAACTGTAAATTAAACGAAATTTTTAATTAATGGATATTATGACAATATGAGAAACTTGCTACTCGTGCGTTCAAAATAATAAAAATGAATTTACTCCTCTTCTTGAATCGAATTTTTCACAACCAAAGTGGCTTACATAACTGAGATGAATTAAATAACTAAAAGATTGAACCTAGGGGAGCGGTGAGCAGTGACCATTGCGCTAGGCGCTCGACAAACTTTAATTGATACTCGTAAGCTTGGTACTTCTTGGTTTTTAGGTTGTTTTAATTATGTATTTTGGTTGTTCTAATTACTTCCTAATAATGAGTACATCATTAATTGAAAATCAATTCTCCAAATCAACTAACGATTGGGGCATCGAATATTTCAATTTGAGCTTATTTTCGTGCAACTAGTTAATTTTTAATAGCCTCCGCAAGTGTTTCTATCATAATTTGACAATTGCCATTCTAAGCGGTCGCCGTGGTATTTAGAGATTGTTTGATACAATTAAGATAATCTTAAAAGCAAACAAGGGCCGAAGCCTGCAAAATTGAAGATATTATCTTATATTAAGAGCAAATATCAATTTATTTCGAACAATTTTTTTAACACAACCCGTCTGAAGAAAAGTTTTAGTTATATACTTCAAGAGTTTGGTTCGAAATTGAAGCAATACGTACAGCTCTAATCGAAATCGAAAATTTCAAAAACATTTTCCACAATAATATTAATAGCTTTGCGGATATCGCAACCACACCTTATTTTAGCGGATTAATAAGAGAGAGATCGGTATCACAAAAGCAAAACTTATTTTAAGTCTCGCGTATATTGGGATACGAAGTAGAAGCTATACGAGCGGATGCCTTTGAAATTTCTACTAAATCGTTCTAAATGACTATACTGCAATTTTAGTAAATTCTTCATTGGGCCTATAATTATAAACAATTTTCTCTCACACGTATGTTTTAGCTAATACATTTAAATTCTTTATTTTAAATTTAAACGAATATTTAATAAATTAAATTAAATTAAGATAATTTCGAAAAGTTACAAAAGAACTGATATTATTTTTATTTGTTAGCTTTGTTTGAATTGGTTTTTAAATGTATAGCATTTCATGACACCCATTGTTCCAGATCAGTTCAAATTTTATATGTAAAACTTGATCCAAATTTTATTTTGGTTCACTAATTTTGTAATGAAATCTAATAAGGGTCATAGGGTTGTTTCATGAAATTCAAACTGAACCGGATCAGATCAAGCGTCAAGAAATACGGCTATTTTAAGAAAGTCCCTTGGACCCAAAAAGATGCAATACCGGAAGTAAAATATGTATTTGCATTTCTAAGAGTTCGTTCTTAAAGATTTAAAAATTTGGAACCCAAAATCAGTTTTAATAATTTTATGATGTGCTACAATTTGAGTTCATATTTCGGTACACAACATTGATAATTTAATTTAAATGTAGAGTTTATAAAGGGACCGAATAGCCCAAATTTAATAAGCAAATAACCTCCAGAAGTTAAAATACCAGTAACGAAGTTGACAATTCAAAACAAAAACACGAAAACAAAGAAATAGCTACAAGAAACATTTCAGTAAATTGATTTAACATTTGTGTCGATTTAATAAGACAATTGTACAATAAGATCACGTAGTAACTAAGAGAATATGTTCTACAAAAGAATCTTAAAAAGGTTTTGCTGAATGCTCAGAATCTCGTAACGATTTTCTGTTAGCCCATTCGCAGTTTACTTCGCAATTTTAGTTACATGCCATGCCCTTCCATTCAAGGAAGCCTACATGTTGTTGATTCATTCAATCAACAAAATCGCAACGAGATCGCGGGCTGATTTGGAAAAATCTGTTTTAATATTTTTTCGCAGATCATAAACTTTTAGTTACTTCTCGATTTTAGTTGTATGTAACATAAGGGTAGCAAAATCCAAGGAATTTTCCTAAAACTTGGCACATATGTTGTTGACGCAATGGACTAACAGAAAATCGCAATGAGATCGTGGGCTGATTGGCAAAATCTATTTTAAGTTTTTTTTTTAGATTCTAGTGTCCATTTCTCTGACGTTTAACAAATGTTCAATCAAGTTACGGAAATGTTTGTTGCAGGTATTTCTTTGCTTTTGTATTTTTGTTTTGAATTGTCGGCTTTGTTACTGGTGTTTTAGCTTGTTTGAAGTTATTTGCTTAGTTAAGTTTGGCTATTGGTTTCCTTGGCTAACATAAAAATAGCAAGAGACCGATGGTATTTTGGTATTTTGTTGGAACTGCTTTTAGTATTCTTCATTGTACCGACGATGAATCTTAATAAATTATCGCTATTTTAAGTTATTTAGGCCATAGGAGTAGTAAAGGCCAACGGATTGTCCTGAAATTTTTTACACTGACAGTATTACTAATTAGCTACCATAAAAATACTTTGAGACAGATAGTATTTTTGCGGGATCGTCTATTTTTTGAACACAACTAGGTTTGTTAATAAATTAAAGTCAAATTCTAATTAAATTAACTAAAATATTTAAATTCTTTAAAATAATTAAATATTTCTTTATTAAATTTTTTAATCATGTTTACAAAATAAAATAAAATGTATTTAATATTTTAAAGGAATTAAATTATTTAATATTTTAATTTCAATCGCGTTACGACCGGTCAGAAATGCTAATTAAAAAAGCGGTCACTGTTATGAGACAGCACTACCATAACCTACCTTCCCACCAGCCTTGCTTATGTATGTACGGAATCTCCATTCCATAGAAACCTTCGAATTAATATACAAGAATATTCGTAAAGCCTCTGAAATGATATTTTAAATATGAGAGTTATAACATAGAATTATCCACAGTTGCATGGATTTAACCCATCCCTAAAACTATGCACCAAAATATATTAAAATTTGACTGGTAAATTTGAGTGAAATTATAAGAAGTTACAAAAAGCCTAGTAAGCACAAAAGAAGAGTTAAACTAGTAAGGCTGTGTGATTTTCAAATAAGCTGAACCATAACAGGATCTCTAATCGAACATCCCAAACAATTATAATCTCGCCAGGGAACATCAGAGTCGACTTAACAATTACTTTTACGTAATTATTTTGTTTATTGATTCAACTCTGCCTCCCATTCCTGGTAAATTTTCATGCGACCACAAACTATTTTTGCAATTTGGAAGTTAAAAATAAAATGTTCATTACAGTGAATGAAAATACGATGGCTTTTTATTCCCTAAACGATTTTGAAAGTAGGATTATCAATGTATAACAGAGAAATTACATTTTTTGAGTAATTTTCAATATAATATTGAAGAATGTAGAAAAATTAGGCATGTTTCTATCATCAAGCATTTACCATTTTTAGTATAAATTAGCAAAACACAATCTCACTCGTTATGGCCGGAACAATCTAAATAAAAATAAACAAAAAAACAAAACCAGCAAATGTTTGGCTGCCATAGTCGAACCAAACTTATTCGACTCTCCCTACTGACTTTACCTTCTCTTGTTATATCGTGTACATTGTCAGTATAACTTTGGATCGAAACACTATTGTTTGTGCTTTAATTAAGTGATTAAATTTATATTCTAATAATAGTGAGGAATATTTATATTTAAAAATATTTTAAAGAAGTGCATTGTGGTGTAAAATGGTCAGTGTATTAAACTCCTTGTATTAAATAATATTGTATACCTAATATAACAAAGAAAGTTCTCTGCAGTGATTTGCTAAAAAAATTGTCAGTGATTTGTTTATAGTTAGTATTAAATTTTACTGTTGTAATATCTACCAACAAAGTGTCAATACTTTGTTTAATTATTAGTAATCCTATGTACTTCAGGCGCGATAACTTATTTAAGTATATCATGTCTAATAAAACAACAAACAATCAGACAAGCAACCCAGCATCTCCAACGAGTGCAAGCTCTCAAACAGGAAGTAGTAGTATCAATGTTGTATCGTTTGAGGATATCAGTTTAAAATTGGACTATATGTTTACTACAGTTAGTCAACAAATTGATGCCATCAAAACTGACCTTTCTGAACAAATCGCAACGTCATCATCCGATAGCAATAGTGCGATATGTGATGCCGAAATACAACTAATCGAATTCAATTCATGATTATCAGCTCACGTAAATCCAAATATAAAAGAATATGAACTTGATAATCTACCAATAGACGCGGAGCTGTCTATAAATTTTGACTGTACTCAAGATGATGATAACGATAACAGTCAAAAGCTTATGTTACTGCCCAAGGATAACGAGCAAATAAATACAAACAGAAATATTACTGGAGCACAACTTTTATTCAGGTTAATATTGGTTTTCCATTATTTGAATGTTTTTAAAATTGTAAAATAGGATTACTAATTAAGTATTAACTAAATTTAATTCAAAAATTACTCATGGTCGAGTTGCACCGATGTACAAAAGTAGTGTGGGCTAATCACTACTCATTTTACAGAAAAAAAGTTAATATTATTTGCTCATATAAACGATTGTTTCCTTATTATTACAGAATTGGGTGTACATTTTCCAAAATGTTGAAAGGTATGCATTTGATCCTAGGGGTGACATTATATTTTGTATGCATTTTCATGAATAATTTCTTGTTAGAGAATTTGAAATTTTAATAAATTAAATACGTAATACATATTTCCTTTCGAAGCCACTGTTATCGATAAACTAGTCGTTCTCTTTTAATTGTATAAATAAAGTTGAACCAAATAATGCATCCACCATCAAATATTTCCTCACTTGTAAAGTTTAAAGTTTGTGCTCGAGCGAAATTTTGAAAAGAAGCATTAAAACACCTTATATAAATATTATAGAAGCATTTCTATGTTGCTTCGTTCCAATCCATAAAAGAGTTGGAATTTTCAATTGTAGTGTTTTGGTAGAACAGAAACAATTTTTGATTTGAAAATCATTTTCTTTTAATTATTACAGAAGTGATTTATTATATAGGTCAAACTTGTTTCTTTTAAGAAGCCTGATCACGGAAGAGTGACGTCAGCCATTGACAATGGCCTTTTGTAATAAAATAACCTTAGACATACATAATACAGTAAGTATGTGAATGTATATTAACTCAAATCAAACCAGTGTCACAGGGAAAATTCAGTTTAAATCTGTTTCTTGGTCTTCAATGTCTCGTATCCAAAGGGCCAAACGTACTTCTATCCATATTGAATTTTGGAACATTCTGAAGATAAATTATTAATTTCAGTTAAAGTGTAGCATATAGGGATTGTAAATTATGACGAAAATAAAAAAAACGGAACTCGAAATTCGCATTTAAACATTTTCGGAATTCGGTAGAATTTCGAAATATTTTTAAATTTTTTCTGATCAATACCAATACTAAAAAAAACTTATTTAAGATAATTTATAAATTTATTGAATAAAATATACATTAGTAAAAATAAAATTGTACAAAAATTCAATATCATAGACAACAAAAATATATAAAAATTAAATAATAAAATAAACTTATTTAAAATATCAAATTGAAATTCATAGTTATTTCTTGTATTAAAAATACATTATTTTAAATTAAAAAGAAACATATTAATTGCACAAAAATTTAGTTAGTACTTAGTACAGACGAAAGTCTGTCAAAGTTTTTAAATGATAAAAAAATATTAAATTATTGTTTTGTTTGCCTAAAACATGCTTTGAGGAAAGAGAGATCACTTAAAGCTACATCACCTAGTCTCGATCGAACTTTTGTACAAGAGTTACCAGCATCTGAGAACGCTCGCTCGGACTCTACACTCGTTGGTGGAATCGAAATCAAAAATGAGTATACGGACTCTAAAATATTTCCTCGCACGCCGTTCGCTTCAAAGAATTTCATTTCGGATTTAATTTTTAAAATTAAGCTCCGATTTGTTGCGTGTTGAGTTGAACCGGAGGAGGATATGTTCGACGACAAATTCGAATGAATTTTGTTCTCCAACTTTTGCTTTAATGACTGGGACTGCGAATTGTGACTCGTTTGTTCTTCCAGATCGTCAGATTCTGACGAATTTTCCATATTTGTGTTGAATATCAATCTTTGTGCAAAGCTTTCAATAACTTTGGGTATTATATTTTTCAATGGTCTGATGAAAGATCATGAATTTCACTTATTCCACCATTGTGTAAATACTGAAGACTACCATATAAATTTGTGCGTCTTTGGCTTATTCTTTCTTTTAAAGCGTGTTTCAATTTTAGTGAGAGTTCATCAGATCCGAAGTTCTCAAGGATACAAGACAGTGCCGCATCAGCAGAAAGAAGATTTGCATCCTCTCGACAGAGGGCGTCAACAGTAAGCTCTGGGAGAAGTGCAGAAATAATGTTATTAATCGAAAAAATTTCAATATCTGTAATAATAATATCAGATGCGATGTCAATCAAAGCTTTCATAACACAGTTTTTTAGTTGGTTAAATCTTTTAAGCATTTTGACTAGGCTATTCTATCTAGTTCTAGTGTCCATAATAAGTTTCAATTCTTTTCCAAATTCGTGTTTCGCATACATTTGAAGAATATCATTAGATTTTTTCGAAAAACGGAATTTATTTACAATCAAACGAACTTTTCTGGTGATCAAACTAAATCCAAATTCTTCAGTCTCCACAACATGCTCTAATTCAGCTTCATTATCAATTCAATCAAGGCAACACCATCATCGTCTACGTATTCCTTCTCCTCTGATTCCTCATTGTCACTCCCTGGTTCCTCTAAACGAAAATTTTCTGTATTTATATGCTCTAATTCAGTGGTATTCGATTTATTATAGAGAATATTAATTACAGCTAAGTGAATCGCATGTGCGAAGTACAACTGCTGATTACATGGTAAAACGCATCTAACTTTTTGCATAACTGCTGCTCCATTAGTTGTTATGGACGTATATCTTTACCGAAATTTAGATTGTTGTTTGCAATGTGGTTTCCAAGGCCGCAATGCATTTATTTGCAGGGAAACGTCCTTCAACGCGATATATCGATAGTTGAATAGAAAACAAAGTCATAAAATACGCACCAAATAATTAAATTAATTAAGGAACAAATTCGCACCGCACTCGAAGAATCAAATCTTAATAATGTTTCAAATCGTAAAATACAAATGTATGCTACATTTATTACATAGTATTAGTATAATTGCTGAATAACTGTAAAAAATAATAACGAAAACACAGTAAGAGCACGAAAAAATAAAAATAATAATTCGGAATTCGCTATGAATATTTCGGAATTCGAAATTATATTTATAAGGAAGAATTTCGGAATTCTCGAATTCCGAAATTCTAAAATACAATCCCTAGCATCATACACAAACCCAACATATCGTGTAATCACAATTGATTAATAACCGACTGGATTAAATTGCTAAAAAAATGAATGATGATATTCGTTATGATTCGAATTAAAATATTGTAGGTTGAGCTATTATTGGTTTGTGTAAAATAGTAGTGCTTCAAAAATAAAATATACGACGGTTGTTTGGAAAGTTTCAAGTGTAGATGACCATGAACACAGCATTGCGTCTATTTTTTAATTCAATCCGAGTAAGCAGTGTGCTGTCAAAAAGTACTCTATGTCTTTTTATTCAGTAATTTTACTCCGCACACTACGTTTTGTTTGTGAAACGGACTTACACCATGCATACTCGGTTCTTAAAATTTTACTCTGAAATTAATCTCAATGTACGAAGAGTGCGCAAAGTAGAAAACAATTTATTACTATATGCACACCGGATTATTTGGCACTGTTCATTATTTGCTCGGTGTATAATATCCGGGGTACACTTGTGTACTCTAGGGTCTATTGTTTAGTTCAACCCGAACAAGCAGGGTTGCCCTGGCTATTGTACATCATGCAAAGGATATGCAGGGCCAAATGATACAGTGTACATATAGTAAGAAAACGTTTTTTACTTTACACACTCTTTTTACACTGACATTCATTTCAAAGTAAACGAATACGACGAATAAAAACGGTTGCTCTATCGTTGCATAATAACGCTGCTGTTTCTTTATAAGCAGAAACATTTGACTTTTCTCAAGTGAATCGGTTAACTGTAGAACTAGATTTGTGTAGTAATCTTCGTTAATAATTTTTTTCTGCTAGTCAAATTATGCAAGCATGCCAAAAACGGACGCCATCATTGCAGCTAAGAGATTGAATGTGGGACTCTTCAGTAGAGCAGAACTGCATTCTAGCCACTACTTCTTCCAACTTCTCCTTGATTTCCGAAATGTAATAGCGTATCTAGGTTCCATCAACAGCAAGAAGACGAAGGTCATCGTTTTGATTGGCTCAAACTTCTCTAACTAAAATTGGGAAATTAAAATTCGACTGAATTTTGGTTATACAGCGAGTAACCTTGTTAATTAATGATTTCATTTTTAATACCAACCTTTATATATGAATCCAACAGTGATTGTAAGCCAACTTTTATACCCAGTAATAGACAAGAAGTCTGAACAGTCCACGGATTAGTTAAACTAGTTTAGCAATTAAGTACCCTACGAAAAAACTCCAATTTACTAGAATATTTATGAATTTTTTATCGAGATAGTTTACAGTAGTTTACTTAGTCTGTGCGGACTATACACTTTAACTGACCTAAACTATTTATGTCCTTCGCCGATGTAAACGACCCAGTTTAGGTCAGGTAACTGTTTTGTGTAGGTTGAGCTACCTTAGGTGTACAAAATTATAATGTAAACGAAACTATAACTATAATCCCAAAACATTTTACAATTTACCAGCAAATATTTAAAAACAGTAACATTTGCTTTAAATTGTATATATGAAGAAACTAATTGAAATACTATTTTTATATCAACAAATAAGGCAACGTGACCTAATTTTCTTCTAGTATACTAGGCTGTTATATGGACTAAATTGAGTAATCAGTGTGGTCAGGTCAATTTATTTTTGATGGTGTAAACTACCTCATAGTTATCGAACTATATTTAATTTTATTCAACCAGACCAGTTAGTTTAACCAGAGCCGTATATATTTTGGCAGTTCTTATATTTTGATAATTCTGTGGCCTTGGTTTAGGTACAGGAGGAAGACCGACTTGAATACCTTCAAAATTATTAAATGGAATTAACTATTTTGCTTATAGTAAGATATTGTAGGAACGAGTCCCCTTAATAGATTTACGAGAAAACTACTCGGAAACTCTACTTAGAAAATAACTCGGCTGATTTGGTGGCCAAAGAACTCCAGAGCATCCATCAAAAATGTAGAAAGTTCGTTAGGAAAGCCTCTAACGAAAGAGCAGCTAAAGACTAGTACATCTTTAAGAAAAACGTCAGGACATACAAATATGAATTAAGAAGTCCCAGAATCAAGGCAAGGATGCCATACTGTAATAAAAGACAGCCAAAGTCTTCAAAGGTACAACTCTACCATCCCGATTTATCTTATACAACCGAACGGACTTTGGACAGCCAGGTATTATTGGAGCTACTAATAGAAACTCATTTTGCTGGCTACTCCGACATCACGCCACAAAGGCCGAAGATTTCTAAGGTCTCGGACCTAGTAAGTAGGTAATATAATAAAAAGGAGGACCACCCTGTTCTATAAATCGCTTTGAGTTACTTAGATTTGTTTAACCTTATGGCATCATGTTTGCGAATTCCCAACAGAACCACTTTTCACGTTACCATGGCTTGACGCTATTAGCCAAAGCCCTCCCGAATTGTGGTCACCTTTCTACGAAATGAATTGAGAAAAAGCTTTCATTCTAATCCCATGGTCTGTAGAGCTATAAACTTATACATATTTCAGAAAATGTTTGAAAGGCAAATACAATCTAACATTAGACGCTCGATCAAGTCGAATAAGCTGTTGAAATCTCAATGTAAATACAATGACAGCTGATTAGTAACTTTGAAGTGATGCTTGATCTTTCAAAGCATCGACATTCCATCGAACGGTCTTTTTTGGTTGTCTATTGAACGTCTATCTGCACTTCTCTAAAATCTAACGTTGAATATGCCGGCGAAGTATCTCGTAGAGACAATAAAGTTATCTATTTAGTATATGTTTTTCATTCGATCTCGACGTTACTTGATGGATTCTCTTATGGCGAAAAAACGATCTCGATACAACTAAGTTGTACATTATCGCCAGCTCAGTGACGCGTTGGCCATTGTTGTTACTAGTGAGGGTCAATCTGTTAGGACCGATGTGCGCAATATTTTCCGCACTCCTGTTTTCATTATGTTAGTAGACAGTTTGATTTGGATAACATGTTTCCAAAAATGAGACGCTTTCAGGTATGGACAACGAGTTCATCAACGAGTGTTGATCGTGAAGTAACTGACAAAATTTGACGAAAACCACTCGCACCCATTTTTCGCTTATTTTATCGCAAATCGCATAGAATACAAACATTGTAACAAGTTTCCTAGTTTTTTTAAGGGTGAAATTATGTGTGTTATTTATTTGCGTATTACGTATTTGTAATCTCATACTCTTGATACTTAAAAGCAAAATCGTGATGGTTGGTCTGGAGGGATCCTGCATTAACAGATTTTTGAGTATTGAAACACCGCATGAGTGCTATCTCTCCTTCTTTGGAGTTTGATCATTAATGATCTGCTGCTGAACCTGTAAGGATTGATGTTCAGGTGGTTACATTTGCGAATGATATGCGAGTAAGCTGTGAGTGAATGCGCTCAAATCGCGCGAAGCATCTACACTGCGACAATCTACACAGTGACTGATTTTGTATTTTTCTCTAGCAAGTATAAACAACCAGGTACTTAACAGCTAAAACGAAGCACCTGGATTTATTTTAGAGAATAAACTAAGCTGAAATCCCAACAAATTAGAAAGAATAGATATAGCCACAATTTCGATTTACTCTTCCAAAAGTGTCATTACAGAAATATGGGGTTAGGGGGACTCTCCTTCACCCCACACAATTCCATCTCCATGTCAATGTTCATGAATACTCGAAGACACTCGTCTATCTTAAACGAGAGGTTAAGAACTTCAATTTTCACCAGAAAGGATTGAGTGAGAGATACGAACCCTTAAACTGTAATCTTCTACCGCTATATGGTTTTAACAGTTGATTCAGCCGGCGATTCAAATTCGTCGATTTCATAGTTTCGTATTATAGAATTTAGCATGAGAAAACTAAACGTCGAAATCGTTCTCCATCATTTATTGACGAATCTATTATACCCATGTGTTTTTTGGTTTGTTTTTACTCAGCGGAAACTTGTATGTAACAATAACAAATCTAATATTAAAAACATGAATATTTACATATTTTTGTGTGTATTTTTTATAAAAAAGAAAACAATAAACCACACCAATTCCCGAGTTTTCAAAAATCCAAAGAATAAATTAAACAATTTTAGAAAGATACATTTCCTTACAGTTAAGTAAGGAAATGTATTGAACGGGGAAAGATAAATTTTATAAAAATACGTGTAACAGAGTACTATAATTGTGTTTATTTACCTTTTAAATAATGAAGGTATGAAATAGCTTTAAATGACATGTGAAGCAAAAAATGTCCAAGAATAAAGTAGAAATGACAGCAACTAGATGCGAACCAAATTCTTCTCAATTTTCATTAAGTCCACTTGATCAATAAGCAGATGCAATAAGAAATCTAAGTGCACCTGGTGCTCTCACTGGTAGAAGTCTTGGTACAAATAGAAGTCACACGACGGACCTGGATTTGTTCAAAGATATCCCCATTGTACATTCGCCATTACATAAAACATGTGAAGACAGTAATGAGCAAGCTGCCTTAAGTTTAGGATGCGTATAAACCTAAAATGTTACTATGTAATTGAATATATGTATTCACAGAATTATTTTATTAAAAACCAACTTACGTGATATCGGGTTGAGTAAGCGGATTTAATTTAATTCTTAATAGGTTAGCATGTTAACATTCAAAGTTGAAAATATAAACTTGATAATATCGAAATTATTTAAGCAAAATCGAAATTTTAAACAATTTAAAAATACCAAAACACAACACACTATATGTTCACTATATGAAAAGTGACGCGAAAACCACAATAAAGGTATTCTTCATGGTGGTTCAAAGATGGAAGGTAAGGTTGGGAATGGAGTATTCTGTAATGCATTGAATTGATTAAACTTATCTTTCGCTCTCCTCGACAGTTGCAGCGTGTTCCAAGCTTAAAAAATTTCAATAAAAGAGACCGACCGTAGACTGAATGAGGTGCAATATAATATTTTAAAGGAATATTTTCATTTTTACGGAAGTCAGGCTTCGATTAAAGCATTAAAACTAGTTTTCTTTACGCCGAAAGTAGATTACCTGTGATCTATTAGCGAGATGGCACATCAATTCAACTTCCCCTTAATGTGGGTACGAAGCAGCGGTGAAATACCGCTTACTAATTGCATAGGCTTGCTTCATGAGTAAGATGTGATTAACGAACGACTGAAGAACTGTCATACTCCAGACACTCAAAAACTATATCATAGGTAAACACGTAATTAAGCTTGCGTCTCAACACCGGATTACTGTAGCAGCTGCGAAGAAGAGGAAGAGAAATTGTACTTAATTTCGAAATATATGAATAAGAAGTCGGTCAAGCAATTTGAACAGTTCATATCATAATCATACAGACTTAATTTAATTAATTGTATAAACAGAATTGGATTAAAAACGCGTTTTCGTTGTTAAGTTCAAAATTTTCTTAACTTTCTGATTACTACTTTTGAAATGCTTTATAATAATCGAATGAACCGCGGTTTAATGACTAAACTCCAACCCCATGTTTTTTTCATTGGCATTGCACTTAGCCACCGAATACTGATTTTGGTTTTCTCTTTTTACGAGTGGATATTATGAACTGGTTCGCAAATCCGTAAGAGGTAGAAGCTATTGTACACTAGAGATGGCCTCGGTAATGAGCTATTGGTTTTCTATTGACCCACAAATAAAAAGACAGGCTTAGAACTTTTAGTTTTAAATTATCGTAAGTGTAAACAGCCTGCTCTCACTAGCAGCAGCTCAAGACGAGCAACTAAAGGCATTTTTTCTCAATTATCTTTAATCTCAGTTTAAACCCGTTCTCAGTTTAAACTCCAAACGTGCATTCCTTATCGGGTTACTACCAAATACGTAGGCAAAACGGTCGTCATCTGACTTCAATGCAACTTTTAACGGATTTCTTTTGAATCGAGTGATATTTTGATAAACCGCTAATGGAAAAGGTTGCAAATGATCTGTGGATCATCATTTAATATCCTGTGGATCATCATTTAATATATATTATTCATATTAACAATTGTTCTGGAGATATGTGGCTGGGTAAACAATAAGGATGCAAATTGTTGGTTTCATATATGCCCACATTAATAGATTCATTACCATAACTCAGCCAAAAATAATTTGGTATCTGGAATAACTAGACAAGATATCATCCCCAAGTGCTACCAATAGTATTTTTGGGTTGAAAAATAACATAACCCAAACACTATGCTACCTGCATCTATGTTATATCTGGGAACAACATCGTGTTCATTTTTTACTTAGTATTTATCACCAAAAATAAAGAAATAATTTGCTTTATCTTCATCACAGAAAGAAAAGATTAGTATTTTCATATAAAGATTAATCAATTTCATTTAAATCCGAGGATTGATTTTTAGCCATTGAATGTGATTGGCTGATTTATTGAATCTTAATTACTCGTAGATGATTTTAACCAAGCTTTGAAATAATTGTTTCAACTAAAACATTTAATAAAATAAATAATCTATTTGTTTGATTTACAATCAAAATGTTACTGGATTAAATAAATTAATTAGTTTAATTCAGCTATAATATAAAACATTTATTTATAATTTGCATTAATAATCAACCAAATAATTTCTTAAATATTATTTTTTTATTAAATAATAGATGGTAAGTTATATTTCATAAATTTCTGTGATTTAATTAATCAGTCATGAGTCAAAAATACCATGAGTTTGGCTTTGGCAGTTTGCTTGCTTTCGGCTAAAAATATTAACATAATTTAGTTGAAAGATTCAATCATCTCTTTGGTCTGAAGTGCAATCAAACTGCAAAGAAATGGCAAATATTTTAATAATGTATATAGAATAAAAACACAATGACTTAGCGAATTATTATAATTTTGGTAAACAACTCCCAAATTAATGCTGCATTCATTGATATGGGAACTATGGTAATCTATGATTTAGGTATCGATTTAGATGGTTTATAAATTTGTTTAGTAAATTCAAATAACAACTACTAATGAATTTAGTAGAAAAACAAACAATGTTTAGATTTTTAAACAAATTTACCGTAAGATACATTTTACCAATTACTTTTAATGTTTTAGTGAAAGATATTATTAAAAATGCCCAAATATTTAATAAATTCATTTAATTAATTATATAATTTGTAACGCATAAAATCAACTGATTACGTTTCGGCATATCATTGAACTTGCATTTCGTATTTTATTAAATAAATAGTTAAAACAAATAAAATATTAAATAAAATCATTAATTTAGATTAGATAATTGTGCTATTTTAGTTTTTTCTGTGTATGATAAATAATCGCCCTGTGTTTTTCTATTTCAATAATGAAAACCACTGGAAAGCTACTTTTTCATAGCAAGCGTTCAACCAACCCTTCACATACCCTTTATATATTCTTGTAATAATAAGACCTGAAACAGTGAAAGATTCCTCGCTCCGAAATCATTATTATATGGTAAAATGATCGAGGTGTTTTATTTATAAAGTTAAATATAAAACGAATTCCTTCTATCAGTATCCTTCTCTTCTTCGTCACTGTTAATCTTGCAAATTTCAGAAGAATAGTCTTCAACTTTTCACATGGCTTGAATATTCGAAGATCTATCTGTATGTATATTGGCCACATAGATGATCAGAAGCGGTTTATTGGTTCAAAATGTAAAAATTCATTTTAATAAATCCACCAAATAGTTTAAACGAACCATCATCTATATGTAACCACTAGCACTTCGATAAACCACTCGCCGTTTTCTCCGTCTCATTTATTTATAACCTCAAGAGGAAAGCTTGCATATGCCTTTAATAATCTTTATGAAATATAATATAAATTCACGAAAGTTTATATATTTTTTCTGTAAGGTCATCAATTGATTTGTTGTCGTTTTGATTACTAGTTCATAGTCAGTGTTGTTGTAAAGCGAAGATAGGAAAAAATGAAGAAACGAGGAACATCAATAATTGCATGAATAAGTTTTCCTCATAAATAATTCGCAAAATTCTCGTATTATCAATTGAGGACGCTAGAGATCATCAGATACTAAAAATATTTTATTATTATTTGGTCTGCGGTCATGTTTATAATGTCTAAGTAGCATATAAAATAAACAATTCAGTATCGAACATTGAATCGTGTAAATTGATTCACTGTCTGTCCTACAATTTATCATACATTTAGATTCCAATCTAACAGTTGTTCATAACTCAATTAAGTTTTCAGTTATAAATAGTTCTGATTGAATTCAATAAATTTGATTTAAATTAAAATCAGAAACCTGTTGCTACTTATTACCATTATACGAATTATTTCTGAATTTCATTAAATGTAGCCAATGATAAAATTTCTTATCTTAATTTCCATTGTATAAAGATAAACCAGGTTAATTAAATTAGTCAATATAACAATTCACAAATTAAAAAATTATCAAACAAATTGTTAACTTCACATCTACTGTATACAACCTCTTTTAAAAATTCTCTTAAAATAGCATTTCACAATATCAATTATTACGATTTAAATACCATGGAAACTTACAAAATTCGAAATAAACAGAAAAAGTCTGGTTTACACTTTTTACACAAAAAGTGCCTGTTATCTTTCACATTTGTTTTTCATAATTAATTTAATTAATTAAAAGTTAAAATAATTACAATAACAAAACTAAATAAATATCACCTTTTTATTAGTTGACAAATAGTATAAAATAAAATTTTATAATATTAAGGCCATTATTATGTGTGACATAACACATGTCGTTAATTCCATTGAGAATTATCACAATTATAACTAGAACGAAATATACAGTGGAAATAACCAAATAGATACACCCGTCCACATACAAATTTCAGTCGTTATGTTTATATAGTGTTTGTTAATATTATTGTTTATTTATTTATTTGTAAATTTATTTATTTAATTTCAAGTTGTTTTACTACATATACACATAATTCCCGCCTTGATAATTTTAATTCGCTTTTCGGGTTGAAAACGTCTCTATCACATGTTTAATTTTGTTTTGTTCCGTTGCTGATAATCAGATTAGACAATTAATTTTTTTATCGATAACTCGATTATAGTTGTCCCCTATTTTTAGCATTATTTTTAAATTTAATTACATAATTGAAAATATTCAATAGAGTCCATTCATAGCGAGTTTTTAGTCTAGTTCTGCCCTATATGGAATCAAAACCCAAATATTCATTCAAAAATATAATGCAAATGCGTACTTGAACTTGTACGAATTAAAACACATCAGATATGCAGCTAACCAACCGAATAATAAACTTTACAAATTCTGTCAATCTCATTTTTATCGTTATCGAGTAACCAATTTTTGGATTTTTATTAATTACACTGATTTATCATATATTTGATTTTGTTGCACTCTGTAAAACTAATTTTCAAAAAAAATTACTCACATTAACCGTATTAACTTAGACGATGGCAATACTAATTATTAATATCAATATATTTTTATTCTCAGCCCAAAACAACGCCTTGTATTTGCTCTCTGCCTCGAAAATAATCATAATAATTTTCAATGAACGATCAGGTAGAACACAATATATCTACGTTACACAGGCTCTATTCTTGTTTTATGGGTCTTTTGATAAGGTGGCCACACTTGACTGGTATATTCTACCAAAGGATTAACGAATGTAATGTAATGTACATCGAGGTGCAATCACCCAGAATAACCCACAACTTCGTAATTTAATGTACACTTGTAGCGTAAGCTTTCGAAAATTCGTTAGAACACCGTTTAACAAAACGGATAGCAACATTAACTATTTAGCTGCCTAAATCTCGGATAAATAACACAAGGAAAACTGGATTACCATTAATAAAATAATCTCTAGATGTTGATTGAATTTGCTTGTGAGGATAGATAATGAATTGACAGTGTCCACGTTTAATTCATGTAAGTTCTTCATACACCACCAACAAACATATTTTTTTTAAAGTAAAGTTCACTTTATTTTTCAACATAGTCTTCTTTTAGCTCGATACAATTATTCCAACGTTTTTTCAAGTTCATAGAACCTTCTTTAACATATGATTTATTATTTTATCATTTGATCCAAATCTCCTTCACAAGGGGCTGAATGGGGAATCTTCAAAGCCCAATTCATCCAACTTTTTGCTTTGTTTTCCTTGATGAATGAATGTGATGATGCATTGTTATGATGAAAGAACACTTTTATTCTTCAAATGTGGCCTTTTTTCCTTAATTTTCTCATTCAAAGTACCTAATCAAAATCTACTTAAATAGAGTTATTCGCAATCTCTCATTGACGTGTTGATTGTATTGGTTACTGTAACACAGTAACAATACAACGTAAATTTAAATTTATGTTTCATTTTTTTGTTTCTGCACCAAACACAATAGTTCGTTTCACCAATACAACTTTAGTTAATTTTTGGTTATAAAAAACTAGTTTGTTAAAATTAAAAATAAAAATAATATTTAGACATTTTTTATGGGCGGTTTAAATTGAATAAATCATCTTAAAAAATTAGTTCATAGAAAAATAAAATTAATAAAAACATGTAATTAGACATACTCGTCCATTTATTTAAATTTTTTAATAATATTATTTGTTATCGTTATGTTATTAAGACAAAGGTATTGTAAAAAAATTGACAAAAAAGCGTTGATCCATCGTTACAAAATATAAGTTTCAACATATAAGAAAAACTTCACCTACCCAATTCACGTATACAAATATGACATAGGACGTTATATTGTTGAATGGTAGCCCGATTTTTAATTATAATTTAAATAAATTAATAACTATATATCTTATTTTCATTTAAGAATCAAATATAAATGCTCACACCCCAATTAAGTTTCCAAGCTGGAGAAATGGCACTGTGCAGTTTACATACCAAATAAATAAAAATATATCGACCTTTCATTCTCATCCAGGTTTCAATAAATTCAGTAACCACACTGTATAATATCTGTCTGTAAGAGTATGATTTTACCTGAAAGTGCATTCGAAATTGCAAAACCACATCTCTCAGAGTATTTACTTGATTATCCATGTTTTTCTGGTATTAAATTGTTTATTATTGAATCAAAAAAAACTCAAAATTTTAAATTGTTTATTGAATTTTTTTGTTAAGGTTTGAATTGAATACGTCCCGAAACTGGATAGTTTACATACATTTAAAAATCGCAACTATTTATTGGCATTATAAATATTTTATTTACTTATACGTAACATACATATATTTACAGAAATAAAATTCGAAAATATTTTTGTTCGATGTATCACCGCTGGAATTTATAAGATTAATTTGAGGATCGTTCTCCACAGTTCTAAGCTTGGAAAATGTTTGGCAAACTTTCCCGTGCGTTTTGGCATATTCGACCCTGTTCGCCACGATTGAAGATAAAGTGACTTGTTGTGCTTGGTTTGTACTTCATTTTATGTTATGAACTTATCTCCAATAAAATCAAAAATCACTACATATTTACCAATTTTCAGATTACTTTACATGAAATAGTTTCCAGCAACGACTGATATAAATAGCAATCTTCTTTTTCTTTTTTGTATTTTATCTTTTTTTTTAAAGAAAATATTAATTATCCAGTGGATTTAATGTCCTTTGAAGGTCAATTAATACCCTCATTCATGCGTACACCCACCCATTCACATACTCACAATTACAGCATACCATCTGCACATTTCAAGCTGCATGTCAACTTGTACACTGACATGAACGGTCGGCGCTGAATTTTGCACTCCAACAGAGGGTCGTAGTTTTATTTATTAACAACGTAATCAAGGACGAAATTTTGTTTTGCATCCAGCCTCTGGTGGGATTCGAACCTAGTATCTGCCACCTGAATAATATATGGTGCACCGTTGACTTAGGTCAAAACACATAGTAAGGTCAACTACCAATAATAAAAATTAGATGATATATGCACCATGTTTATCAGAAATGGGACAGTTCAAAGAAGAAATAGAAAACAATTTCCCCCTCTAGAATCCTTTATTTACTTAGATCAAAATTCATATATACAAAACACAACACGGCGATAGCCGATAATCGATTAATTCAAACGTCTTCAAAGATCCAACACAAATTAGGTTTAATACGAATATCTCGGAACAAATCGGTAATGAAAAATGTTAATAATACAGAAAACCCTCAAATAACACGATTAATTGGTTCCCTGTTCTTTGAAACCGTGTTGTTCGAGACTACAAAAAATGGGAGTGTAAATAAAAAAAAACGTTACATTTTAATTTTTTTTTGTTTTTATGTACACAACACAAAATAAAAGAGAAGAGAAATAAGAATTAGTCGAAAATCGCGTAGTTTGAAACCGTGTAATTCGTGGGAAGGTATCCGTGTTCTTCAAGTACCGTGTTCTTGGAGGGTTGTCTGTATAGAAAAATATTGGTGCTTACACCAAAATAGTTATTTGAATTTTTGACTCGTAGATGGAAAATTTGTAAGAATCCCAACAATCAGTTTCGAACGGATGAGATTATTGATTTGAAAAAATCAGTCTTCTCATCAGGTCGCGACGACTGATGTTGTATTACTTTACACTGGAGTATTGTCTATATATACGACAATACCAAGTATTTTTAGTACTAGCGAATTACTGCTAGCCTAACGAAATCGATTCTTTCATATTTTTTCATCTATGTTTCATTCGCACAATTAACTTTTCGTGTTTTTTACGAATTTTATTTTTATAATTTTTTTACTTTTGTTTTCTGAGAGAGTACTGAAGATAGACCAATGTACGGAACAATCACAATAAAACCCATTACAATAGAAAACAAAAGTAAAAAAATTATAAAAACAAAATAGTTAACTTTAAAAAAACGCATTCATTTGCAAATCCCTTTATCATTTCTAGTCATGTTTAAAATCCTAATTGAATTAAAGCTAAGGTTTGTTTTTAGAAATACCAGTAACTTTTTGAATCCTAAAATAACTAAATAATTAAATTTTCGCAATATAAAATTCCATAAAAACATAAAACGTTATCGTGATTGTGGGTAAAATTTAAAATATCATAGATGGTTAATTTAAACAAATTGGGAGCCTCAATTATTGCTAAAGAAACCTAAATTTTGTAAACTAATATTAAGTATAGTAAGTTGATATATTATGTTTGACTTACGAAAATAAAAATTAAAAACTGAAAAATAAAACTGTACACATGCACGATGGTTCGGCGCTCAACTCTGCATTCCAACAGCGCGTCTTAGTTGTGTTTATTATCATCACCGATCGTAATTGATGACGAAAACTCACTTTGCATCCATCAGCCTGGTGGGATTCAAACCCAGTACCACCCGGTCCAAGTTCCGAAGCTTTAACCACTACACTACTAATCCGGTGGTTCTTTGAATTCGCTCCCCTTGATTATCACAAACGATACGTACATTCATAAAGTCTTGTACAATAATGTTTAGTATCCTGTGTCCTTGATTAAATTCTTTGATTTTATTACCATGTGCCTTCTCACTGTAACATATTCAAAATTTTGTTTCCTTTAAAGAATACAGGGAATAGTTTTACACGTGCGTATCACAACGTTTTCTGGTAGAGTTTAAAGATAAGAACCGGTTTCAAAATTTTTTGTTCCGATTCTTTCCGAATTCCGATTAGTTAGGGCACTTTACGACGATATTGAACTGTGGCTTCAGCATTATCTGATATGACAACAACTTCTTTTAAACTATAAAATTTCCTTCTGCATTTGTTACAAATTCAAATGAAATTTATTATTTCACGATTTAAAATTTCAGTTATAAATTTACGAAGAAGATTCATTATATTTTTGCAAGCAAATAATCATTTGAAAAAAATTCAGTTTATTTATATGTCCGTTTCATTTACATTCAGCGGCGTTTTCTAGTGATGTTCTAGTCATTCGCCGAACGACGATATAATTCATAGTATTGGTAGTGTTATGATGGAATCCATCGAATCCGAAATATCAAGTTCTAAACTTGTGTCCATTTTGTTGGATGAAACAACAAGCGTGTGTCGAAAATCTCAACTTTCTGTCGTTTTCCGTTACGTTTTAAATGGTCAAATAATGGAGCGATTTTATCAGTTTGTCGATGTCAGTGCAGATCGTACAGTCGTTGGTTTATCAATGCATGTAATAAAATATATTAAACACTAGAAAATTGAAAATAAAATTATTGGACAGGGTTATGGTGGAGCTGCGCTTATTTCTGGAGAACGTAGTGGCGTTCAAACACTAGTGAGAAAAAGTTTCCATCGGCTAAATTTATTCATTGCAATGCGCATGATTTGAATTTGGTTCTATCTAGATCGTTAGACTTTATAAAGCAAGTGAATTTTTTTTTAAATCACTCTGGAATATTGTCATTTTTGGACACTCCACCAAAAGAACAAATGCCCTTGATAAAATTGTACGGCGCCGAATTCCAACCGTGTCAACTACTAGCTGGAACTTTTCCTCAAGAATAGTGAAATACCATTGTCACTTACAAGGATGATTTTTAAGATCTTTTTCAGAACCTAATAGATTCATCTGACGCATAGGATTCCGAAACAACTCTAACTGCCAGGGGCATATTGCAGTTTCTGAGTTTATTTGAAATGGCTTTCTTGAAATGTTTATTTGAAAAATCTTAACAATTATTTTCGATGGTGTTTGGTTTTACAGATGTTTTGTTTTCAGTTATGCAAAGCAACAGCTTTAATACCAATATTAGCATAACCGAAGTTGAAAAAACGAAAGAGCGCCTAATCGAAATGAGGCATAAATTTGACGCGATTTATTCTGATCTTGTATCTGAATACGGCACGCCGGAAATAATCGACACAATTGTTATGCAAATAACCATAACGTAAGAGAGCTTGGGGGACTTGAAGTTCGTAGAACTACTCTCATGTGATAAATTTATTAACTTTAAACATCACTTTCCTTCGAATTTATTTAAATCGTTAAATGATTCTTTTGGTGCCCATTTTGATCAATGCCAGTTGCAAAACGAACTGGTCGTCTTATATGACTCTGAAGTATTTCAAAATAAAAGTGTTGCTTAATAACTGTATTAATTTTAAATACCGGTATGTGCCGGGTATTTTCGGAAACGAGTAACCTTGCAGACTTAATTTTGTCAATGCCATCAACTACATTCCCGGTAGAACGAAGTTTTTCAGCATTGAAACGAATTAAAAGTTATTCTCGTAGTACAATGTCACAAGAATGTATTCACGGGTTAGCCTTGATGTCTATTGAAAAAAGACTACTATTTGATTTAAAAGCAAAAGAATCCTTTCACAATGATGTGATTTTGAAATTCGTGGAAAATCCAATTAAGCTGACTCATCTTTAAGGAATGATGGTAAACTTTGGAGTAATTATAGTGTTAAAGTGTTTTTGTTTAATTTATAGATTGATGTATATATGACGACAAGGTTTGAAATATATTTAAAATTGAATTATAAAAGTATAAAAATTATAGTTTCTCTAATATTATTTTCTTAATTAATTATTATTTTAATCATTTTGGGTGATCAAAATCCGAAGCAGAACACCTTGAAGGCCCAACCATATATAAATATATATATATATATATATATATATATATATATATATATATATATATATATATATATATATATATATATATATATATATATATATATATATATATATATATATATATATATATATATATATATATATACGTAATGAAATATATAAATATAAATATGCGTGATGAGTCATAGTAAATATAAATAATATCCGTAAACCCCAAGATGACTCATAATAATTATTCAGTGCTCAAATATATATCATCTTAAAATATGTGCAAGATACATCGATGTTAAAATATCTTTCATCCTTAAATTAAATGAAAACGCTTTTAGGATTATCCTATATGTTGGATACAAACCTAAATATCAAATACATTACTAGGAGAAACTACTTAAAGTCGAAATTTCCGGCCGAAATTTTAGGCTTGAATACAGCCATTATCATTCGGTTGAAGTAGTAAAAGGTTTGTGCCATATTGTACCTTTTCAAAATAGTATAAAGAGCTGCGTTCATCAAATGTTATCGGCCAAAGAAAACGTAACGATATTAAATTAAGCTACAAATTTTGGAAGATTGGCAGATTGATTTAGATCCGTTTGTTTGAGTTAGATAACTAAACTTGCAAACATACACTATACATTTCATCTATATACAAGTTATTTGATAAGGATTGTAGATTAATTCCCACGTTTAAATTAAATATTATTAAATATTTCTTAGATAAATAATATTGCATACTATATGTTTATTTAAAAGTGTACGTTGGTTTATTTAATTAGGTTATAATGGTACACCTACCAATTGTATTATAGTGATAACAAGCGTAGGTGTCTACTTAAAATACTATGGTATTATATACGAGTTTAAATATAAACGCCTACACCTTTTACATTTTTCCAAAAGACATTCTTTAAAAACCATTGAGATATACATTTTATGGGTGTAACGTTGATACCTTAGTTTAGCAGCTTAGGATCCTTCACCTTTGTATGTGGACTAACCAAATGTAAATCTAACCAACATACTGTTAACGTTAGCCGAAAGTTTCCTGTCGAAAGGTGGTAATACAGATATTATGTTTGCCATCCCAACAGAAACCATTATAATATGTCGATAATGCAGGTTATATCGATAACAAAGTTTAACTTTAATATTCAACCGAAAAATGACGGCAATACAGATTTAAAAGTAACAAATGAATCATCAATTTTCTAAAAGAGAAATGTCAATAATAGACATCTATAAAATAGTAACGTTTAGCTGATGAAAGGTTTGTATATGAATATTTTGATCCGATCTGACTATACCAATTTGATGAACTATCACCCTACGTAGAATTTGATTATATCTTAA
This sequence comes from Nephrotoma guestfalica, assembly GCA_963691935.1. Classification (NCBI taxonomy): domain Eukaryota; kingdom Metazoa; phylum Arthropoda; class Insecta; order Diptera; family Tipulidae; genus Nephrotoma; species Nephrotoma guestfalica. Next base: position 133,078,982 of record OY829914.1, on the reverse strand, counting down.
AAAAATAAAAACTTCACCCCTATAACCTCATCAGACTGACCCCTAACCTATAATCATCTGCCTATGGTCATGGGCTATCGAATCGGCCTAGTCAGATTGGTGTCCATGTTGCAAAATCGCGAAAGATGGACAAGTTTGCTTGATAATTATTAAACTTCTTTATCGACAATTTTCGGCTGTATTAAACAGATATAGCATTTCACACCTATAACCTCAGCAGACGCACTCCTAACCTATGATCAAAAACAACCAATGACCAAGTACCATCGAATTAACATAGTCAGATTGGTGTCCATGGGGCAAAATGCTCGATAATTATTAAACTTCTTTATCGACATTTTTCGGCTGTTTGAAACAGATATGACATTTCACACCTATAACCTCATCAGACCCACCCCTAACGTATAATCAAACTGTACCTATGGTCATGGGCTATCGAATCGGCATAATCAGATTGGTGTCCATGTTGCAAAATCTCGAATGATGGACGATTTTATCGTCAGAAGAAGGGAAAAATAAAAATGTCTCCCCTATAACCCCATCAGACTGACTAAACTTCTTTATCGACATTTTTCGCATGTATGAAACATATATGGCATTTCACACCTATAACCTCATCAGACCCACCCCTAACCTATAATCAAAATCTGGCTATAGTCATAGGCCAGCGAATCGGCCTAGTCAAATTGGTGTCCATGTTGCAAAATCGCGAATGATGAACGAGTTTGCTTGATAATTATTAAACTTCTTTAAAGACATTTTTCGGCTGTATTAAACAGATATGGTATTTCACACCTATAACCTCATCAGACCCACCCCTAACGTATAATCGAAATTTACCTATGCTATCGAATCGGCATTATCAGATTGGTGTCCATGTTGCAAAATCTCGAATGTTGGACGATTTTATCTGCGAAACAAGGGAAAAATCACAATTTCAACCTCATTAGTAAACATGTGTACGTATATGTCTGGCATAGTTTTGAATTGCAAACCACTTTCACGACAATTGTAAACCATTTGAAGCTTGATCATTTTTAAACTTCTTTAATGGCAATTTTCGGCTGTATGAAACAGATATGGCATTCTTTTTATTACTATACGTTCTCTAATTGGCCGTATGCTGCTATATACACATAAAACAATAAATTCATATCGGTTAAATTGCAAATTGTATTTGTTGTGTGTTAATGTACATATGTTTTCGGCAGACTTTGTAGTAATTTAGTCACTTTCGGCTAAGATATTTCAATGTAATATATCGTTTGTTTAACTTTCGGCTGAAGTAGTTACGACACTATCTGCATTATCGTATTTTCACTTTCGGCTAACTTTAACAAGGTCAAACCAAAGGACTATAAACCAACTATAAAACGAAAAATCGAAAACCAACTTTCACAGGAACTTAGTACTTTAAAGAACTCTCTAAAAATGTAACTGTTGCTTTCAAGGTAAATTAATTTTTGTTAATAAATTTTTTGTAATTTTTACTTTTTGTTTTCTATTGTAATGGGTTTTTTATGTGATTGTACCGTACAATTGTTCCGTTGGTCTATCTTCAGTACTCTCGAATTAAATACACAATCATAGGAAATTATTCCATTTTAGCGTCAATCTAGTGACAAACGACTATGATAATCGACACCTACTTATACACAATGAACTTCTCAACCACCCCATCCTTTTTCGTCCGTTATCGCTGGACCGCGGATAAATTTGAATTTTTGACTCATAGATGGAAAATTTGTAAGAATCCCAACAATCAGTTTCGAACGGATGAGATTAGTGATGCGACCTGATGAGAAGACTGATTTTTTCAAATCAATAATCTCATCCGTTCGAAACTGATTGTTGGAATTCTTACAAATTTTCCATCTATGAGTCAAAAATTCAAATAATAAATTTTGCAGCAGGAATCATAGGAGAAAACTGATTGAGACTGATTGCCTTAAAATTCCTAGTCGGTACTCGAAAAATGCGCTCAAGCAACAATGCGATACGTATTACTTACTGTTATCTTGCACACAATGAGTCACATGTAAATGACTGTAAATAGTCTCTAAAATCGTCCTATATTTTTCTTAATGATCATTGTTTAGTTTAAGCAGAGTATGTAATGTTTTAAAGAGTAAGGAAACAGAGGAAAATTGTTTACCCATTTTTATGCAATTTAAGTGGATTATACAATATACTTACCCGACAATTTTTTATTTTATTTGTATTGAATATTGTCGTATTCGTAACTTTTGATAGATAACGTTAAAAATTAGGATACATAAAGATGTGGTAGTGTAGTGTTTCACCAATTTAAATTGCATAAGCCACGCATGAATATCCACGTACTCTTTGGTTTAAGTAAATAAGGTAACTTTATCCAAAGTATTTACTCTACAACAAAATTGTTTATCAAAGTTAACTGACAATTTTATTTATAAAGTTATCAAATACCCTCACTAAATAACAATATAGAAGTTGTTAACAAAAAAATCTAAAGAATTTTAAGGAGCTGCTTTGTGTTACCATTAAGTAACTCAAATTTACCATTTTCACTTTCATTTTTAGTTAAAATCTTTATGATAATAAAGGCCAAATTGTGTAAATTAATCTAACCAGAGATGAATTACCAAAATAACTAATCGGTTGATATTCATTCCATGAAATACAACCTTAAAAGGAATTTGACTTAAAAAAAGTTATTGTTGAACTTTTGAAAAACCATATTTAGAAAATTAAAAATTAATAAGCACCGCATAATTGTAATAAACGCATCCTGTCAACATACATTATTTATTTTCCTGAAGCCAAAAAAGACATTTTGGAAAATAAAAAATAAAAACACAAAAAACTACCATCTGATGTCTCCATCGAAAACAAGCATAACAATTCCTATGTACTCCTCCTGATTTGTATTCAAATCAAGTGTGTCGACAGGCATTGTCGGTTGGTGTATTCATATTTGTTATTTTTTTTTGTTTGTTGGTTAGTTATATTTAATTATTCAAATTAAGAAAATTTTCTCTTCTCGTGAAAAATATGGAAGTAAATGATTGAATAGCCGAAAAATATTTAGTCAAATGATTTATTACACAGCATTAATATTATTATTAAATGGTTCTGTGCACAGGTTCAAGTACACATTAAAATTGATCCTTTTATTATATTACGTGCCTTATTAAACACCATGTGTGTACATAAAACAAATAACCAGAAAAATTGAGCACAACACAATCTGAATTCATTTGGTTCTTCCGTCCTCTCTTATATTTCGTATTTTAGTTAATGTTGGTGAGTTTCTTTAAATGGAATATGCGGAAATAAAGAAAACAATGAAATATTTCTTACAATGGGCTGTGCAAGTAAATAGATTGTGTTGGTTCTTTTCTTTTCGTTTTATTTCAATCCAATTAAAAAATAAACTTAAAATAAAATAATAATAATATCCTTGGCATAGAAGATTCATGGAAAAATCAAATAGACGGGACTATAAACACGAAATGCTTTCGTGGTATAGGTTGATTCAGCACGCAAAGTTAAAATTTCAATTAAAATACCAAAATACGAAAAAATAGTTGTTAATAATACATTAATATTATATATTATTGATTTGGGTGTATTAGTTCAGATTAAATATTTAAGATTGAAATATGTATAAGAATATTTTACACTAGCAATGTACGGTTCATGGCAATTCTTAGAAAAATATAGTAATTATGGTTGTAGTGTTTAGTTAGATGACGCCCTTTTACTATAAATAAATTATTAAATATTTGGCTCGTGTAACTTGAGTACACTGCCATTAGAGAGCTACCGGACACGTCGATTTTTTATAAACGTATCCTAACTAGACATGAGAATACGATCGTGAAGCCATCTTACCGTGATTTAAAAATACAACTGTTATACTCATTTAAAGCAACTTAGATATATACATTTGATGCACGTGCACACTACCTGTATTATACATATGAGTCTTATAGGATCAAAACATCATCTTTTCCATCTCAAGTTGTTCGGCGGAAAACACAAAAATCTAATATTTTGCATATCTTTGGGAAGTAAAAGATATTAATTGTCAATATTTTTCATACTTGTTTTGCAATCACAAAACAATAGTATATTGTGTAATTAGGAGGAAAAGTACTGCATTCCCGGACGATAGTGGCAACCACGGGAGTCCGGGAATGCACTTTTCCTCCGAATCGTACATACTATTTTTTCTCCGATCGGACTTTAAAACGAATATAAACGCAAAATAAAGTTTAGTATTATTCATTAATTATCATATTAAGAAATCAAAACAAAGTAAAAATCGAAAATAATATAAAATTATTGCTTAGTTAGCCACGACATCATAAGACATAATACATTTTGTTTTTTTTCAAAAGTAGTTAAGTTTGTGTACCTATTTGATTTATAAAAAACGTGTGAACGAAATTTAAGGGATATGGACAGTGAAAGTGAATTATTCTTATCTTGTACCCCGCCCTTATCTTGTTTAAATGCGTTTGACCTTACTCGTATAAGTGTACTTTTATTTCTTCTAAACAATTAAAAATCCATACGGGAATATATTTCCGGCCTAGGCCAGAAAAAATATTCTCGTACTATTATTACTTGTTGCTTAGCAACAAATACAACATACTGGAATCATGAGCTTTTCGTTTCGAAAAAACAACGGAAAGATATATTTTTCCTACGATCGGAGAAAAAATAAATTGTATACTTTTTTCATAAAAACATAAATAAAAAATGAAAAGATTAAATAGTTCAGGAAAAGGAACATTTTGAAAATGAATGACCCAGAAAATGATTCTAATTTAGTTTATACAATAATTTAGTACAGAAAATAATTTCGTAAATTTCAATTCATTTTATTTAAATAATATTAAGAAAAATAAAAATATAATATGATGAAAATACGTTTTTTTTTTGTTTAGATCCTTAGATCGATATCTACTTCTGGCATTTCACAGATTTCATCGTTTTTGATATCTTCTACATGTATCTTCTACAATCTTGCATTCGCCAGTTTTCTCCAAAATGTTTATTGAGAAGATGCTCCACATCATTTTTCTTTTCTGGTTTTAAACAAATTCCAATTGGTAATATAGCAGGCTTCGTATTTATTAAAATTTTATTTTTCTTTAAGACTGATTTAGCAGTTCCAATATCCAATTTATAGTTTGGTTCTCCCTCGAATGAGAATATTACCAGACTTTTTTGATTTATTTATAATAAATCGTTTAGCCGAGTTAAATTTGAAATGCCATTGCGCTGTCGGTTTAAAAACTCTGCGATTTGGCTTTTCCAATCCATTACTGTACACTGATCACTCCCTAATCTAATTATCGTCCCTTGTTCTTTATAAATTTCTAGATATTCATCTAGATTTATTATGGTTTCTCGAGCTTTCACTTTCTTTTCGACAAAAGCGAATCCTCGATCTGGGGGTATAAGTGAATGTCCTGGGACGGGCAATATTATTGCAAGCTTTTCTATTCAGGTTGGAGCATTAATTCGTAGCCAAAATATTAACATACCCATCATAATTTAAATTTTGTTTTGGGCCGACGCGATTTTGTTTGAACCTTTCGGACGCTCGTTCTCATACCATATAAAAAATACGTTATCTGTAGTTGGAGAAGCTTTGGTGGACCCGTTAACTATACCAAAATTGTACAGATACACTTGACGGCTGTAGTAAGCTGCCTGATCCGATAGTTTCGGTAGAATCATATTTTTCTGGTAATCAAAACTAAAGGTGAGCATGTATGGAAACCCCTCTTTCGCCAACTCGAAAAAAGCTTTTGCTTGTAATCAACGAACTCGTTTTTCAATTAATAATAAATTTTTTTGTTGCGGTTGTTTTTCAATTTGTAACCTCTCTTGAAGCGGCAAACATGTGGATTATACATCAGTGACCGGTGATTTAAAACCAATATTAAAATTAGTATTAAAAATATGGCGAAAGTAGCTTCTTTTAATGTCGGTTCCCGGATTTTCACTGCAAAAGTGCGGTACATACCATTAATTGATAACGCAGATAGTAAATACTGTCGCCCCGTGTATAATGGATTTCAAGCACCTTGTATTTTTTTATAAAACTAATTATTTGTTATTTTTTGGGCAAGAACTTGTTGGTTTTTCTGTCGCCTCCTCTTCGTTCAACAGGTGCCGATCCAGTGATCATATGACGCGCACATACAACGTTTATTCTCAATTTTGTTATATTAAGTATTCCCCAAAAAATGCTTTGGCAAACTCTCAGAAGTTTGCCATCATTTTTCGAATAAAATGTTCTACACAAAACTTTTTGCCCGACCCATGTTTTCTTCTATTAGTATTCTTCGGAGAGTGAATACTATACATTAGTAGAAATGCGTCTTGCTCTAATTTTGAGTGGGCTTTGAAGAACCCCTTAGCAAACGAAATTGCGTCAGCACCACGATTTTTTTTGCATTTAAACAACGTATTCTCACTTTTATGATTGCATTTCGGCATTGTTGGCAATCGCTTTACTTTATACCTGACAAAATGTAGCATATTATAGGTAATGATTGACGGAATAAAATTATTTAGTCCATAAATTTAGTAAAATGCTCACCTGTTCTGTTTTGCGATTTCCCTTTTCCAATTGGTTTTGTTTACTTTGTGTTTTCTCGACCGACCATTGCCAACTTCTATAGGCGAATCCACAGAATCCATATCCATAAACTAATCAACAGGATTTATCACTAATTTTTAATATTAAACAATTTTAAAATAATATTAAGTGCTTAATAAAATAAACTACCAGCCACATTCGTTCAAGTTTTAAAAATTGTGTGAATTTGTCAATATATTACCGTTACCCATTCAAAACGTATTTTTTAATTTTTTTTTTTGAAAAGAACTGTTTTGAAACCAATGAAGTAATTTCATACAGGAAATGGTTAAGCTTTGCAACCAAAGGGTATGTCAGAAAAGGTGAAGTTTTGAAACAGTCAAAACTAGAAAAAGAAATGGTTTTGAAAAAAGAAGAAAACGCGTGATTTTATAACTGATATTTTTCTCAATTTATTGAGTTTTTTGAGAGTAACAAAACGACATAATCATTTCAATTTTTGCTAAAAGATGATGTTTTGATCCTATAAGACTCATATATCTATGTTGATGTACCCTAATTTTAATCTTGATGCCGACGAAAACCTGTATCATTAATTTATTGCGAAATCTTCTGAATATGATAATTTTGTCATGACATGAAAATATCTATTCTGTATCTGGGTATCAAGAGTTTTTGGAGTTTAGTTAGATTTGCTAACTGGTTGCGTAACCTGGAAGGTCCCGTATTAAACCAGGCTTAATCTAGAATCGCTATTTTCCTCTAAAACTGGAAGACTATTAACATTCTATTTTACATCTTAACTTTAAGCTCAATATTTGGATTTTTTGCAATTAAAATAAATAAAACGCGTTAAAGCCTTTCATAAGAGGCATTTGAATTATTTGCTTAAAGACCCACCTCTCCTTTAATATTATCTAAAAATCCATAAATAAAAAAATAAATCTTGAACTTGATACTCATATTGTTCAGACTACTTTTTACTTGACTATCGCTAAATATTGTATCTATAAAAAGTTTCGAGGCGCTACATCAAGAAGTGTTGAAGGCCACAAAATGACAAAACATAAATTTTGACATAGTCAAATTGTACATTATCTAAATTCACATGCCGGTAAACATGATGTGCATTGTCATTTGGTAGAAATAATAATAATAATATTGCACCATGAATCAAATTATCAGTTTACCTATTTGAACATTCAATTCCTAAACTTTTACCTTCGACGTCCGACGAATAGTCAGGGAACTCCTAAAACAAAAAAAAAACCGAGTGTCGGAGAGCAACGGTAAACTAAGATGAGATCTTTTATTTTCTTTGAGTAAACTTCTCAGGTTAAATAACCAATAATAAAAATGTTAGTAACAAGATATAAGCATCCCAATGTTCAACAAGGCTCGATAAAAATTATGCACTGCATGTATATCCTATTTAAGGTAGGAGATGCGAGTGAAATTTAGCCAAACTTATAATACACAATTTTATTGATACTACCGTGAAGAGTGTCTTTCAGAGCTATGCTATTGACTAATAAATGGTGTTTCATGCGATTAAAAAATACAATTCTAAATGTAATTCTTAATGATTGGCTAAATAAATTCCGAAATAATTTTCACTTAGATTAAAAATAATGTACATACATGGCTTCTAATGGGTCTCAAACGGTTGTTGAATAATACTAAAAATTACATTTTTTAAATTGGCAAACGGAACACTCCAAAGTTATTAGAAGCATTTTCCAGAAATACACGGACTGCTTAAATCCCAAATAGACAGCGACATGATAGTTCAATGGGCTTCTACTAATGGGCAATCCATATTTTCCAGACATTCGCTATCAAATTCAGTTGTATTGCCGAACTACTTAGATTAAAACGACAGCCATAAGAAAGCTACAAAAGTTTTTAACGTTTCATTTTTTTTAAATTAGCTATATGGACATTCCAAAGCTATTCTACATATTTACTAGGTATTTGTCATCAAATTAAGTGGTAGCATCGAACTGCTTGGATCCATAAAAGTGTCCTGAGGGGAAAGATTTAATGGCATAAGCTGCTAGACCCAATGAAGAGGTCTAGTTTTGGCCATTTTAACGGCCGAAATGCTCGAATGAGTGCTCGAAAATTGGACCCATAGAATGGATCATCTAAGAGTCCGTCGCGGACAACATTTAAAAGAAATTATTTACAATGATTAAATGTCATAAACCGAACTTACGTCACAAATACAATTTTTGATTATTAAATTGATTTTAATGCGTTTTATTTCAAAAAAACTTCCACAAGCTCTTATTGGATCACCTTTTATAAACGATTTTTAATTTACACCTCTCCTTTATTATTTTTATTATTTTCGATGGTTTCCATGTTGTTCACTCATCATAAAATGATTAATGATAAAATGATTTAATATATTTTATTTTAAAGAAATTACAATTTTGTCCCTTTTTTCTGTTTGTGATACTTTATATTATATTAAGTTTACATTACAACCGATTGACTTGATTAGACAAGTTTTTGAATCGTCAGTTCAGTACAATTTCAACCATGAATCGCTTCACACATCGCTTCAAATATCGCGGCCAACGGGCATCGTCTGACAACACTATTCGCCGTTTGGGGTCGAGTTTTGTTCAGCATGGGACGTGAGAGATCGTCAATATGCCGTTAACTATCAAGACGTTTTAATGAACTGGTTGGGTCAGAGACAGAGCGTTGCCCAGAACCCAAAAGTGTCGTATCGCCGCCGTGCTCAATTGTTTGGCGTCAGTGAAACCACTTGAACCAGTTTGAAGTATGATTTGCATTTGTTTCCGTATAAAGTGCAATTAACATAAAGAATATTGCCGAAAGACCATCCACTGATCTGGCGGTGTTAATCTAGTGCAGCTAGCTGGCGGTGTTAATCTAGTGCATCTGCAGCTAATTCACTGCATTTATGGAACGGATAATCTACACGGGCATCATGAAACGCTATTGCATGATCAAAAAGTGACTCTTTGGACAGGCGTTTGCGCTAAAACCGTCATTGGGTCATATTTTTTTCATAGAAAACAGAACAGTTAATGGAAATCGAGATCGGTGGTTGTTGGCTCATTATGTCTGCCCGTAAATTCGTGAAATAGGTCTTGATTGATTACTGGTTTCATGAAGACTGTGCGACATGCCACACTACAATTCAAATAATTATTTTTCTGCAACGAAAATTCTCTGAACGTCAGATGTCGAAAAGAGGCGACATTGACTGGCCACCCAGATCTCCAGATTTGACCCCTCCGGACTTCTTTTGTGGGGTTATTTGAAAAGGAAAGTGTACGCTAAGCCTCAGACCATTGACGAGCTCAAGGCAAACATTCGTGCCGAAATCACCGCTATACCGCCCGAGATGCTCGAAAAGGTAATGGAAAACACAACAAAACGAGCACATTTTGCTTTGGCCAATAAAGGCGGTCACTTAATTGTTGTTGTATTCAAAAACAAGTTCAAATAAATTGCAAAGGACCAAATTAAATAAAAATACCTCATATATAGTTTTCGGTTGTTTATTTTCCAAGTTATTCCGACATACCGACATAAAAGATGGCGCACCCGTTACTAGTTTCGAGCATTCACTTTTTGTCATTAACTATTTTTAATAGAAAATCAATTAATATAATATAAATTATCACAAAAAGAAAAGAACAAAATTCTCATTTATTCAAAATAAAATATATATATTATTCCATAATCACAAGCAACATTATGGTGTGCTTTGTCATGGTCAAGAGGAGTCCGATTAATTCTAAGGTCTGACAATGCTGGATTATGAAAGAATGTAAGACTGCCTTCTGCTCCAATCGCCATTCTCTATTTGCAGTTTAAGTTCGTGAAAGATGCGTTATATTTTGCTAGACAAAGCCACTTTAAGTAGGATGGGATTCTTCGGGGTATGAAACTAAACGATTATTTATTCTACAACCCCACGACTCAACTTTGCCAAAACTAACTTTATTATATGTGGGTATGTGTGTGTGTGAGCACTGACTAAACAACAACATTCAACGAACTCAGTTTTCTAAATTTTAGTTATCTAAATTTGTTTAAAAGGCTAATAATATGAACAGATGTCTGATTATACCGAATAATATTACGGTTAAACTGTGGTAAGTATTTATTTTAAGTAAAGCCGTACGATTCATCTCAAGCACAGGATAAGGGTCAGGTCTTCTTATCCCAATTTTCTTGAATATTTCACTTCTGCTGGAGTAGTTTTCTTTTAAATGATTGCTGGTTTTCCAAATTTCCGTTATGCTTATTGATTTTATCAAAAGATATTCAGGTTGCGACATATGTCTTCCTCACTATACAAATAAACTACCTTCACTGTTAATTTATAATTTCGCTTTCAATGTATCACTACTATTTCGTTCTCGCATGGGGTTCTTTGTGATGTGTCTGTGGAAAATAGAACGATGAAAGTTATTATTACTGATATATCATAGTCCATTACCAATTTTCCAATAAATTTTGTCAATGAATCGCTTAATAGAAGTGATCAACGTGCTCAAGGGATTTGCGGCGTAGATCAGAAAAAGGTAAAAAGGTCAATGTCAAATGAAAGGGGACTTTATGGATTATATTAACAGAGTTTATAAACCTTACTTCGTCTGGAAAAGGTTTTAACTTAAAAATCGCAATCCAATTCAATTTGAGAATTTTGGGGTGCCAGAACATTTAAGCGGGCAAATAATTGACAATTTGGATACCATTGTAAACATTCTAAAAACGGTCTCAAAAATTCATAGCAAAAATGATTTTAATTTGCAGACTCTAAACAATTTTAGTAAATGATTTAAAATTTAAGGACCCATTTGCCTTTACCTTTCTCAATTTATTCGCACTAAGCACGCCTTTCCAATTACCGATAATACACCGATAATATTGATGTACGCCTTTTCACGTAACAAATCCGCCGATGAAACAACAACAACGGGGACTTGGCACCGATAATTCGATGTTATATCACAGTCCAATAATAAATCATTTCATTCCGATTTTTCGTATCGTCGAAGCAGAAGCGCTCTAACTGCGCGATTAAAACTCGGTTATTATTACATTAGGTTTGGTTTCTTTTAATCGTAAAGACAATAAAATAAATTGTACAATTAAAAATTTTAAACCTTACAATTACAAAAGTAGAACTACATATATAACTGCTTCTTTATATTCACGTATTTATTTAAATGTATGGCAATTAGTGTAGTAGTTAAGTAGCTTTTGACCAGGAGGTGCTGGATTCAAATCTCACCTGTGGAGTGCAGATATCACACCCAACCATCTTCAATGTCAGAAGCAGTGAGTGACTTCGAACAAATGGAAGTGTGAATATCTTTGTATGGCAACGGGCCGCAACGAATGCCAATTCTTCCGAACAGCCACCTCTAATAATAGATGGCCCAAATCTCTGATACGCGAAAAACACGAAAAGATGTGTCTTTGTTGTTCACCGTGCTGCGACCAAATAGATTTACTCAGAAATATTAAAATTAGTTAAGACGTTTCTATGTATAAATCTTAACATTTAATGATATAACTTAGAAATCATAAGTATAAAATAATTTCGGCCTGCTGGTAAATGTTTTTAATCTAAAGAACTATGTGTGCTACCTATAAGTTTTTCTTTGATTTAACTCGTCATTATCAGTTGTTTACCCTCTTTTATTCTTGTCTTTACGCCATTTCGTTTCATCCGAATTGAAAAATGAATTCCAAACAATACTGGCAGCGTTCATTACATGACACGTTTCATTTTGATTTTCTAGTAAATACTCGTATCTGATAAAATTACTTTACTATTACTAATTAATTACCAAATTTGATTTTGATTTAAACATAAACTTTTACGAAGACAACCAATTCCGATTACAAATTCAATTCCTTGCTCAAATGATTTGACAAAAAATGAATTCTAGAAATGTTCAAAGGTTATTGTATCAAATTCTATCTAATATGCAGATGTATAAAATTTGTTTCTGAACCATTTTTACTGATGAAACAAACGCATGCTAATTAATGCAGAGTTGAAAGTGGCTTAAGTTGGAGTTATCGTTCATGGAAACAGAGTAGCGTAAAGTTATTTTTAACGAGACGAGTAGAGTAGAAATTCACAATAGCGGCAATAAATTTTGAACAACAAATATGTATATTTAAAATAAAAAAGTATTATAAAATATTGTCAGGGCATATAAATATTCAAAACTGATTATTACGCACGAATAAAATTAAATTCATTAAGTGGTTTTCAAAATTTCAACTCAACCTAACTCTACTCCATGGAAACGACCAACGCCATTTTAGAATTAACGAACACCTAATTTCATGGAAACATGGTAAATATCTTAATTCAGTTCAGTTCTCTTCAGAAAAGGGAAAGCTAATCATTAAGTTAAACAATCTATTTTTTTGGCTGCTTTTATGAATATAAAGATTGCCATGAAAAAAAAATTGTGCAAATTGGCAACACTCAGTCAATCATCAACCGAGGTTATTAACTTAATTGAAGGAGGTTCAAATGTTGCTTAAAATTAATGGAATAGAAACCGTAAAAAATTAATAATTGTTCAAGATTTATAACGACGGCGGGATTATGATGACATACCACGATTTATGCTTGATAAATTTAAAAATTTATTTGAAGGAGGAAACAATAAACAGACTACTTCCATGAATCACTTTTATATAAATATTAAACCATAAATCCCAATTCATAAAAAAAGAAGTAAATTCAATATATACTCGGTTATATTCGTGTTGACAAAAGAAGGTGAAGTGTTCGTGTTAACACAAAATTAAACAAGGCTCTGATTTAACTAATAAATTGGAAAGAGATATGGTAATACTGGCTTCTTTTGAAGCATGATGTCGGTATTATTATAAATAATACTAGCGTAGCATTTTAGAAAATCTTTAAAACTTGTGACGGCTTGACCAGTTTTAGCAAAACAACTAAATAGGGAAAACGAAAAATCACATAATCCCTCTCAAAAGTATAAGGTTACTTAAGGAGCAAGTAAGCTTTGCACCACACACCTAACGTACTAGCAACGACCTTTATGAAGTTGGCTCCAAATTCTAGCCCAAAAATTTTGGATTAAAACCTGGCAACACTAATGCTAATGTTACAATTTAAAATAAATGAAAAATTTTAATACAAATTGTTGTGGTTCCTTATGTAATATAAGTTGGGTCAAAAATTCTAAACGATCATCTACTGCATCCTTAAGTGTCTGCCAAATATTTTGAATTTTTGATATGTTAAATCAAAACTTATTCTGTTACCACAGCAAAACTCCTATATTTTACTGTCAGCCCAAAAATAAATCTGTCGTGAAAAAATCAAACCAGCATGATAGATAGATATATAAACACTACTCTCAAATTTAAAATGAAAAATTAACGAAATAAATAATACATTTTAGTTCCATATCGGTTTATTTAGAGACTATTATAACCATTTATGTTAAAGTATACATCAGAGACTATATGACATAAACCTTTGTTGGGGAATCGGAGGCTTAAGGGCTCACCGTAGGCATTATATCGATGATAGTACCATTAAACGAAATATTTAATTTATGTACTATCATCGGAAGAATGACTACGGGGAGCCCTTAAAATTACAATTCCCCAACAATTGCTTATGTCGTATAATGCTCTGATGCATACTTTAATATAAATGTCATTGATATTCAGGGGTGATACACAATTTAGTCCGATACAAAATTAAAATTTAATACAGGTTTCGTTTTATTTTACTTTTTTGGGTTAAGTAATATTTTCTTTCATGATAGTATCACAACAGATTATTTTTTGGGCTGACATTAAAACATGGCGGTTTTTTTTTTGTTGGCAGAACAATTTTAGGATTGATATATAGAAAATTGAATCTTTTTAAACATGTTTGGGCTGACCAGTTTGTATATTGGGTTAGAATTTGGGCCAACTTCATATACATCAAGCAACGGCATTCAGTTTTCCATAGATCAAGAGAGAGTAGGTATAAAGCGAATCCCTTTATGTCCATTATCTCTTGATCAATGAAAAACTGACTTAAATATCAATTGGTAAATAACACGGAGACATCAATGAATATTTTTAAGTAATTTTCTAATCTTTTAAAATACCTTTTTGGGAACGGAAAATATTAAATGGGTACTACTGCTATATGGTCAATTTTTTCACACAACAAACCCGCTCAATTGAATAATAATTGTAAAATTTAAGTGATTTTGATTTTACAACAGAATATACCCCGTATAAAGAAACTACTTCCCGCTCGTACTGTTCAATTTCTTTAGCAAAACCACAAATCCGGGCCGGATTTATTCTATTCATTAAACAAACTAACTATTAAATCAATGGCGCCCTTAAATTTAAAAGTTAGACAAATATATCAGGCATATTAAGTATCCTTATCGCTAAGTAATATATGAAGATATTAATGGCGCACTTATTTAATGAAAAAAATTCTATCAGCTGATCCAATAATATTTTTCTCAATGTTTATGTCTTTTTTATTTTCAAAAATAAATAAATCATTAAAATATTTGTTTTTTTTTCAATGTAAAACGAAATTGAATAAAAATATTACCGTTACATTAGATGTTACATTACAGATTTTTAATTTTCTTCTATTTTATAATAATAAAGAAGCGGCGCCATATTTTGATTTTTCCTTTTGTCGTCATCAAAAAGAATATGAGTCTTGTTTTTTTATATTATTGTTGCGTTGTTTTTTAGTTTGGTTTCCTTGTTCGATTATTTCATTCGTATATTTTTTCTTCTTCATCTTTCCGGCTTTCGATCTTTCAAAGAAATAAAATAAAGTAAAAATCATTTCTTCTTTAAAATTATGTTCTATTTTAAGGTTTGTGATGAAATAATAATAACAAAATACACAAAAATGGAAAATATGGTGGGATGAAAATCTATTTTTTGTATTTTTCAATATAAATTCAGACGATTACAACACATACACACATAACCATATACGGGATAGAGAAAAATATTTCCCGTTTGAAGCATGTCACATTCAACATACACATTCATAACGGCACAAACATATTATATCCATTATATGTATTTCGATTCACTTTGAAAAAGCTCCGAAAATATACTACACATACATATTCATGTAAAACAACCAAAGCACTGTAAAAGAAAATTCTATGTGTTCATATAGGAATGAGAGGTCAAAAGGAATAAAATGAAAAACACACTTTGGGGTGAAACGAAGATTTTTATTTTATTTTACTTCTATTCATTCACTTTGGAAAAGCTCAAAAAGCTTTTTTTTTGTTTTTTGGAAAACAGAAGTTTATTTTTCGATTCATTTAAGTATGTATGTATGTGTGTGATGACGTCACGATTATCGTTTGGGAGAAAAATGATGAATAAAGTTCTGTTTTGTTATTCTTTGGGAAACGAAAATGGGAAATTAAAGATGGAGAATTTTTTTTTGTTAAATATGTTTGTGGAAGTTTAGGAAAAAAACGCCGGGGACAGTTTGCTTAGTATACATAATTTTATAGGTATGTATTATGAAGCAGTTGTATAGGTCACTGCAGTAAGATTTTGTTGCGAAGGCACAAAATATCCAGGATATTTCCTTAGCGTATATCATTCTTATTTGGCCACAGTACAGTAATACAGTAGTATATACCACCACAGGTGTTATATTTTATGATAATTATAAAATATAACACCTGTGATGGTAATCAATTGTAGTGCTATTCAATTTATGCCGGTTAGACCGGCTAGTTAACGCCACTTCCTTTACGAGCAAATGGTGACAAACTATAAGGGAGAAGGAGTAATAGTAATATTATATACTTTAATATTAAACATCAAAAGTATTCGAATTACAATCAAATAAAAGATTATCAAATATAAAAACCATTTTTTAAGAAATTATCACCTATCTTGCACTAGTACTTTAAGTTAAAAGACAAGTAACAGCAAGTTTGTATTTTATGAAAGAATTAAATTTTTAATTTTAATTAGCTTTCAATATTTTTTTCACTCATGTAATTATAGCAACCGTCTAACGAGTGCTATCATCACATGAGTGAAATAGTCACCTGTTTTATATTGCGTCGGTTATGTTTCAACTGCTGTTAACCTTTTAAAATATTTTACTAAGATATGTTGGTTCTACTGTACGAGGCTAAGGCCACTGCTAGCGAAGTTATTTTATTTAAATGTTTAACATGGTCAAAGCAAAATTATAAAATTTTATGTTTCCTTGTTATTTGACAATTTCAGTACAAGTAGCTTGTAGAATACCTAATACCTACATAATTAACAAAATTAAATATTAGCTCAACCTGTTAATTAAATAACTAATTGAATTGACATTGTTTCCATGTACAGCAATAATAATAAATTATAAGTCTTATGATGAACCATCAGCAATAATTAATTCATCCATCTAAAACAGGCACTGTCATATTCATCTCTACTTAAATTATAAACATATATTAATTATGTTATCTCGAAACTGAAAAATAGATTAAATTAAAGAAATGCCTCGATTCTAGAAGAACAAAAATTAACCAAGTAGATCAAATTTGTTTTTATGACATTGTTTCCTCGGCTAACTGTTGTCGTAAAAATCAAATTACCAATACACTTGTTTAAGATAGTCTTCATTAATCGATTCTTTAAATCAGTAGCCTACCTAACAAAAACTAAACTGTTAATTATTGTTATAAATATTTATTATTTTAAGCTTTCCAAAAAAAACTAAAATCTTAAATAAATATTACGAAATGCTAAGAACTTGGAAGATACCAAAATTAACTAGGTACTACACACAACGCCTGAAAAATTTCCGGTTTGACAAACAAACCAGAATTTTTTTTGGGAAAATACATTTTATTCATAAACATGAACTCGCTCTAGAGCGAGCGATCCAATCAATCCAACGACTCTCTAACATTTTGATGCCTTTTTTGTAGAACAATTTA
The DNA here is from genome assembly GCA_963691935.1 of Nephrotoma guestfalica. Classification (NCBI taxonomy): domain Eukaryota; kingdom Metazoa; phylum Arthropoda; class Insecta; order Diptera; family Tipulidae; genus Nephrotoma; species Nephrotoma guestfalica. The sequence goes on along the minus strand of OY829914.1, from coordinate 133,061,372 downwards.
TCTTTGGCTTCAAAATAAGCTGCAGTTTCTGCAATCGCTTCTTCACTGGAGCAAAATATCTTTTCCTGGAGCATTTTCTTGTGGTTTGCAAACAAGTAGTAATCGCTGGTGGCCAAATCTGGCGCAATTCAATGTAAATTCGTGCAATTTTTCCATTGTTGCGATCGATTTGTGACAAGGTAGATTGTCTTGGTGAAAGAGCAATTTTTCATGGACAAATGTTCGTGCAAAATATGACCAACACGTTCCATTTATATCTTTACAATGTCAGCTATCTCACGCAACTTCACTTTACGGTATTTCAAAGCAATTTCGTGGATTTTTTGGAGTCACTGCCTCATTTGGGCGTTCAGAGCGTGTTGTGTAATCGGTGGTTGTACGACCACGTTTAAGTTCAGCATACCAGTCAACAATCGTTGATTTTCTGGTGTAGAGTCTGGATTACACTTATCAAGGCACTGCTTTGCTTGAACGATATGTTTTCCCATCAAAAAACAGTGTTTAATCAACACGCGAAACTCATTTTTTACATTGTTTTGAAATTAGCAAAAGTAGCGTCACTAAAATAACTGTAAACTAATGATCGGAATATAATGCAATTTTAACACATATCGTTTGAAGGTTGGTAGAATTTAAAAATCATATGGGTTCTATGTGTCGGACCGGAAACTTTTTCAGCGATGTAATATTTCTAGAAACGAATTTTAGTTAGTAAATTCACCGCTATGTTTTATTCCAAGAACCATGAATTATGCTGTTCAGAATAGCTGAAATTTAAATAAATTTCACGAAGCAATACTAAACTAATTAAATTTTGAGTGCACAGATCGAATCTGCCTTCAACTGAAAATTAATTTATTGTTGACTGATTGATTAACTTACCTCGAATATTTTTTCGAAATTATTAGTTTTCCCGGAAAAATTACTAAAGAGTGACAGCTGCGTCAGAAAAAGTAATTACAGAAAATGTAATACGTAATATGTTGTATTATCACAATCAAGATAATATTACGTAGTACATTTTCTGTGACGATAAAATGAATAATTAAACAAAACAATATCTGTAGATAATGACACATTTTTAGTTTTCACTACCAATAGTTCAGAAATAAACGACCCCACCCAATTTTTAAAAATCCCTATCAATTACCGTGAAAACCGTTATGAAACCTGATTATTCTTCATATAAATACTACACGATCCAAAACTTACATTTCTGACAAAAGTTTAATGATAATAAAAGTCTTAAAGATAAAAATTGGTTAATGCGAGAAATGTTTTATGGGAATAATAGTTAATTAATAAACAATAAATTTTATTAAATTTAAAGCTCTTGCCAAAATAGGAAGAACACTAACAAAATTTTTAATGGGATATTTCAAAATCGGTCAAACGTTTCTTATATTTTTTGGAAATATTAGATGTGCAAGTAAAAACTCGGCTCTGAAGTTGGTTGTATTAAAATATACTGGAACGCATGCAATCGCCGGCCATTTTGGATATATGTAGCTTAGTCATCGCTGGTTTTATGACAAAAGATTCATTCATTTACAAGCTGTCGTTCCGTGTACATCAATTCTAAGATATAAGCAACATTTACGTCATTACATTCTACTATGTTTTCAAATTAAAATAAAATGCTGCTCGAGCTATGTATTAATTCGATTTTGAGTGAACATTCTGTGAGTCATTCAACACTTAAAAAGTGGTTTGCAAGATTTCGTGATGGCAATTTTAGTCTTGAGGATGATCCACGTCCTGGAGCAGTAAAACAATTTGAAGACGAAGAACTTAAAGTTTTACTTAATGAAAATCCGTGTCAAACTCAAAAAGCGCTTGCAGAACATTTAGAGTTACTCACCAAGCAATATCACTTCGGTTGCATGCAATGGGGAAAATACAGAAGGAAGGAACCATTTTCCTTATCATAAACGGACAGAAGAAAACAAAAACCAAAGACTTAATAAACACAATTTAATAAGCACTCAGCACAGAAAACCATGGATTGATCCAGGCCAGCCATCAACATTAGTCTCAAAAATGATTATTCATGCCAAAAAAGTGTTACTGTGTGCCTGGTGGGATTGGAAAGGCATTTACTATGAGCATTTGGAACCTGGTCAAACTACCACAGTTGAACGTTCCAGGCCCAATTGATCAAATGGAGTAAAGAAAAAGGAATATTTACGGGCCATGGAAGGCGGAAAATGATATTGATGCATGACAACGCACGGCCACATTCAGTAAAATCAACCCAGAAACTTGTCTTCTCAGTTCAGCGGTTCAGCGATTCACGAAAGTTGAAGATGTGCAAAACAGGCTCGATGACTATTTTGCTTCGAAGCCACCAAGTTTCTATCGCGAAGGCATTCATCATTTACGTGATAATTAATCTTTTATATTTTCAATAAAGTTGAATGTGAACAAAAAAAGTAGAGTTTTTACTTGCACATCTACGAGAATTTAAATGTAAAAAAATGGAAAAATTTAAATGTAATAAACAATTTCGAAATTTTTTTATTAGTCTTATTAGTAATTTGTGAAATGTTATTTTTATTTAAGTATGATTTTCTGGGTTCCCTTGAATGGAAACTAAATATACGGATTCCTCAACATTATTTCATTTTCGAGAAATCGAGAATTTTTTAGTTTTCTCGGGGATTCGAAACAATTCTTGAGAAATATTAAATATTTAAATATCCAAAATTGTATTATTTCGAAACAAAAATGAAGAATTGATTATTTTAAAATATGTATACAGGGTGACATATACTGGAGTGAAATTAATTTAGGGAGTGAAAACCTCGGTTCCTAACAGGGTCCTTTTTCAATACTTACTAAGATATATTGAGTTAAAGAAAAGTAGTTTGAATTGGTATTGGGTGTACAAATAAGTTTTGAGATTTTTTATAACTTCGAAGCTTTATGCAAAGAAATTGGTACAACGTATTTTATTCAAAGCATTTTCCATCGTTAGCTAAGATTTTCCCCTCTTTCAGGCAGCCTATGGATTCTCCGTCGAAAAAATTCCTCGTGTTTTGAGGTGATCCAAGAATCGAACCAATTAATGGTTTATTCGCAGGGAGCGATGTCCTGCTCGGCCAGGCCATGAGTCATCGACCGGACAATGTCTGGTGACGGTTGAAGTTGATGCATGACCGGGCTTACTTCACGATTTTCTGCGCTTTGGGTTGTCATTGTGGATCCACTTTTCGGCTCCCATCACGATTCGATGCAAATAAAATCTTTCCGATTTTGACTTTGAATCAGTTGTTTGTACTAAACGGGTTTGAAACGCTTTTTGAGTCGCTCCAAAAGTTTCAGCGGGCTCCTCTTGAGTTTGGCATTAATCTTGGTCCAATAGCGCCTCCAACTCAGCGTCTTCAAACTTTGCTGGTCTCCCTTTACGTTCTTTGTCACTGGTGTTAAAATCGCCACTTTTAAAACGGTGGAACCAGTATTTACATGTTTTCATTGATGGATCATGTTATATGCTTCACACAGTAATCGATGTGCATCAGCTTTAATTTTCTTCAAATTAAAACAAAAAAGCAGCGCTTCCAGCAAATTGTGTTTTGTTGACACAAAGGTTGACATCTAACCATGCCCCAAAAAATTTGTTGTTTACAGTTCAGCGAAATGACACATAGTGACTTTTAGAGGGAAATGATGACGCTTTAACAAGAACATAGTTACAAGTAGAGATGTCAAAAATCCCGAAATTTTCAAATCTCTGGATTCAGGATTCAATAAAACCAAATTTTTCCTGAAAACAAATCAATTTAAAATTAAACAATTATATAAATTATACATTTTATTCAATAATAAAAACAGTTCATTAAAAATTCATTTAGGTATTTATATTATTATAAAATAAATTATTAAATATATTTCAAAAACATAAAAAATTATGTTTGAAAATGTGCTCTCAAAAAACATAAGCTAAGCCGATTTCGAATTCTTGAATTTATGAAACCAGCAGCTGAAAAAGACCTCTCTGATTCCACACTTGTTGGCTTTATTGTAAGTAAATAATCATAAACTATTTGAAGATGGTGACCTTTGGATCCTCCACCTTCAACTAAAGACATTTCCTTCTAAAGGGTGATTTTTTTGTGGTTAGGATTTTCATGCATTAGTATTTGACAGATCACGCGGGATTTCAGACAAGGTGTCAAAGAGAAAGATGCTCAGTATGCTTTGACATTTCATAATGAATAGACTTACTAACGAGCAACGCTTGCAAATAATTGAATTATATTACAAAAATCAGTGTTCGGTTCGAAAAGTGTTTCGCGATTTACGTCCGATTTATGGTCTACATAATCGACCAAGTGAGCAAACAATTAATGCGATTGTGACCAAGTTTCGCACTCAGTTTACTTTATTGGACATTAAACCAACCACACGAATGCGTACAGTGCGTACAGAAGAGAATATTGCGTCTGTTTCTGAGAGTGTTGCTGAAGACCGTGAAATGTCGATTCGTCGCCGTTCGCAGCAATTGGGTTTGTGTTATTCGACGACATGGAAGATTTTACGCAAAGATCTTGGTGTAAAACCGTATAAAATACAGCTCCTGCAAGAACTGAAGCCGAACGATCTGCCACAACGTCGAATTTTCAGTGAATGGGCCCTAGAAAAGTTGGCAGAAAATCCGCTTTTTTATCGACAAATTTTGTTCAGCGATGAGGCTCATTTCTGGTTGAATGGCTACGTAAATAAGCAAAATTGCCGCATTTGGAGTGAAGAGCAACCAGAAGCCGTTCAAGAACTGCCCATGCATCCCGAAAAATGCACTGTTTGGTGTGGTTTGTACGCTGGTGGAATCATTGGACCGTATTTTTTCAAAGATGCTGTTGGACGCAACGTTACGGTGAATGGCGATCGCTATCGTTCGATGCTAACAAACTTTTTGTTGCCAAAAATGGAAGAACTGAACTTAGTTGACATGTGGTTTCAACAAGATGGCGCTGCATGCCACACAGCTCGCGATTCTATGGCCATTTTGAGGGAAAACTTCGGAGAACAATTCATCTCAAGAAATGGCCCGGTAAGTTGGGCACCAAGATCATGCGATTTGACGCCTTTAGACTATTTTTTGTGGGGCTACGTCAAGTCTAAAGTCTACAGAAATAAGCCAGCAACTATTCCAGTTTTGGAAGACAACATTTCCGAAGAAATTCGGGCTATTCCGGCCGAAATGCTCGAAAAAGTTGCCCAAAATTGGACTTTCCGAATGGACCACCTAAGACGCAGCCGCGGTCAACATTTAAATGAAATTATCTTCAAAAAGTAAATGTCATGGACCAATCTAACGTTTCAAATAAAGAACCGATGAGATTTTGCAAATTTTATGCGTTTTTTTTTAAAAAAAAGTTCTCAAGCTCTTAAAAAATCACCCGTTATAATTTGGAAACTAAGAACTGGAACTTTTTTTGAGTGGTTTACACTCTTTTCCATAGCTAAATTCAGTTCTTCCCCTATTGAAATTGGCATTTCAATTTCATTGTCACTTCCTATATCAGCTTCATGGTCAGTTTCTAGGTTTTCTTCACGATCTTCAATTTTATCTAACCTTTTTGTAAGGTCTACCATAAGTTTTCTATTTTGCACATTGGCATTAGGTACAAAAATATCAGGCATCATTGCAAATTTATTATGACCGTTATGTAGATACAACAACAAGCTACTAACCTGTGATCTTCTCTGTTGTATACGGTGACACAAAGTAGAAAAAGTTGACGACTGGTGACACATTTTTGTTGTTGTATTTTTGATAACATACACTCCAATGCAATATCTGTGGTAATTAAATGTACGTCTTGACGACACAGTGCTTCCACTGTTGCTTTGATTGGAGCTAAAAGCAAAACAAGATCTGCTAAAACTGTGTATTCAGTTTCATTCAATTTTAGCGAATCATTTTAAAGTTTAAAAACGCTTTTTGAATGTATGTTTTCAACATATCAAATCGATCAAGCATCAAAAATAACCTGCTCCACCGGGTTTTGCAATCCATTTTCAAATGTATTATTTTTCAAAAATTTTATTTTTACACATTTTTGCAAAAAAATTTCGTTCTTAGTTTCGGATCTTTTAAAAAGCAAAACAATCTTGCGAACTTTTTTAATTACAGGCGCAATAATTTCATGAATTATATTTACTTCAGATGTTGTTTCATTTTGCACTACAAATCCATCTACATCGTCATCATTATCATCTTCACTATTAAAATAAATTTCACTAGGGTCAACAATGTATTCGTCCTCATTATATTGTGAATTTTCTTCCTCAATTTACCAAGATTCCGACTGGGTAGAGCTAGAGGTGCTATAGAGAACCGAAGTTATTGCCAATTATATAGCATGGGCGAGGCATAATTGTTGAACTGTAGGTATCAGTTTTCCTACTTTTTTCATCACGTTCGGCCCATCGGCAGTTGCACCAACAACATTAATATCCAAATTTATTTGAAAATCGGTTAGTCTCATTTTTAAAAGAGAAATGCATTTTTCAGCTGGCATAGATTGGAGAACTCGCACTAATCCCAAGTTCCAACAGTATTTTCCAGCTTCATGAATATTCACATTCATGAAACGTCGATTCCCTGTCGATGTCCACTCGTTAAATGTTAATGAAAATCTTACTCCGCTTTGAATTTTTGCCACAATTGTTTTAATAACGTCATTTTTGACCACCATACAGTAATCTAACACTAGTTTTTTAATTGTGTTACGTGATTTAGGGGCGTTTAAATAATCTCGTGCAGTTAAACCAGCACGAATATCGATTGAATTACAAATTGTATTGGATGATAGTCTATCTTTAGCTGCCATACGTGCAAGAATTTCAGGGAGATTCTTGATTTTTTGGCTTGATGCTCATCTATAGATGTTGTAGATGAACTTGTTCCTGGTAATACTACGTTGATATTATGGATTTGCTGAAGGTGCGTATGTAGATCTCTCGTGGAGCCTCCATATATTTTGAGAATTTTTTTGTATGTAACTATTCTTTATAATTCAAAATGAGCTAGTATTATTAAACATTTGAGGAATAAATTCATTTGAAATGAAGAATAGTGAATAACAATTTCAAATCTAATCGAAATTGCTGTATTAATTGTTTTCCGTTGTATTCTTATCAATTAATAATAATATATTTTAATCCCGAAATCCCGAAAATTTCGGAGAATAACCCAAGGATTTCGGGATCAAGAAATGATACGGGATCCTGGGATTTCGAGATCCGGGAGCCCGGGATTGCCATCTCTAGTTACAAGATGTTCCGATGCGATTTAATACTAGTTACGCCATCTTTTGTAAATCTCTCAAAACTTAGTTGTACATTCATGCATGTAGTTATGGTTATAAATCTGGAAATCAATCCTATAATAAAATCCACTGATACAGTGCCAACGTTTCAATTTTTTATTTATAATTATCTTCAGGACAAAAACAACTACGAATATAATATAAATTTGCAATAAAAATCAATTAAAAAATATTTTATGATATAAATTTGCTGTAAAAGTCAATTAAAAAATAATTTACGAGCAAACTTACAATAATTATGAACGTCATAATGTTAAAAAAATAGATATAACATTAAAAATTTAATATAAATTAAAATATTTTGTACATCGTATTGTAAACACAGAAAAACGAATTGTAAATGTTCTGTACTGTTGTACTGTTTTGAATTTAGAAAAGGCATGTTGGTACATTAAGGCTAAAGTAAGTAGAAACATGTTAAAAAAATTAAAAAACGCTAGATATTAAATGTAATAAAATGATAGCAAAAATAATATTTAGATACAATTAAGTAAAACAGTACAAATGGAATAAGTTAAAACTGTTTTATCTAAATTAAAATATGAGTCTAAAATAAATCCATAAAAAGCACAAATATTACATATTTCTTATCAAATGATTGTAAATATTTTGTAAGTAAGCGCGAATGTTTGAACACATGTCTAATTGAAAGATTGTTTTCTTGCTCTAATATCTTAACGTTACTCAAAAACACATCATGATAAAGCAGTTGCAACTTCAACATTAAGTTTACCTTTAGCTATGTTTTGAGCATCTCTTTTATGTTGGCAGAATCTTGTAGATAACAATTGCTTTGTTTGTCTAATATATATTTTATTAGAACCATATTGAACCTGACATACAACATTCGCCTTTTTACCTCACACAGTATCTGATCTTGAAGATTCGAAAAAAATGTTTTGCCATTTATGTGTGCTTTTCCAACTAATTTTAGATTAAATTTATTCATACAAAAACTTAATTTCTCATGTAATGATTTGAAATATGGGACCGAAACATATTTAATTATTGGTTGAAACTTGTGTAACAATTTCGCCTACTCGTGGTCTAATTGGGTTTTTATTTAAAATAAATTTTAATATTTTATTTACAAACGAATTTGGGTAACCACTTTTAGAAAGTGTAAATTTAAGGAGTTTAAATTTTCTTTGTGAAAATTAGGATCCGATATATGAACTATTTTATTCACTAACAATTTAACTGTATTACGTTTGTATGCCAAAGGGAGATGAGATCCAAAATTTCAATACCGCGGACTCAACATACTCCATAACAAGATCTGCAACTGCAGGGCTACTAGGTGAACCCATAGGTGACCCAAAAAATTATGTATACATTTGGTTATTGAAAGAAAACAGAAAATGATAAATAATAAATTCTGGTTTATTTACTTTAACTCCGGAATTTGTTTTAATTTAATTTCGATCGAATTATCTCTTAAAAGTTTTAACGCTAACTTACTATCTATATTTGTAAATAAAGATAAATAAATAAAGATAGATCTAGATAAATGACATGATCGTTAAGCACTAAAATATTTTTAATTTTTTCTTTAAATTCAGCAGAATTTTTCATAACATTGAAAGTTATGCCAATACTCTGTTTCAAAATTTTAGATAAAAAAAGAAGTAAAAATTTTATAAAGGTTAACCAATTGAGCTTAGGACGATACGGAATATTAACTTTAAGAAATTTTGGCAAACCATAAAGTTTAGCCAAAACACCATTGTAACATCGCAAACATTTTCCTTCATGAACCGTTATTGTATTATTTTTTTGTCATAAAGTTATCATTTGATCATTCGTGTCAGGTAAATTGTTAGGTAAATGTACATTGTCTTTTTTTTTTTTTTATTCTTATCTTCTTTATTTGACACTAGCCCCAAGATTTGGTGCTATTTGGTCCAATTTTTACAATTTTTTTCAAATTAACAATTTTTCAAATTTTAAATTAATTTTTATTTATTCTTTTATTCACCTTTCACACATCGATCCCCTTTCATACTTCTATTTGATTTATTCTTATAAAATTATACACATTCTTATATACGTTCATTCCCATTCGTAATATCTCAGTCAAGTTCCTTGCTCTCAAGAGAACATCGAACATTTGTCTGTTCTGATTGAATGCAGTACATTTCAGAATCAAATGTTCGATGTCCTCCACAACCAAACAACTTTCACATAATTCATTCTCAATCAAATTGCGTTTCTTCAAACATTCTTTCCAATTACCAGGATTCAATCTTACGCGCTCCATCGTTCGTATCATTCTAGTATCTCCTTTGAGCACCTTAAAGAAAGGTTGGCTCAAAGGAGAACTAACCAACTCAAAGTACTTCTTGCCTTTCACCTGACATTTTTCAACAAACTCTCTCTCCCATTTTCTCCACAGATTCACCTGAAATATGCGAAATATGCATCCATAAATTCATATTCATTTATATCCTCAACAAAACAACCCCGTCTTGCAAGCATATCGGCTCTTTCATTACCTTCAATTTGTAGGTGTGACGGTATCCATTGAAGAATGACCTCACTCCCACAAGATTGAAGGTACTCATACAAAATTTCCACATACACATTACCATGATTTTCCCCACCCTTACTAATTAATTCTAACCCACTCCGGGAGTCGGAAAATAACACTACTCTCCTCCTCCCTTGTGTCATTGCCAACTTGATACCTTCCATAATTCCAATCAACTCCGCATTCATTATACAGATACTGTCATTCACTCTTATCATTTTCTCTTTTCTCATTGACGGAATAAAAATGCCTACACCTACTCGATCACCACTCACACTAGCATCTGTATAAACTTCCACATGTGCAAAATAATTTGTTCGCATTTTTAAAAACTCACTCTTAACCGATAACTCATTCATCATCGCTTTTGTTGTATCACCAAACTTCAAACGCACAATTAGATTGCTCGGAGGGACTTTCGGATTTACGGGCCGAATCTTGGAGAATACATTCATATTCTCCAACATCACCCTTGACCTTTGTGTTCTTTGGTACTCCGCCCCTCTTTGCAACCTCTCTTTCATTTCATTCACCAATTTATTGTCCTTAGTCAACATCCGCACAGTCTCGAGCACAGTGATCCACTCCCTCTTATAGTTGAGAGGTGAGTCACCCAATTCAGACCACAGAGTGTGTATTGGGGTTGAATTAATCGCCCCCAATACCACTCTGGCACAAGCATTCTCGACAGTCATCAACTTTTTAAACCCGACTTTGGACCCATCACCATAAACACTCATTCCATACGCAATTTTGGATGACACTAGCGCCTTTCTCAACATATCCATCACACTAGGTTGGGCTCCCCATTTCGGTTTGCTCACCCTTTTAATCACATTCAATCTGTTCTTGCAATTATCGGCTAATTTATCCATATGCACTCTAAAATTCAATCGCTTATCAATCCAGATTCCCAAATACCTAGTCAAATTTACACACTCTATTCTCTCATTATATACTTGCACATCTACCATACGATTTGTTTGAAAAGTCATACTACAACATTTTCTCGAATTTACACACAAATTCAATTCGGTCAAACATTCTGTTACCTGATTCACACATTCTTGAGCATGATTCAAGGCCTCCTCGATGGTCCTCCCCTTGCCCATCAGGACAAAGTCATCTGCAAATTGCAATATTGTCCGGGGAGTTAAACCTATGTACCGCGCTCGTGTATAGGTTGAAGAGAGTCGGTGAGATTATACTGCCTTGGGGGAGGCCTATACCGCTCCCTCCAACCTATACCCTCTACCACACAACACTAACTTTCTGTCATTCATGAACTCATACACCCATTTGCAAATTTTCCAAGGAATCCCCAGCTCCATAAGGACCTGAAAAAGCTTCCCCGGAACCACGTAATCATATGCCCTTTCAATATCCAAAAATACCGCCACAACATACTTCTTTTCCTTTCTTACTTCCCATACAAACTTTTCTACACATTTATTAGCTGAGTGGTTACGACGGAACCCAAAGGTGGTTTCCGGCAACAAATTACCCTCAATCACAAATTTATCCAAACGACCTTTCATCATACCATTCACAATTTTGACAAATACATTCAACATACATATTCCCCTGTAATTTGTTGCCAGATTATGGTCCCGATCTCTTTTTGGAATAGGTACCACCCTCCTGTCCTTCCATTTTTCCGGTATTTGAATACTCATCTATACTTGATTGAGAATTCGAAGCAAAGCCACCTTGGCTTCGAAATCCAATCTCTCAATCATTTTATAGCTCACTCTGTTAGTTCCGGGGGTAGTAGATTTGGAAGTTTCTAAAACCCCACGGAACTCTTCCCATTCAAACTCCTTACACATGTCATTTATAAATTCTCTTTCATTATCAGGTAACAAAACTTCATTCCTATCGCTCAAATTGTTTCTAACATCCATCATCATTTGTAAAAAGACACCTCCTTTCTCTCTGTCATCTAGCACTACATTTCTGCCTTTCGCTCTATAACCTCTCACTCTATTAAATTTATCCCATAAATTCTTAGTTGTGGTCCTATGTGTCATTTTGGACACATAGTCCCGCCAACTTTTCCTTTTCGCTCTACGGATAGCCTTTTTCAATCTTGCATTCATCCTTCCATAATTTATTCTACATTCTTGACATATACACCTATTGAACTCACTCAGTGCTATCCGTTTCCTTCCATACCAATACTGGATTTCATTATTCCACCAACCTTTCACAGTATATTCATTCTCTCTCACATGTATAGTGCACATTTCATTTATTCTCTCTATTTCATTCTCACGTTGGGTAACCTCAGTTGCTTCATTCATTATGAGAATCTCATTCATACGTTCGATCCATTTCTTACCATTCATAATGACCTAACGGTCTATGTCAACATTCACACCACCTAAACACATCCTGATCAAATAATGATCGCTACCCAAATTCTCATCCGTAACATTCCAAGTGACTTGGGCCGACAGCCCGCTAGACATTAACGTCAAATCTATTGCACTGGCTGTCGATCCCACAGACGGCATCCTAGTTGACCCACCATCATTCAGGATTACGAGATCGGAATCAAGAATGAGGCGAGTCAACAAGGTGCCCCAAGCATAATTTCTTTCACACCCCCATACTCTCGAATGCGCATTCATATCACCCCCCAAAATTACGTCACTTTTTCCTTCCACCCAATCAAACAAAATTTGAAAATCTCTCAGGTTTTTTCCTCTATCACTCACTGACTCAATTGGAGTTGCATATACACTCACAAATAACAACTCTCTGTCCAGATTCCGAGTTTTGGCAGCGATGACTTCGATGCGCTCGAAAGCCAGTGTGTCGCACACGACAAGGCTAATTTTGTTCTGTGCCAATATCGCCACACCACCGAAGCCATCGGCCCTCGGTCTGGACAGTAAATTATACCCACTTACACGAAACGTCTTACCCTCACGCTCCCAAGTTTCACACAAAAGCATCACATTCACATCATTTTTGGTCAGATAAGTCGCCGCAGCATATCGCCATTGGCATACATGCTGCGGATGTTTATCTGACCAATTGTCATACATTCATTGGATCTTATCATACGCTCTGCCATTCAAAGAAAAGAAGAAGGGGAAAAAACCTTCTTCCCTCAACATTCATCATCACTCATATCTACATTTGGTTGAAAAATTCCTAACTCATTAGGGTTCAGATAGGTGTACCTCCTGAACTTCAATGCTTCAATGTTTTTTGCTGCTGATGCTCCGAACTCGATTTTTGTTGTACCAGGTCCAGGCTCCTGTGTTGTCATTGTTTCTTTGGTTAATTCTGTTTTTGTTTTCTCGTTGTTTAAAGGTTTTGATTTGTTGTTATTGATCTCATTATTGTTACTATTATTGTAGTTGTTGTTGTTATTGTTGTTGTTATTCTTGCTATTATTGTTGTTATTATTGTTGATATTACTATTGTTCTTGCTATTACTATTATTATTATTACTGTTATTATTACTTTTATTCTTTTCAATATTATTATTATTATTGTTGTTTTTATTATTGTGGCTGCTGATATTATTTTTATTTGTATTGTTATTAATGTTGTCCTCGTTTTGCGCGTTTCCTGTTTTTTGTTGTAGTACATTACTGTATGTTTCATTTGGTTGCGTTGCCTTCGATGCTCCCGTGGTATTTGCATTTTCGCGATAATAAATTTCCTTTGCTCTGAAGTATGTTATCCGATCCATGGTTTTTATCTTTATAATTTGTTTCTCCATCTCAAATATAGGACACTTTTTATCATAGGCAGTGTGACTATTTCCACAATTGGCACATTTTACGGGTTCACAATTCTCATTGTCATGTCCATCCGGAATATTTTTCGCGCATTTAGGGCATGTAGTTACTCGGAAGCACTTATTTTTCGTGTGCCCGTACCGCTGGCAGTTGTGGCACCTCATCGGGTTAGGTAAATTCAGCCTTACGTTTAATCTCAAAAACCCTGCTTTTATATAATCTGGTAAGTTTATAGTATTAAATGTCATTATATGTAACGGGGTATCTTTAAGCTCTCCATTTATTTTCCTTTTGATTCTTTCGACTTTTATGATTTTCTGTTCTTTTAATTCTTTCTCTATCTCCTCGGTGTTAACATGCATCAAATCAAAGCTGTATATAACTCCTTTGCTACTATTCAGATACTTATGCTCTTCGACTTGAATGGGCATTTCCGCTAATTTTGTTGCTTTCATTAAAGCTGTGTATCCCTCCTCTTTAGTAGTCAGAACAAGAAGATCTCCACTTCGTAGTCGCTGCGTTTCTTTGATGTGTTCTGTTATCATTTGTAGACCTTTCTGAATAAGGAAAGGCGAAATTCCTCTGAAGCTTTGCTCACTATTCGTTTTTTTAATAACTAGATATCTCTGGTTCATCGTACATTCTTCGAAAAAAAGTCTCCTTTTTTTATTGTTAATTTCCCCCAATTGCAGAGGATCAGTGTATGCCCTCATATTCATGAGGGGCTTAAACCGATTTTTACTTTTAAACGACATCCTGCCCGAAGGCAGTTGCCGGATTGAATTTAAAAAAAAAACTGTGTATCGGTGCTGGGACACCCTGTCGATATCCAAACAATTTGACGTATACGCGCCAAAAACCAAAATGTTTTTATTTGTTGTTGTAATACACAACAAAATAACCTTATCACTATTTATTACCCCTATATACCACTTTTATTACTATTTTATACTAAAACCAATTACCACTTAAACGATTTAACTAACCAACACCAAATTATACTAAAATTAAGAATACTATCGCAAAAGGAAATTTTATTTATTATCGCTGTCAAAATTGGTTTGTTCACAATGAATTCGCAATTCGGACTGTAAATGTACATTGTCATTTATATTTAAATTATTGTAGGCTTGATTCCCACATAAAACATTGAAATACATTCATACATATTTTATAAATTACTTTTGAATTAGGGAGCGTAACCCAAGCATTTGTCAGCTCGTCACTTTATATTGAAATTATTTTGGTAAATAGCTAATTAGTTTTGATATTAAAACATGCTATAAGTTTGGTTTGATGGTGATCGGAACAAAATGTTGGGTATTACAGGGTGCATTACATTATTAAAATTGATTCATTCAAATAATTAGCGAGAAGCGAGACACATTTGCGAGACATTGTAAGGCCCTTTAAAAAAACCGATCGAGCAATAGACAAAATATTTCCCGAGAATCGAATTTCGCAAGTTAGCTTTTTCTAGGATATTAATACAAGTCACAACGGTGATTTTCTCCAATGATTCCTCCTTTTCATATATGGTATTCGGGCAGAAATGTTTTCACTATTCAGAGATCATTATATAGACGTATGTGAAGCTGGCCAGAAAACCATCCCGAATTTAAAATTTAGGTGTGTTTCTCCGCTAATTTCATTAAAAGGCCCATCAGCTAGATAAAGTAAAAGAGTATGGAGACAATCAAATTCCATCCCGAAAAAATAAAAACCATCTCACGTACACACAGCAAATTTTAAGTATAAAATCTATTAGAAGAAGAGATTTACCATACTTAAAAGAACCTAAATTAAAGAATTTAAGAAACAATACCCTCAAATTGAAATTTTTTTAACGACCTTAAGATTTCGATTCACAGAGATTGGCAGATATAACTGTATATGCCTAATTAATGTAATGACCATCAGCATTAAGCACACAAATGCTCATCACCTTACAGTGGGACAAGAAGCCTTCCCAGCTGATTTAATTTTAGCTCCTGTCAGATTAGGTATCGGAATTATGCTCATATGTCACCATAAAATTCTCCGTTCACAGTTTGGCAGATATAACAGTATATGTCTAATTAATGCACTGACCATCAGCATTAAGCACACAAATGCTCATTACCTTACCATTTGCCAAACACAGAGAATGGAGGAATTTATGGTGACATATTAGCATAATTCCGATCCTTAATCTAACTGAAGCGAGTTAATTCGGGCGGTCCCTTATCCCCACTGTAAGGTAATGAGCATTTGTGTGCTTAATGCTGAAATCAGTGCATTAATTAGGCATATACCTTTATATCTGCCAAACTCCGTGAACGGAGAAATTTATGGTGACATATTAGCAAAATTCCGATACCTAATCTGACAGGAGCTAATATTAAATCAGCTGGGAAGACTTCTTGTACCCACTGTAAGGTAACGAGAATTTGTATGCCTAATGCTGATGGTCATTACATTAATTAGGCATATGCAGTTATATCTGCCAACCTATGTGAATCGAATATTAAGGTCGTTAAAGAAATTTCAATGATATTTATTTAAGGGTATTGTTTTTTAAATTTTTTAGTTTAGGTTCTTTTAAGTATCGTAAATCTCTTCTTCTAATAGATTTTATACTTAAAATTTGCTGTGTGTACGTGAGATTGTTTTTATTTTCTCGGGATGGAATTTGATTTTCTCCGTAATTTTTTAATGAATTTAGCGGAGAAACACGCCTAAATTTTAAAGGCGTTTTAGGCATGGTTTTCGCGCCAACTTCACATACGTATTATATAGTAGTAATTAAATGGATCGACTTGATCATGCTAAAATACCTTTTGGTTAGGAATGGAATACGTCTTCATTGTTTCAGTTTCAGCTAGTAAAATCAAGCCGTTTTTTATATCTCTTCTAATTTTTGTATGGTTTTTTAAAGTCTTGTGCTAGTTCTTAAAAATCCAAGAAAACCTGAAATTGCTCCGATCTAATTTATTTTTATTTACATTTTTAAACAAGTTTTTATATCAAAAATAAATATTAATGTTAAAATTTTTATAAACTGATGGGTTAAATAAGGTATATGTTTTATATAGAAAGGAGTCAACGCACTTTTACTACTTATAATAGATCGCAACTAAAGAGGAATTCCTACTCGAAATTACAAATTGTTTTGATTTAATGTAAAATTTTACTTATTGTGAGAATTCAACTCTTCAACAAGTAACTAGGCTGAATTACACAGTTGTCGTTGATCACAGGGAAATTGTTGATATTCCGTGGCAAACTGCCAACTACTCATATGTGCATTGGTAACCTTTAACCTAGTTAGACGTAAACGTATTTTTACGCACAGACATTTTTTTCATACTATATTGTGATCAGCGGTTGGTTGAGTTTTAAAATGTAGTATGATTAATTGAAAAATAACGAAAACATAATTGAAATAAACTTCAGAGTTGTATTCTTTCTTCAAATATTACACATGGCAACATTGATAATTGATTATTTCAAATTAGGTAGTTAAAGCTCCGTTAGTTGAATAATGGCGGATAATATCAGTCGAAAATTTATGTTCAAATAATTGTAGCCTAGATATTTTCGATGGTATTCATATCTGGGCTATTCACTGGCCAATTACGGATTTGGATGCCGTTGGTCCTTAAATATTCGGTGACGCCGATGGCCGGAGCCTTGACATTCATAAAAACTCCGATTGAATTTTTCGTTCAGAGTCGGTACCAGTTGTCATTGCAAAACAGCTAAATATTGATTGACGTTCATTATCCCGTTTACTATTACTCCAAACCATCACTCTAACTGGTTGTTTGAGCTGCTGTTGGACACAGGAAAGTAAATATTATTCTCTTTATGATCTACGAACGGTTCTGGTTATTAGAGGTGAGTAGTGTCAAAGTCATCATAGTCTCGACACTGAATACAACCTAATCAAGAAGTAGAAAAAGATAAAGTTGAAAGAGACATTTATTGAAAAGTGTAACTTTAAAATATTATTAAAAGTAGGACATTTTATGTTTGTACTTTTTCCCGGTCATCTCTAGACCATGTAACATGTCCATTTGCCCATGTTTTTCTTTGTTGTATCATCCTAGCATTTAACCGTTGCTTCTTGTGAGGTCGTGTTGCACACATCCCATATTGAAAAGGTCTACGTCTCACTGTTCTCTCCCATATTTCCGCACCAACGTTACGCATTACGATTGCGTTACGTTACCCCTCAGAGACTTACTGAGGTTCGATCTTCTTTATCTTTGCACGTTAAAAATTTGTCAGCAATGACTGTTGTTTTACGATTGCAATCACATTTTCGTGTTCTTCTGGGGCTTGTTGAAAACTGAGATGTTAATTTTTGAGAAAATTTGCTGACGAATGTTCGGCTCACTCCTGTTTTCTGAGCAATTTGCGCATGAGTATACTGGCCTACTTCCAAATATGTCGAAATTTTGGCTCTGGTTACAGTACTGATGCCCTTTGCTTTAACCATAGTGAATTTTACTAATATTACAAAAACCACTTTCACTTTCATTTTTCAAAGTCACAAACGAGACTGGAGTCAGTAAAATACTAACTCTTAAATACTACCTAGTTATCATAAAACCAAAACAATTCGGAGGTCAAACTAATTAACAGGACAATAAATACTAGGAATTCATATTTTGTCAAAAAGGGTGCTCAGGTATTAATGACTCATAAAAGGTGTATATTAAAGGGTATATTAAAGGTATATTAAATTTTTCAGGGTATATTAAATTTTTATTGCACGAATGCCAGGGATTGATCATATGACGTGTCATCTATACAAAAGGTTGCAGTTTGGGCTTTGAAAATCACATCACGAGGTATGAGGTGATAATAAATAATAATATAATACTCTTTACACTATTTGCCGTAGGCACTTGGCGAAACACACTAACACTTAATAAACACATTTTACTAGCTTGTTGCGTGTGACTTGTAAAATGACCTGAAATTAACTTGTAAAAAAATAACAGGATAAATTACGCTCAATGTATACTTTAGATTCGAGGGAACATGCGATGTCATCCTATCCCTCAAATATATATATACAAGCTTGATTGACAGGAAGAAATGTAGATCAAATACTAGCTGATTTCATAATCCGAGTTGCAACCCGGAGGAAACTGATTATTAAATGTTTTTGTTGTTATGATATCGCTATGATATCATAATGGTATGCTAAAAATTCTAAACTGCGATATTCTAACTTAGAGCTTAAAGCTTTGAAATATAATATTACTTAGTAATAGTAGTAGTAGCACTAACTATATATAAATTAGGTCAAATAGTTTTTCCAACATAATTTCCTTTTAACTCGATTTGGCATCGCCGTATGTTTAAATGTCGTGCGGGACTGTCGGACTTTTAAAATGTCGTGTGAGACCTTATTTTTGTCAAATGGAGGCGATTTTCCAATAAATTCATCGTGAAATCGAATCAATAATCAATAACGGCGTTTTGCCGTTAGGAATAACACCAAACAAAGTACCATAAAATAATGTACCAAGATATTAGTGTCCGATAAAACTACCATTTCATGTTTTTAAAGTCAATTTGGATAAAAAAAAAATCGTCCAGGCCGAAATCAATTAGAATTTTAAAACTGAGGGTTATATTACGTTCTCTGAAAGAAGACGATAAGAATTTTTCTCAACCATAACCATCACGGTTGACAATAAATAAAACTGCGTGTATTCCATTTTGCTTGTAAAATTTTGATCTACTAGGGAGCTCGTCCAAAATTATTTTTAGAATTTGTCGTTTATTTAATTACCCTACACTTACCGAGCATATTAAATAAAATTAATTAACTCTCTATAATTCGATTTGATAGGGTTGATTGCCTTTATGCGTAAATATAATTTACTCAAGGATATTATTTTTGTTTCCAGATAATTTCGCTACATACAAAAGCTTGCTAAAATACGGAACGCCCATATTTTGTTAAGGTTACCATAGGTCATTGCATTTAAAATAGATCCCCGTACATATCCGTTGTTGTTCATTTTATAATACAAATTGATAATACGTATATGGTGCTCGTATATCCATTACAACCCACGTTATAAAAATTAAATAAAATCTAATACTGCAGTGAACAAATAATACAAAAATGAAGACAACAAAAAAATTATTAGCAGTAGCAGAAGCGGAAACATCAGCAATTGAAACAAAAAGAGGGAGCAGATGAAAATGGCGAAATTTATATAAATAGGACTAAAAATAAGTCTGTTTAGAGGTGGATAAATATTATGATATAGAAATTTTATGTATACATAACCATGTATAGACATATCGAGATGTATCGAGGCTAAAAATAAATCGTATACCGATGGATCTGAATTGTGTAAAATTGAATATTGTCCAATATAATGATTATAATGAGGAATGATATTAGACTTTTATAGTTTTTTATTTGTTCTGCTTGTCTTTTCGCATATGATGATTATACACAAAGTTATTTTTAATATGGACCAAAAAAAAATATAAAACGCAAAAAATAGAAAATAATAACATAAAACTATATTTGGTGACTTCAAGTCTCGATGTTCCCATACCTAAAACTATAAATACAGAATGGAAAAATTTAAATAATATCGAGTATAGTGTAAAAGAGCAGAAATGCCAAGGAGGAAAACAGACGATTTGTTGTATTTGTAGGTTTTTCTGTTGTTTAATACTTGTGACTCTTGAATTGTGTGTGGTGAAATTTCTATTGACGTGCATTCTTCTTCTCATACCCCAGTTCAGACACACTCATAGAGAAAAGTTGATTTTTTCATATGTCAATACAATTATTGTTTAATGGTGAAAATGCATTAGTGGAAAATTATTATTTCTATGAATATGATCCAATGTTGAAAGTGGCTGCTTGTATTCCACTTTTGTGCTGCTGGAGTTGATTGCTTTTTTTATAATACAGTGCCAAAATACTTCTGTCTAACCCTATAATATTCGTCGGTACCTATCTCTGTTATGTATATATATTACGAAAACAAATTAAACCTATTCTTCTAATTATTTTTTGTGATGAAAGGAAAGGATGAAGGATTCAAGGAATTGCGACTAAATTATGATCAACCCAGCCCCACTCGAATTTTGAATGGTCGAACGTTTTAAAACATCGAATAGTTTGCAGAAATGACTGTAAATTCCGTTTTTAATGGCGGCATACTAGTAATAATATTTTGTGTTGTGTGACACAAATTCACACAACTCATTACTTAATTTCCTAATCTCTTCAGCATTTGAATTTCTCTTTCAGGATCTGGACCACCGTTTGTAACGAAGTAACTGATATTAGTTTGGGTTAATTGTCGATTATTGATTTAGTTCGGTACCGGGTGGTAGAAAAAAGGGAAAAAGTGCCTTTCAAACAATATCGCAACAAAAAACTAACCAACTGTTCTCCACCGAACTATCGGCAGTCACAAGTAAAATCAAATCCGTTGAAAGAATTGAAATTTAGCATCATCGTTATCAATTAATCATCCCCTCTCCCCTTCTTTGGAATGTAGTAATCAATCGACTACTATTGGAACTGGAGGGAGAGGGAATAGACGTGGTTGCTTATGCCGATAACGTAGCGGTAGCTGTCTCGGGGAAGCACCTATATATAATCAGAGATGTGATGCAGAATGCATTATCAATCACTGGGGGTTGGACCAGAAGATGTGGATTGGGGATTAACCCATCTAAAACAGAGCTGGTCTTTTTTACTAGCAGATATAAAATTCCGGTAATAGTTCCACCAAGTTTAAATGGTACTATGCTGACCCTTACTGATAGGGCGAGATTCCTGGGGATCCTTCCCGATAGTAAGCTCAGTTGGCAACCAAACACGATATAAAGAGTGAAGAAGTCCACTGTGGCACTCCATTCTTGTAAAAATACCATCGGAAGGAAATGGGGTCTGAAACCGGAGCTGGTGCAAGTAAGGCCCGTACTACTGTATGGTGTGAGTGTTTGGTGGCCATTTCCGGAGAAATTATCATACATGTACATGATGGCAAAGGTGCAGAGGGCAGCCTGCTTACTCATTAGTGGGGCGTTGAAAACGGCCCCACTGGTGCCGTAGAGAGCATGCTGTACCTTCTCCCGTTAGATATTATCGGCAAGCAAATGGCGGTCAATACGGCCGCCCGGCTATCAGCGATTTCGGGGTGGAAGTGCATAAAAAAGGACACTCAACTATGGCCAATTATGTGAGGGATGGCCTGGTGAATTTGGATTATATAACACCTCTTTTGTGCCGTTTTAAGTTGATTCTCCCCTCTAGGGAGGATTGGAAGAATGGTCTCATTATGGAGACCGGGAGAGTTAAATTCTTCATCGACGACTCCAATCTCGACTGTAGAGTGGGGGCTGGTGTGTTCTGTGGGGAATTAAATGTAAGTTTATCTTTTCGTCTACCTGATTACGGCAACGTGTACCAGGCTGAAGTTATAGCGATTGAAGAGGTTATGAACTGGTTGGAACACAGTGTAATATCGTTGACTGATATCACTATATATGTGGACAGTCTGGCGGCCACTCTATCGCTGGATTCAGTTACCCTGGCGTCGAGAGTGGCGTTGGATTGTCACACATCTCTTAACGAGATGAGTGAGCACTTCAATATCCAGTTGGTCTAGGTTCCGGGCCACTCCGATGTTGAGGGAAATTGCAGAGCAGACGAATTAGCAAGGTACGGTACGACTCTTCCACCGGAACCAGTGAGAGAATGTGTAGGAAGGCCTATGTCTGGGCTGAAAGCAACCAGTCATAGGAAAGCAGTTACCTTGGCAAATGCTAGGTGGCTCGCCAGTCGGACTGGTGGGGTAGCGAAGCAAGTATGGTCGCCAAGATCTTGATCACATTAAGGAAGCGTGATTTAGGTAAAATTGTAAGGCTGGGACCCAGAAGGTTGGGTCTTGGTGAAAATGACTTCTGCAGAAGCTGCAAGGAACAGGAAGAGACTCGTGTTCACTTTCTATGCTCATTTCCTGCGCTTTCTGACAGAAGACATGATCACTTGGGTAAATACACTATGGACAGCCTCTTTGATATCGAAAGCTGTAATGTGCGAGATCTCTTACGATATGTGAATAGCACTAGATAGGTTTAAAGGGAGTTTAATGATGTCTGATCCTGTGGTATCACAATGGGCCAAAACTGGCCTAAGTGTGCGATAGCAACCACTGAAACCTAACCTAACCTAACCATCATCGTTATCAAGCGCTATTTCGACCGATGTAGTAATCATTTACACTGTCTAATCACCATCGTCTAATCAAAAAGCCACAGAGCAAACCTTTTTTGTGCTCTAGTATTAAGAGGTTAATGAAATATGCTAGGAGATGTAAAAACGAAATAAGAAAAATGAAACTTCACTTTTGATTTCTAGAGTTAATCTAACAGTCTGTTTGTGTACTATGTTTTGCATTGGAGTATTTTTCTTTTTGTGCCGCACAAGGTTTATAGTCCTGATGGAATTTTACCTGTCGAATTTTACAGTATAGATGTACTATTTTAAAGGATCACCATCTCTTGCCTATGTGATGATTGGTTTTAAGCCGATAAGTCGATTCTACCGGTTCAAGAAGGTATCTTGCCCAATTGCCCTAAAATTGCTTAATAACAAAGAGTTCCTCCCGGGGACTTTTCTGGATGTTACAGATGCTTTCATCAGCACCTCTTTCACTACAATCACAATATTGACAACAATATCTTGAATTGGCTTTAATCTACATATGCTTAAATAGTATGTTGGTTTGAGCTGAGTGACTTCTCTGTTGTCGAAGATTGTAACAGGTAGGTGTCCTCACATCGGTATTGTGGCTCATGATTATCGACGAATATCTAGTTAAGCTTTCAATTTCGACGCTCAAATGCTGATAATCTTATTCTGAATATTGCATGTCTTAACGTTCGATCCTACATGTTAACACAACTAAGCCCAACTTAGAAGTTTTTGCCAATCGTAGAAAATTTAGATGACGTTTCCCGCACTTTTTGGACATTAAAAAAAATATATTGTTTTGGAGTCTATTCTATTTTATTATACTTTTCTTCATTATCAATGCACTTTAAATGAGAAAAATTTCAATAGGGAAATCACCGTTGAAAAATATAAGTTCTAGTTGTTTAAATAAATGTTCCGTACTTTTACTCTCTTTTTCTTCCCTGAGCTTCTCAGGTTGAAATAACCGATATTTTCGTCTTCTCCATTTGTGGTTAAGCTCGAAATTTTAAAAGTCACAAATAACGTTTTTACATGCTTTAAAATAGCTTCCACAAATTTCCCGTATGGGACCCTAATTTAATCAAAAATATTTGATTTGTTTATTCGTTTACTCAAAATAACTGAAACTATTGAGTTTAATTTGTAGAATGACAAATTTACCTAAAGGATAATTCCGGGGCTATAACTCGAAAACTTGTATAAAATCTCAAAGCACCATGTAACTGTTTGCACACGCGTGAAAATTTTCTACGAAAAGTGAGAAACAATCTAAATTAATTTTGAACTAACTTCCAAGAACAGATTTGCTGTTTTCCGCAAAAATATTTAAAAATTTATTTTACTTCAATTGCGTTTTAATTCGATTTGCTTTCTTAAAGTTATTATACGCCCAAGATTGAAAGCCTTACATAATTCAAGCTGACGAGTTTATGTTCGACTAAGATCTTACTAACTCGTAAATACTTCTTTTTTGTGGGTACTTAAATATGAGCATTTGATTGTACTTCATTTTCTACCATCATTGAAGCCTGCATAAATTTAGACATTAACCAAAGGATAGATACATTTACAATTCATGTTAAGGTCTTAAGAACCCGAATCTGAGTATTAATATTAGCATGAAAGCTATTACAAATAACGTTCATTACCAAGGTACACACAAGATAGCTTGCTTCCTCTATCTGTCGGTAAGAGGAATTTTTCATTTGTAAACCTAAATCTGAGGTTACGTAAGCGTCATCTGTAATGAAATTTTCGATTCGGCTTAGTTTATGTTTCATTTCTCAAACGTAAAAATGTATGTTATTTCGCCCAATAAGAAACATAAAATGTATCGTTGATGATTTCACTCGCCTAATTTTTTGAATTTGCTCATGCGCATTACTCCTTGACAAAGAGAAAATTTATTAAAATTGCTGATATTTTTGTCATGCCACTGTGACAAAATGAGTAGAAAATTGTATTTTACTCTCAATTAAACAAAACAGAGAGCACAAAATGATTTTACATACATTTTTGTGTTAATAGTTATGAGCGTAAAAAAACACATCACAAAATTTTTCGAGTAAAGACCAAGCATTAGGAATCGTAAGGTATAGAATCAGAATCAAGTTTTGGAGAGATAAAAATAGTATTCAATTTTATTCTTCATAAATGAGGCATAGGTTACCCGAAAATAATCCAAAATTTTGATAGTTTATCCCGCTCCAGCCCAGAGTTTTGGTTACAACTCTTACGAGTCATGGTATTTTTAAATTACGTTTACAGAGACTGGCTGTAAGAAAAGATGATTAACTTTGTTAAAAGTGTTCCCTGTCTGTACCCGATTTTTCTCCATAGATCCTTGAATGCAGACAGTTGTTTGTCCTCCATTGACAATGAGCACAATACCTTTCTCGATTCCAACGAGTTTTAAAAATAATAATAAGGTCTAAGTACTCAAGCCGATAGACCGTCTTTATCTACTTTCGATAAAAATATCTAGAGTGGTCTCGTTTAGGGCTGAACCAGCCAGAAAAGCGTAAGTTGTTAGTTAGAGAACAACGGAACTCCAGGTTCTGTCATTAAAGTGTAGATATGAAGATTTGAAGCGCTTGTTTGTAAGAAACCATGACGGGAGTGGTCCGAATCGAGTTCAAGTCTGTTGAGTCTTTAGCTGTCATTAGTTTAAAAACAAATTTCACAATATGAAATTTTCAATGATACTACAAAGGAAACCACAACAATTAATTGAAATATTAAATTAAATTTACAAACAATAACGTAAAAATCCGGTTTTTCAGGTATCCATATGTCTTTGGAAAGTTTCCGTTATACAATTTTAAGACTACTTCGATAGAATAGGACTATGATATTAGAAAATGAGATTTTGTCAACGAAACAAAAAAACAACAAAAACCGACCAAATGGCACAGTGGTTAAAGCTTTGGCGTTTGGATCTGGAGGTACCGGGTTCGAATCCCGATAGGGGCAGGATGCAAAAGGAAATTTTCATCAACAGATTGTACTCTGGTGATTAAAAGGAACACAACTACGACCCCCTATTGGCGTGCAAAACTCATGGGCCGACCCATCTTCCATGTCCAGTACTAAAGGCTGGCATGGAGCTATGCAATGCGCAGATGGTAACTTAAATCGGTCCTATAGCCGTACGTCTTCGATTTGGCAGGGATGCGTAAAGTAAAACGGGAAAATCAACCGCGAAAGAGCAGGGAGTGCTTCGGCCCCAGAAAAGATTGCATGGATTAAAAAAAAAGGAAAAAAAAACGTCTTAGGAGCTTCAACACCAGATTTGGGGTGTAAAATTTTTATTCTGAAGAACGATGTGCTATATCTAAAGTAAAGACAAACATTTTGTCACTAGGGTAATTTTTGAACTGAAAATGTATCTAAGCGCGCCTAATTGATATTCCATGTACTGTTAAAAAAGATGTAAATGGCGATTAATTTGTCTTCTTTGCAAACTTTTAATAGTAGAATTTAATCAAAATAAGTAGATTTTAGGTCCTCTGTCGTTGCAAACGTAAAATATACATTTGGAGGAACCTTTAAATTTATCGAAAGCGTGAATCTACCCATTGGAGCTGTGCGGAAGTTCATATAGTTTCCGGTGTCGTCGATATAGGGAATGGATAAATCTGCAAGTCTCGAGGTTGACAATTTTCATATAACTACGCTATCTGTTCAAACATTTACTTTGTAAAAGAAAATATAATATATCTACAATTAATCAAATCGCACAAAAATAAAATTCGTTGTTACGAAGTTTCCCAATAAATTTTGGTGGCCGGAAATATATGTGACTCTTAATTATTTCAACTGGATTTATTCGAGGTCAAAACTATTTCTATAGAATTTCAACCTCACTTCTTCGTGAGTTTATTATTTTAGCATATAGAAAACGAACATTGCTTTACAGAAACAATCCATCAAAACCTTACTAATCTCCTCGCTTCTTTTATTACATGCCGATGACCAGCAACTAGTACAATGAAGAATAATTTATGCGAATATTTCGAATATTGCTTACTTTTTAGAAGGGAACACATTAGTTGTTTGCCTTTATTGCTTACTGAATATGACTACAGTTTTCGAAAAGTGAATATGTAATTCGAATTTAAAGTGCCAATAATTCGAAAACTAAGCGTCATGAATATAATAGCTACTCATTTTTGTCTAATAAATTGCCAGTAGATTTCAAATTTAAATAATACACAAAAAATGTAAAGAAATATTTAAATAATATAAAAAAAATTGTTCTACTAAAAATATCAGAAATGGCGAATATAAGAGCAAGAATCTGTTCAATAGCGTTAAAACAAGCAATAGACCAATAACCACTTTATAAAATTAACTGAGAGTATTTGCTTAAATGATAGGTAATGGGACACCTCGTATTGGTGTCGGGTGTTACGATGTTTGATTAAAAAATTGAGTAAACATAAGAAGGCCCTTCTATTCCTTGGTCGAATTTGCAAACAGGTTGAGGCCACTGAGCAACGAGGAGTCATGCAGCCACAAACTCTGCGGCTAGGCATAGACTAACGATTATGATTTAGATTAGCCTAATCGTTCTTAGTTGTAGATCTAAATCAGTAAATTGCGTTTACCGCGTTTAATCATTTTTATTGCGCATACTTTAGATTCGTTTATTTTGTGGATTAGTTTAGAAATTGTAGACACGCGCAAAAGTAAATTAAAAATTCAAATATTTGTGCAAATTGATTTTTGTGATATCTACATAAATAAAAATATTACCTATACAAAAAAAATTAACTAATATGTTCTATTAATTTACTTGGTTGAAATTATTTTCCAGGAATGCTTAAACGCCTACTACAATTATTACACATTTTGATCTCATATTGTCTCCGAACGAAATGGAACACGAACATTTGTTATATTTCTATTTCTAGCCTAATTGAATTTTTATTGGTTTTACAAAAAAATTCTCACAACCGGAATCAGTAGGTGGATTTATGTTTCACGTTTTAATCCACAAGAACATTTAGGGATCATTTGGATATGGGATAAGTTATATATTTGGGTGGAGTATATTTGGGTGGAGGATAAGTTAGTTAGTTTTAACATTTAGCGATGAATCTCAATTATTACATCTATATCAATAAAACTTTTAAGTTCAGCATTATATGGGAGAGGTTAGAAATCGGTAAAGTTCCATCCATAGCGCACTAGGAAACAGGAAGATTTAAGCCACGGAAGTTCAAATTTAACAAGAAATCGTTATTTCCTATATTAAGGCTGTATGGTACTTAAATTCTCAAAACCGATGTTTAGTAAAAATCGGTTTCCGACCATAAAATATTACCGAAATATTGACCTAATTCTTTCTTTAGGATGAACTTTTTGAACTAGATGTATAATTGAGGGATTAATACATGATGATCCAAATAAAATGTTTAGTTTGTCTATGGTTAGGTTTCAAAGTTTATCGTTTTTTTTAAACGCACAAATCAATTGATTCAATATTTTACCTCTAAACAGCGAAAAAATTTTGCATTAAGGTGTTAAGAAATATAGAAAATGTAAGATTTAGTTTAAAAATATTAAAAATTCCGATTTTTATCGATCGAAAAAGTACGTCAAACGATAAGTTTATTTATTTGACGCCGCAATAACGATTTTGTTTGGTAAATTTACTGCCACTAGATGGCAAATTACGGAATAAAAAGTGTGTCCAAGAGAAGTGTTTATTAATTTATTATAATATGCAATGTTTAAATCAGCAATAATGAAAAATAATAAATTTATTAATCAATTTTACACATATGAACAGTATAAGTAAAGTTTAGTTAGCAAATTATACGAAATTATGGTATTCAAATTTATTAAAGAAACGTACCAATACATATATTTAGGGGCATTTAAATATCGATACATAAAAAAATGATTTGTTTTTCTCAGTACTATACAGCCTTAATTTGAGATTAAAATGTATCTCTGCCTTTTATTTAAATGTGTTCGTGTCGAACCTCTATGTGGTTGTATGAAAAGCTTTTAGTAGCATTTTCTTAAAAGGACCTCTTTTATTTTAATGCAAAGAATGTTAATTATTTACCACCCCATAAGTAGGTTAATATTTATCCAAATTAGTTCAAATCTCACCTCTCATTCTGATGCTGATAATTTCTAATATAAGGCATGTGAGGAATATGTACATATTTTAACTCTGGATCTAGAACTCTGTAATGAGAATGATTTAAGTGTGACAAAATGGAGAGCCGAAAACATTGCTCCCGGCATAAAGGCATGTCGTAGGAATGATATTTTCTTGATCTAATTTTTGAATTTTTGCATCATTTTATATTGAAACTAAAAGGCTTCCTTACTAGCGTGATTTCAAAGAAAATATCGCCAGACTAATGTTATCACATAAGATTGTCGATTGACTGATGTAGATAGTTTGCGGTTTGCAAGTTTGAAGATGAACTCATTTAGTCAGTGTTAATATCTGCACTTCTTTTAAATCTAAAATCGAAAACTAGTGTCGATTTTGTACAAACTTTTGAAATGAGTTAAGCAAAATAGCTTTCAACCGAAAAGAAATAGTGATAATAATTGTGTTTGTGTTAGTCACATGTGCACATAGATGGTATCACGTGTCATTGTTTGCTATATTGTTATTAAGCATTGTAAACGCCATAATTTTTGTAGTTTATGCCTTTGGAATTTTTCAACTATAGCAAATTAAAATTTTCTTTATAAACTTTGTTAAAAAAAATTATCGGAAAAATATATACAGCAAATTTAAAACAACTTCTATTTTCAACGGCTTTTTACTAGTAAAACACCATACAAAAGTATGACGAATTCTACTTTCGAACATAATTTATAACAGATACAATAACAAAAATGACTGTTGCATAGTAGACGAAATGAGAATAGAAAACGCAATAAAACCGATTCGCCCAGATAGCATTATTTTGGTACTTGCCATCATAAAAATGGCACACATACGAAGAAAAAAGCGCACTACGAACACTTAATTGTTGTATTATCAAGCCACTACGGGCCAAAACCAACGACAATATAAAGTGATGTGAAAGAGCAAAAATAGCATAGCATTGTTAGTTTAACCAACACAATCTTCTCTATTTTTTATTATTAGTATCTGCGTTTCAGACTTTGTTCACGGTTTTAATTGTTGCTGGTTTTGTACGCGCCTATTAGATAAAATGATGAAGTAACACTTTGTCGACGGTTTAAAAAAATCTCTTTAAAAAAGTCTCTTAATATTTTACATTTTTTTTCTGTTATGTTCAAAGAGAATTTGTCGACATGAAGTGACGTCATTAGCAAAAAATCAATGTTGTCACTGGCCATAGTAGAAGATGGATCTGTTATTATACGCTGTGTACGTATACAAAATTATTCATTTTATTGTTTTCTTAATCCATTTTAAATAAGTAACTCATTTCAAAATTTGGAACAAAATCGTCATACTGCTATTGGAATGTGTCGAAATCATGAGGTACCAGCTGACTAGTTAAAGCTGGTTGATGCGATAAGTGGATTAATTATCCTCTAGTTTATGTACATCGTTTTTGAAAATTAACAAATTCATCATCATCAGACTGAGTTGCAGAATTTGTACTCGTTGTTGAAAAAATAATTATACTCCAAAAATTTGGATAAAGAACAAAATTAGCTTTTTGTGAACTCTATTCAAAAACCTTATCTAGCACCTTTGTATTAGCTATATTATATGGATTTTGTAAAATTGTGAGCTGCACGTCAGAATTTTCATATTGCATCGTTTTCTTTGTTAACATACGCCAAAAAAACGTAAACGTACATAACCGGGCGAAAATAATTTTTTCTTGCACAGGAACCTTTGACGCGGATATACAATTAAAAATCTCGACTTCGCAAATGTAGACAAACTAGACAAATGTAAAATCAATTATCATTAACAATTTTAATTTCGCTTACAGTATGGTAGAATAATAATAACCACAACACTATGAAGAACAAAAATATCAATTAAAATTTTTCACTCTTAATAATTTTTCTCATAAATTACTTTCCAGAATATTTACAAACAATGCATAACCTTCTAATGGTGCTTTCGCTTCTCTTGAACCAATTCAACAAAGATACATAGGACAAATCCAACAGCTATATTACTTACAGTTGGTTTATTTACAATCTTTTCATGAAATAATTAAGATCAACGCTTTCGAAATACAATCTGGGATTTTACGGCGATCTTTATCTCACACAGAGTTATTTACTACCAAAGTCTAAGTTTACAGTTAAGTGACATCTCGATGGTGTGCTTCTTGAACTTCGCAGTTTAACTTTTGGTGTTTACATTCATGACTTACGTCTCTAAAACGTCTCGTCTTAAACCACAATTTTGCGTTCAGACTTTATAAAAAATGTATACCTTGCAAGTGGGACTATGCAAATCTACCAGCACCTAATAACGGTTGGCCCATCTAGCGTTTGGAATTTCGACTACCGGTTATTTCGAGTATGGCAACACTTACGTCATTCGGGTTGTGATAGAAACTTAGTTTAATGTTTGACGTTTACGAAATTGGTCGCTTTACGCTTGAACAAAATTGGGAAATATTGAATACTTACTTTCAAAGTGGTGAGTGTTCTACCCAAACTGTAAGAAATTTACGTGTACGATTCAGTAGAAATGAAATGCCTACAAGGCAATTTGTGGCTCAATTTCTGAAGCGAGTTTGTGAAACTGGATTGATATTGGATAATCCGACACCTACAAGTGCATTTACAGAGCGTACAGCCGAGAAAATTGTATCTGTTGCTCAGAAAAGGTCTGAGCATCCATTAACATCAACTCGCCATCGTGCTCAAGAACTGAACATTTCACGCAGTTCTGTGATGAGAATTTTGCATAAAGTATGAAGGCGTACAAAGTTCAATCAGTTCAGGAGCTGAAGCAAACTAACCATCCACAACGTTTTTGCATCGCTAATTGGGCTGTGGAACGCTTGGAAGAAAATAAATACTCATTTTCTTTCTTTCTTTCTTCACCGAAAAATCATATTTTCCGACAAAACTCATTTTCACCTCGGAGGCTACGTCAACAAGCAAAATTGCCGCATTTGGGGCTGAGAAAATCTACACGTAACCATAGAGAAGCCGATGCATCCCAACAAGTGGCATCATTGGTCCATTTTTTTAAAAATGAGCAAGGAGCCGCCTTTACAGTCAATGGGAGCGTTACCATGATAAACGCGTTTTTGTTACCCAAAATGGGTATGGGTATTTGGTTTCAACAGGACGGCGCAACTTGCCACACAGCAAACGAAACAATCGGTATTATGCACACTGTCTTCGGGGATCGAATAATCAGCCGTAACGGCGATTTGACTCCGTTGGACTTTTTTTGTGGAGATCCGTGTGTTATGCTAACCATCGTTAAGGATAAGTGTTACCGCTAGCAGAGACTATCCAAGACTTGAAAGATCAAATCAAAGTTGCCATTAATGAAATAGGAGCCCAGACAATCGAGAATGTTCTGAAAAATTGGGTTGACAGAATGAGATACTGTAAAGCCAGCCGTGGAAGTCATTTGAATGAAATTGTGTTCCACACTTGATGGCAATGTATACTCTTTCTAATAAAATAAACCGCTTTGAAAAATATTTATTCGTCTTTGCATTAGAGCCAAATTAAAAACGATAGATTGGCCACCCTTTATGTGTATTAAAGATTACTTTTATATTTTAGTAATAACTCGCATAATTACGAGTAGGTACTATTCTAACTTGATTTTTACACTTAGGCGCTTGCAATTTAATAGTAATAAATTTAAAAAAATCTCAAAAATTAATCGTAAGGACCAACTCATGCTGATAACAGATCTGAGATAAATTAATTTTGGAATATAAGATTCATTTGATATTGACATGATACGATTTTACTAAATGAGGCAAGGATACAAAGAAAAATTTCGTGTACATCATATTTTGACATTGCAAGGGTTGAGCAATTGAAAATATAGAGGTCAGGATTCAAACTGACCTTATGAAAAAGGCGAGACGGATGCAAGAGACACATTGTGTTTGAGTCTTAATTCAAAAAACACCTAAAATTAATTATAAATAAAAAATAGTTTGATTTTTATGAATTTTTAATAATATTTTTTAAGTCCTCCTTATAGAGATAATAATTTTATTTTTATTTGATTTTTAAGTATCGATTTCGGAAATTTTTCCTTCCTCAGTTTATCAATAATTATTCAATAAATATTGATAAACTGAGGAAGGACAAATTTCTGAAATCGTTATTTAAAAATCAAATAAAAATAAAATTATTATCTCTATAAGGAGGACTTAATAAATATTGTTAAAAATTCATAAAATAAAACTAATTTTTATTTATAATTAATTTTAGGTGTTTTTTGATTTAAGACTCAAACACAATGTGTCTCTTGCATCCGTCTCGCTTTTTTCAAAAGATCATTTTGTATGAAAGACGGAAGGTTTTCCCCTCCGGTCATTGTGTTTACATTTCAGCCATTTATACAAATTGACATATTGAAAAAAAAACGAGACGGACGGAACCCTGATACATTGTGTTTGAGCTGTTGCTGACTGGAAATTAGCTCCATTTACTAGATTACGTTAATGTGAGGGTTACTCGGGTCCAAAGGGGGCCTTTCGCTTAGCTGATAGAATGGGCGGCCCGAGTAGTCAGTGTGGCCAGCCATCTGCCACAGGCAACTACATTATTTATCCTTACCGAGGATAACATCATTTGAAAGTACACACGATTTATTATAGAATGATCGCCTTTTCAGTATGGTTAAAGCAACCATTTTCACAAATTCTCACTGAATTTTTTCGCAGCTGCCGTTATTGCATACCGCCAGAATATTTCCCAAATATAGGAGTTCCTTTTCCAGCTTAGACAAGTACTGCCATGGATTCAGAGAAGAATATAAGACAGGCAATATAAGACATTCCTACAAATGTAGGACCATATAAACACTCATGTTTGGAGTGCTTGTTCATTCTCGTAGTGCCTGGCAAATTGAAGAAACTGAAATTTAAATTGCTTATTTAACCAATTAATTAATAAACATAAAATAATTACGAATGTCAATGAAACCCAGCCCGAACTATTTAAGCTGACCTCTGTGACAAGCGGTAAAGCTGTACATAACAGAAATGACCAGCTTGAACGGCTACGTATGTACGAGACTCCATACACTTTTCAAATTTAGATATTTAGACGTAACGTCTTAAAATGGACTATTACGCATAGAGACTATAGTTCAGTAAGAAATCCCGTAAAACGCCAATGCATGTACTGTTTCAAAACTTAGTGACAAAATTAATTTTACGTCGCACCACAAATTTTTAAGATTCAACCAATTTGTATTTCAGCGTCAATATTATCCTTTCACTTACACCAATTTATATAAACCACAAAACAAATACGAAACCCATAACCCAGACCATAATTCGTAACCGAGCGCTATTGTTTTCCGTTTCATAAAAATTTATCATTGTCACTGTTACAGATACTCTGTTATCATATTGTTGCTGTATAGTTTTATTCTTCTAAGGTTATTATATTAAAATGTGATTAGAATATTATAAATTAAACTAAAGTCATAAATTATTTTGTTATGGCTAAAAAATATTTAAGATCGTGATTCCCTCTCGCATCTGCAATATACATACACACATACTCGTATGTATATAGATGCCGAGTTTAATACGGTCTTCTTTGTCAAGCTACTTTATACCATCCATAGTTTTGTTTATTTTTTTCGATGTCTTTGCTTTGTGCTTGTATTTTTCTGCCTTGGACAAAGTAGTGGACTAGATATACAATTATTAATCGTTTTAGTTAAATTTTTGATTTTCATGAGAACGTAACTCTTAGTATAATGGGTTTAACATGGCTTGAAATAATAAGGCAATAAAAAAATATCTAAACTTTTATATAATTTTTTTGGATAATAAGATGGTGAGTAATTAACATTTTTTATTTTTTGTTTGATTTCAGGTTGGCAGCAGCTCAAGAAGCGGCGCTAGCAGGACAGAACTCCTCGACAAGCGGGGGTTACTCGGGTCGAAAGGGGGCCTTTCGCTTAGCTGATAGAATGGGCGGCCCGAGTAGTCAGGGTGGCCAGCCATCTGCTACAGGTGGTGGGCCAACCTCATTATTTATCCTTACCGAGGATAACCCCATTAGAAAGTACACAAGATTTATTATAGAATGGCCGCCCTTTGAGTATGCTGTATTATTGACAATCATAGCTAATTGTGTTGTATTAGCTCTTGAGGAGCATTTACCTCATGGAGATAAAACAGTCCTGGCACAAAAATTGGTAAATACGTTCAATTATAGAAAACAATTAACATACTAAAATAAAATGTAATATTTTTGCAGGAAAGGACAGAAGCCTACTTTTTGGGCATATTCTGTGTGGAAGCATCGCTTAAGATCATCGCCTTAGGGTTTGTGCTGCACAAACACTCCTACCTCAGGAATATATGGAACATAATGGATTTTTTCGTAGTAGTGACGGGGTAAGCCGAGCTTTTCACATTCCGAAAAGCATAACTATTTTTTAAAATTAAAAAAATTGTTTGGTATAATATAAAATTCTAAATCATATAAGGTTATCAAATATTTATTTTATAATTTTAATTAACTTTTACAAGAATTATTTATATATTGAAAAAAATCTAAATATAAAAACTATAAATTAAACGTTAAAAAAACTGAAATCACAGTTCCATGACCATCTTCGCTGAGGCAAACGTTGATGTTGATCTACGTATGTTGAGATCATTTCGTGTTTTGCGGCCACTCAAACTCGTCTCTAGGATACCAAGTAAGAGGATAATAAAAAAATTCATCAGAATCAGCCAGGAGTGGCCTTAAGTAGGAATTATTTTCTTTTTGTTTTTAATTTATTTATTTTACTATTATTTCCAATTTTAGTTCCATGAAATCAAAGAATTTCCTAATCATTTAGTGGCATTCATTATTATTAAAATTATTTTTATTAGAAAATTTTAGATGAATTATAGCAAAAAGAAGAAGCAAAACTAACTAAACATTAGGTATTGGAGCCAATATATATCCGCTAGATCGCCGCTAGATAGTGTCTAGCACAAATATTTTATTATTTTTAAATAACATAATATATATATACTCGTACATACAAACTATTTATTATTTTAGTGTGTATGGCTACTATAGTGACAACTATTGTGCTAAAGCAATACTAAACAATAACAATTTTTTAGTACAAATTCTAGTACAAATCCAAATATAATATTTTTTTAGTATACTAATTATTTGATTTACAGAGTCAACTAGTGACTGTACTAATGTCATTATTACTTATTCCAATTAGACGTTTAGATTCAATTTATTTGAATTATCTGGTTACCTACCGTTGAAACAGTAAATTGTTGTTTAGTCTCGCGAAACCGAATCTACAAATCGCAACCAAACAATTCAAATAAATTAAAAATAATTAGATTTTAGAATAAAATAATTTATATCACAATTTAGAACATAATTTAATCTCCTATATATAAGTTTTGGTGTGTTGTGTTTTAATTTTTTGTTGTCGTTGTTTTTTGTTTT
The DNA here is from genome assembly GCA_963691935.1 of Nephrotoma guestfalica. Lineage (NCBI taxonomy): Eukaryota > Metazoa > Arthropoda > Insecta > Diptera > Tipulidae > Nephrotoma > Nephrotoma guestfalica. The sequence continues at coordinate 133,024,889 of OY829914.1, read as the reverse complement.
TATTTTATACATTGTCATTGTTGTTGTGTCGTAGGTTCATCACCATGTTCCCACAAAAAGGGCCCGAAGTAGATCTAAGAACATTAAGGGCAATTCGTGTGCTACGGCCCTTAAAATTAGTATCTGGGATTCCTAGTGAGTAGTGATAAAAAATATGATTTTTAGTACTATAATTTTTATATTTCTATTCTAAATATTTTTTAAGTAAATTTAATGAAATAATTTATTTTAATCTGCTATTTAATCTCTCCTCTATTTTAATAAAAAAAAAACAAATACTTTTAATTTTATAATTTATTTTGAACTAGATGAATAAAATTAACGAGTAGAATGTTTTGTTTTAGTTTTAATTTGGTTATGTTTCTTCATTTTTTGTTTGTAGAAAATTTCGAATATTTTATTTTTGTTTGTTCAATTAAATATAAATTTTACAACTTTATTTCAATCGAAAATAATTAACAATGAAAAATTTAATCCTCATTTTAGGTTTACAAGTAGTTTTAAAATCTATAATTAAGGCAATGGCACCGTTACTACAGATAGGTTTACTCGTATTGTTTGCAATCGTTATATTTGCAATCATTGGATTAGAATTTTACTCTGGTGCCCTACACAAGAGTTGTTATAGTTTAGAAGATATTCGTAAGTACATTATCTGATATTTATTCATATAGAACAATTAATAAAATGACATTATTTACATTATTTTACTATAGAACAAATAGTTAAAGAGGGTGATTTAGAAACACCCTGTAACACAGATAATTCATCGGTGGCACCGGGAGGCGCATTTGTATGTAATTATACGGAGAGCACGTGTTTAGAACAATGGCAAGGTCCAAATTTTGGAATCACTAGTTTTGATAACATTGGATTTGCCATGTTAACAGTATTTCAATGTATCACAATGGAGGGTTGGACACAAATTCTCTATTGGGTAATTTAAAACACACAATTACCATGCAACCAGTTTTATAATCTATTCCATTTTTTGTAGACAAATGATGCATTAGGTTCAGCATTTAACTGGATTTATTTTGTGCCTCTAATAGTATTGGGTTCATTCTTTATGCTCAATTTAGTTCTCGGTGTTCTCAGCGGGTAAGTTCATAATATTTAGAAAACAAAAATGTATAATCATGTAAATTCACACAATCATAACATTAAAATAAATAACTGAAGAGAATTTTCAAATGAACGTGGTCGAGTTGAAAGACGTGCTCAATTTCATAAGTGCCGAACGCGACAAATGTTTCAAGAGGCTATGACATCATATCTTGATTGGATCACACAAGCAGGTTTATTTAATTACCTGTCCTCGCTACAATATCGCTCGATAAAATCAAACTTAATAGTAATACACGATTTAGGCTAGATTAGTTTGCTAAATTAAATAACCCACAATTAGGCACATAACGATATTTAATTTGTTCCTAAATTATCCTTGTATTATTATAGTGAATTTGCTAAAGAAAGAGAAAAAGTAGAAAATAGGCAAGAATTTTTAAAATTAAGAAGGCAGCAGCAATTAGAACGTGAATTAAGCGGCTACGTGGAGTGGATATGTAAAGCTGGTAGAGTATTTTAAAATGCTTTTCTCGTGCAAATTACCAATATATATTTATCACCGTACTAATACTTAATTTTTGTACGATCCAATTACAGAGGAAGTGATATTGAATGAGGAGCGAACGACGGAAGAGGAGAAAATGCACATAATGGAAGGTTGGTTTATTATATTTCACACATAAAAATGAATAAAGCTAATCCTTAATTTTAGCTCGGAGGCGGGCTGCAGCCAAAAGAAAAAAGTTAAAAAACTTAGGAAAATCAAAGTCGACAGACACGGAAGAAGAAGAAGCAGACGAAGATTGCGGTGACGATGGTAAATTAATTCATTTTTAACTAGCACATTTCTATAAAGAAATTTTACACACGGCATACACTGGCTAAAATATATGTACCTGCGGTTTTGTGTAAACTTTCTACTTACTTTATAATTTTCTAAATCAAAACTGTCTCGTTCTGGCACACAATTTTAATTTTTGTTTTATTACAAATTTTTATTTATTAAATTTTATTTACCATATTTTTATATATGTTTTCAGTTATTAAACGAAAAAAAGGTAACCATACCCATATTAGTTTGTTAAAAAATTAAAGAAAACAATATTTGTAGTGTGTTTTTTCCATTCGCACAATTTAAAGGCTAGAGCTAAAACTAAAATAAGTAAATTGAAATCAAAATTAATAATTTTATAAAGTTTTCGGTACAAAGTGTCCCAGACATAAATGTTAAAAATTTATCAGCCAAACCAAATAGAAAATTCCTTTGCAATATTTCAGTCATTCATTGATTCCAAGAAATGTCTATAGCTTCGTGCCAATGAGTTGATTGTGTCTGTGTGAAAGGTAGTATTATTGGATATTTAACCATTAAATGACCTCAAGAGTTATAAGAAAGTAAATCTGTCTTTAATAGTTGATTTTAGTAATAAAATAGTATTAGTACAGCACATTTATGCCTCTAAGAAGAACAGCTCATTGGGGCTGCTTAATTTAATAATCTACTCAAACAGTGGAAACAAAAGGGCAACACATTTCACTTTTCCGGAATAGGGATCAATTTCTTTTAACGATTATCTTCTCCGAGCTTAATATATAGAATTTTGATTACCATTTTGTATTTAACACAGTCCGATCAATTTCCAGAAACCTAAAATAACTCATGAAATAGTTAATAGAGTTTGTTTAATTTTATTACAAGATGACTTAATTTTATAGTGATACGGAACGAACTCATAAAAGGGAGTGATCTTTTGATCGATATATTATATGTGTCTCCTTGAAATACTTCACAAAAAAACTAAACATCTTGATTTGTAACAATATCGGTAAATTTCCATGTTTCGAAGATCTGACGCTTATTTACAGTTAGATGCTTAATCAGAAAACGAATGTTTAATTAATAGAGTAAATTAGAAGTGTTTCACCAGTAACATGGCAGTTGAAAACGGTGTAATCGTACACAGGGGAAGAGCTGGGAAAGGATCAAATAAGGACAACCTTATAATTTGCAATGAATGATTGCATGGAACACAATAAGAACCGCAAACCAATTCAGACTAACTGCCAAACGAATCATTCACGACCTAATTCAGCTATCAATTAAGATTCAAGACTACTTTAAATAAAGTGTAGTGTAACTGTACAGACAAACTTACAGAACTTACACATAAAGTTGACGACTGGCATCAAAACAACCACATAGTATTTGTAATTGTTTTTATCAATTTGCATCCTTGGGTCAAAATTTGACTAGAACTAACTTTTTTAATTCGAGGAACAAAAGCTTATCAAATAAAATATTTTGTTTGGTTTCGACTCTCTTTCAATACTTTCTTTAAAAATTTTCCAGCCACTTTTGAAACATGTGCCATTTAAATATTTCTATCTGGTTATGTTTCTATGATTTCTATATGAAAAGACATCATTATACTGATTTTATGAAAACGCCTTGGCAATCCTTGAAAGTCACAACAAATTCAATTCTAGCAATCAAGATCAAAATCAAAATTGGTCTTGCGATTTGCTGATAATTTTGTGATTATTGGCAAATCCCATACCATCGATCAAGCAACAAAAATATGCCCAAGGAGTAAATGAGACAATCATTGAGAAACTTTAATTGAGTCAATGAGGTTAAATGTGCAATACTAGAAAATATTAATTCGAAAATTTAATTTGTCTACCATTCATAAAAACACAGATTTTCAAATTTTTTCAATGGGTTTATCCAGCCCATGTAGGTCTACATTTGAAATGTCTCAATTGTAGATTTGCCTCAGTTGTAAAATTCTATTTGGGCTCTATGCAATAACCACATGTTATTTTGAGTGTATGTCTGTAGTTTATTACTTATTAAAATTCACACCTTGAAGATAAAAACAAATGAGAATAGAACGAGATAATTTGGTAATTAAAGTACAGGTTCAAATCAACAAATATTTACTCAAAAGTAGACAGAAATTTTTTGTTTCACTAAACACTGAGATATGTATGGTACATTTGTTTAGTGAGATATTTTGCATCCAGCCCATAATTTGTTGTGAGGCCTACTATTTTTTTAGTAAGGCCTACATGGGCTGGATACACCCCCAATGCCTAAAAGCGATTATATTAAATGCGTCAACATTTTTTGCAAAATGTTAACGCACTTTAAAATGAAGTAAGCTGAGATTCTAACAATCACAAAGCATTTACAATTTTTGTTCTTTGGATTGGCACTCTTGCATCAAAGTTTGACTCAAAATAAACATTTTTTTTCTTCTCTTGTGAAAAGCGGCAGTTTTTTTGTTTACAAATCGAAAGTAAAATTTATCATTATACCATAGAACAAACATAAGCAAATAATGATGTATTTTACTCCCTAGGAACCAAAGTGAATAAATTACCAGATATCCAATTATAAAAATGGGGCGGTGAATATATTGTGACCAACACTCGACTTTCTTTTTTACCATGAATGTAAACATAAATCTCGAATACACCACACTTATGATTTCTAAAGCAAAAAATAAAATTTACCGGACTTTTGGTAAAACTAACTTGTATAATAAAAAATCATGTTGCTCTTGTTGAAAAATTATTCCTTAAATTTATTTAAATCTTTTAATTCTTTGACGTTTTCTGTATATACTAAACAGTTCAACATCATTACAAAACTTGAAAAACCTTTGATGAGAGCTGTCCCTTCGGGTCCACAAATTCCCACCAAATTTCGCAAGAATCTGCCAATAGAATAAGAATAAGTATGAAGTTTGATTCCAAATAGTCAATCCGCCTGGACCATAGAAATGTTGAATTTTGATAAAAACAGTGTTTTTTAACAAAACTTGTCATTTCCGCTAAAATTAAAAAAAATGATCTGAACAAATTTTGTTTGTTCAAAATATTTTCAAAAAACGAAAAAGCTTCTATGGAAGCTACCACTTCCGATAAACTGATTTCGGCCAAACACCACTAGGACCTTCTAATTTAAGAAAAATCTTAAGTATCAGTATCGTTTCATCCCGAACAATCAACTGTATACGGAGATCGAATTATTTTTCCGCTTAAATTTTGGAAAGCTGATCTGAACCGATATTATTGCAAAATTGATTTAGAATCTTTCGGTGCATAATAGTTTTTCTCATAAATGATATACTTTTCAAAATATTGATAAATAAAGAAAAAGCTACTAAGGAAGCTGCCACTTCCGGTGTACCGATTATGGACAACAACCACCGGGATCTCGAATTATGAAAAAAGCTTATGTATGGAGGAGCTTCACTCCTATCGGTCATCCGCCAGTGCTGAACAGATGCCAAATTTTTGTTAATTTCGTCAAAAATCGTAATTTCCGCTTATATTTTGGAAAATGATGTAGACCAGTATTGTTGTAAATTTAATTTAGAATCGTAAGTTCATAATCGTTTTTCTCATAAATTATGTTCTTTTTAAAATAGTTTCATAAAAGTTGCTATGGAAACTGTTCCTCCCGGTGGATCGATTTCGACCAAAAACCACTGGGATCTCCCAATTTATATGAAAATCTATCGAGAGCTATATGAAAGATATCGTATGTAACTCGGGAGTAAACGTTGATTATTGCTTTTGTTCAGTTACCCCTCAGTTTGGCCTCGAGTGGTATTTTCTTTACTATAATCATCATCACTAATAATCTCCTAATTTACTCCGTTGATGCATAATCTACTATTATTTCAAAGGGAACATACGATTATATTTCGTAAGTAAGAGTAAGTTTGTTTACCAAATAAAATGTTTTGATCGGTCACGTTTACTCTCTTTCAATACTCTCCTTAAAGTCGCCTTAGAGCATGCGTTTTTCCATTAAAATTTATTTATATTGACATAAATGCAAAAAAGTGTTTTACGCACTACCGCTAAAAGCCCATAATTTGTAACTCTTTCTTTCATGAAAGGTGAACATTAGATAAAGGTGTTAAAATGCTTTTTTCACTCGAATTATTGCAAAATTTGCTTCGCTTGTCTAGCAAACTTTCATCCCTATCTCTCGTTTCCTTCCCTATCTCTACAGAAGTTATTAGTGCACTTTGATATTTTCGAGATCGGACAGGTTACCATTATTAATTAACTAAAGCGCCTTCTGTGGAATAGAGAAAATGAACTATAGTTTCCTCTTCCTCCTCGTCCCTGCAGCTTGTACAAAAGCCATTTGATGCTTATAAACTCAGCCTTCTCTTATGTTCCCCAAAAAGACAATGTTCTCGACAATGCTAACTCTCGTTTTCGCTGGGATATTAACGGTTTTGGTTGCTCAAAGTCCAGCCCTGGTCAAACTTGTGTTGCCGTGTTGTACATGATAATGCTCGGCCATCTTTCATTTGCTGAGACCTCCTTCTCTGTCCGTGTGCGATTTTAGCATTGAAATAGGCTAATGTCAGGTATTATTCCAAAGTTCTGTGGAAAGGGCCGTCCGAAAACATTTGTCAAATATAAGGCATTTTGATCACCTACCAAATATATTAACTGGAAGATGGTGAAACATAGCCCCTATGGCGCACGATTGTGTTGTTCTCAGTGCTCGGCTAATATGCATACAGGCCTTCTCTGCACATTTTCCATCATTACTTACATGAAAGTAAAATTGTTAAGGGTTTATCACTATACACACTCTCCCTACATAAATCCAAGTTTTACTAAGGCGGTGTACAACAAGTTTGCCAACTCTGGTCCAAACCCCATCTTCTCCCAATGTCGTCTTATGCACTTTTTCTAGAAAGTTTGGCTTATAACTGAGCTTACTGCCAAAATGGTGCCCAGAAATCTCGCTTTCGATGAATCTCGTGCCGTTTAAAGTAGGAAGGGAAATTCGAAATCTGATATTTCATAGTAAATAAAGCCAGTTCTTGAATGGGTGCGCCCCAATCCACATTAGCTGGTCTATTTTGTGACGGTAGCCCTTTTAGCATATTAAATTACCCCTTTAGCGGTATCTAAGTATTTCTCCGAGATAGCTAAAGCTACATGCTACCCGAAAACTCCCTCTCCAGTTCTATGATTGGAAGAAGAATAAATGAAAATCAAATGGAGTATTTCAGCATATGGATAGATTGATCGTTACATGTTTTTAGTCATATGAAATGATAGTGATTAAGCGGTCTAGTAAACCAAAATGGCACTCAGCCACAGGTGATTGGTATATACATTGGTATCCTCCATTGCAAGTGATAAATCTCATTGGGGATAGAGCGGGCTTTTAAACAAATTAATCAAAGCGGAAAATGCTTGAAGAAAGGTGGTTTTGGGTGCAATGAATTCTATCCCAATTTACACCCTCTGAGAGGGTGTTCTGATAAACATTGAGTTTTGATGAAATTCAATAATATTTACCAATTGATCGCAAGGATATTTATGTTATCCTTAAATGAGAAGAAAAGGCAAATACAGGGTGGCTGAGACCAAGTGTTACCAGATGAAAACGCTGTATTTTTTTTTAATTTTGATTATTTTTTATTGAAATTTCGTGGAATATGTTGAAAACATATTACATTTTATGAAAAACATGTTACTGCTCGATATGACCTCCTTTGGCTCTAATTATTTGATTCAGTCTTCCATAGAAAGCATTGCATACTGACCGAACGTGAGCTTGCGGAATTTTATTCCATTCTCGAACAAGAGCTGACTTCAATGCATCAACACTTTCGTATTTTTAGTGGACACCTTACTCTCCAAAATGGGCCATATGGAGAAATCCATGGGATTCAAGTCTTGTGAATATGGTGGCCATTCTTTCGACGAAATCAGCCGCGAAACTCAATTTTGTAAAAATTGCTGTGTCGCTCGAGCTTTGTGTGACGGTGCCGAGTCCTATTGGAATGTCCAACGGTTCGTACCAAAGTGTTTACGTGCCCAAGGTAGCAAAGCATCGTTTAGGATCTTTTGGCGGTACACCTCTTGGTTTACCTTGACTCCATGTTCGATGAAAACCAGAGGAGTGCGTCATCTGCAGTCACTGCAGCCCAAACCATAACATAAGGTGGTGATTGCTTGCGCATGGCAACTCTTGTGTCCAAATTATCGTTGGACTTGTGCTCTAACCAAACACGACCATTTTGTTTATTCACATACTGTTGAATGGTGAAAATTTTCTCATCAGAAAAGACAATTTTTGGAATCTCATCACGTTCGGCCAAGGCCTTCAATGCTCGTGTTCTTTCAAGCCTAACTTTTTTTTGTGCCTCCGTAAGATCTTAAACTTTTTGTATCTTGTAGGGCTTCAAGTGTAATTCATTTTTCAATATGGTTTGAATGCTGTATCGTGAAACATGTAGACGTGCGGCTAATTGATTGGCACTTTGACGAGGATTTCGTTGGATTCGTTTCTTCACATTTCGTATCATTTCTTTTGATGTTGCTGTCTTTTTAGGACCGTCTCTGTTGCGTTTAGCGATGCTACCAGTTTCGTTGTATCGAGTTATGGTTCGATACACAAACATTTTATTCACATTCAAATGCTGGAGCTGACGAACTATTGCTGTTTGTGAATTTCCACCCAAGTACAGTGCAATTACACTATTACGTTTGAATTCCATTACGATTTTTTTATGAAGATATTAATTTAGAACAATTATTTGTTGACCACATCTAAACAACTAACCAAACTTCAATCTGTCATAAAATTGACGCGCGAAAATGACAACTACACAAATGACAGCAGAGTGAAGTCAGTAACATTTGGTCTCAGCCACCCTGTAAATAGTAATATTTGACTATTTCACATAGTGACATCGAAATGAATGAAAAATCTGGTTTGTTGCGAAAAGAGGTTATATACTGGTTAATTTATCGATGTAATAGCTGACGGAATTTGAAAATATAAGTAGAGTTAAAGAAAAGAAGTACAGTAAATTGCGTAGTTCCCCTTTGAGAGAAAATTTTTATAAATAACTCGATTATAATCCCACGATAATGATGATCGAAATAATAAAACGTGAAACATAGTATTGGGGAAGTGTGTTTGTTTAAACATCATTTGATAAATAACAATGAGTGTGAAATATGCCGAGTCTTCGATGATATCGACCCCATAGTTAAGCGCTGGTGTAAACCCAGTAGTGTGACTCATATTATAATAGCTGGTAGACAAGGTCTCCTGGAATTCTAAATGGATTTGTGAGAAAAAACGAAATAAATGAATGAATTTAAAAAATCTGTAACTCCAAAAATTTTAGTACAAAATGTAAATTAACAAATTTAATTAAAAACCTGAAACCAATATTGTGTGCAAATAGAAACTCGGCTCTGAAGTTGGTTGCATTAAAATATAATGAACGCTTCCAAATCGTTTACCATTTTGGGTATGTGTAGCTTGGTCATTGCTGCTGTTTTTATTTACAAGCTGTCGGTCCGTCTGCATAAATTTTAAGAGATGGATTATTCTGTTTTCAAATGAAAAAAAAATGCTGCTCAAGCTATGGAATAGATTAATTCGACTTTGAGTGAACATTCCGTGAGCCATTCAATTCAACAGTAAAAAAGCGGTTTGCAAGATTTCGTGATGGCAATTTTAGTCTTGAGCACGATTCACGTCCAGTTGTTGTAAAACAATTTGAAAAAGAAGAACTTAAAGTTTCCTGGATGAAAATCGGCTAATATTTCGATAATTTAGCTTTGTGACAATTATATTTTCAATAAAGTTGAATTTCACCAAAAGTAACAGAGTTTCTACTTACACACCTAAGACAAGCCACATGGTTCCCAATGAGTTAAGTTGTATAATAAGTTACTTACCAGCTGATGTTACTTCTGCCCTAACGGAATATTATCCTAACATTAGTAATTTATAAACCTGCCGTTAACATTGACGTCGATACCTATGTTAGATAACGCATTCTATCTATCTTTTACAACAGCTGATAAACAATTAATCTCCCAGCTTAAGATACCAGAATCTAGTAAAGTTATGACGATCTACGAAGCACATCGATTAACCTCACCAAATGTAATATGTATTAACATCAATTCACAACCACTTGAGCTGTTCGATAGTGTATCGCATGACATACTTGATATTTCAATACACACACAGTCATTTAAATATTTTTCACCAGTTTCTAATGATAGACTACGGTAACTTTTAATGAAAGCTCGGACCTAACTATCAAAACGTAAACAAAATGGCATTAAAGGCATTTGCTGGGTAAAATAGTACCACAAATTCGGAATATAATCATGCCACTCCAACCTTGTCACATTCACAAAAAACTATTAAACAGACATTTTACTTTCAAAATGTAAATAAAATGTCTTCAAAGACAGCTCAATTTCATAATTTTGTTTTAAAAGCACTCTTTCCGATTTATATCATCTGTGAAACGTCATTCCAAGATAAATTCCTGGGTTCGGAATTCTTCCCTAGTCAATATGTGGTTTATAAATGTGATCGCTCACCCCAAACAAGCATACAAAAATCCGGTGGCGGCGTACTCATAGCCGTCGATACATCACTACCTAATGAATTGGTAGATTTAACGAATCCATCGAGCAATCATGTGTTAAAATTGTCATCAATAATAAATCGGAACGAATTTACGTTGCGTATATTCCACCTGATTCGCCTACGTCATCGTATACCAAGTGCTGCGACACAATTATGGAAATTAGCACTGGGGATTTCAATCTCTCAAATATTAATTGGACTTATTATGAAGAAAGCAATGAGATTATGCCTGTAAACGCGAATTCAGATAATGAGTACATATTCGTCGACAGCATATTTGACTCAAATTTGAGCCAAATCCGATAATTAAAAAATGGACCAAACTGAACCTTGGACCTTATTTTTACTAATAAGCCAGTTCAATTAAAAACCAACACCTTTCGTAATTAATGATATTCACCACAAAGCAATAGAAATAATATTGGAAACCAATGTGTGTAACAGGTTCCAAAATTACCAAAACCGGAAACCATATTACAACTTCAGAAAGGCCAATTCTAATAACTTACAACAATATTTTGATCAAATAAATTGGAATGCCGAGTTTAACAGCAATGACATAGATGTAAATGTGGAAAATTTTTACACGCATCTATTTAAAGCATCTATGAGCAAACCGAACAAATATCCTCCATGGTATGACGATCAACTTGTCAGTCTTAAAAATAAAAAAGACAAGGCTTATAAAGAAAACCTCAAATTATGTTCCCAGGATAGTAAACAGAAATTTACTGCGTATAACCGAAATTTTGAATCTTAGTGTGAACTGAGATACAGAAGCTATATTCGCAATCTAAAGGATAAAATAAAAGTCGACCCCAGACACTTTTGGGAATTTTTTAAAACCAAACGCGAAACAGATGGTTACCCAGCCTGGATGGAATTTAATGATCAAAAGTCTTCTGACCCACAGATCATAACCAACATGTTGCTGAGTTTTTCCAATCTGTTTATAAAGAAATAAGAGGACATTGATAATTATAAAGATTCAACCACTAGTGAATATAGTACATCCATATTTACACATCGAGCGAGAAGACATCCAGCGAGCATTGGTAGGATTCAGAGACGGATGTGGTCTTGATGGTATTCAGGCTTCATTTTTAAAATCTTCTAAAAATTTGGCAATTCCTCTAAGCATTTTGTTCAATTAGTCATTGAAATTGGCAACTTTTCCACAAAAGTGAAAAATAACTAGAGTGACACCTATTTTCAAAACTGGATCTAGTAATGATGTTTCTTGCTACAAAGCTATTACATCTATATCTGGTATACCTAAATTATTTGAACTTTGCAACTCATTCAAAGGAGTGCTTCCGCGGTATTTATCACAATATCAACATGGTTTTGTGCCTAATGGATCAGTATCTACAAATCTCGTAGAATTTATTAGCTATTCTATTAAAGAAATTGAGAAGAACAAGCAAGTTGACGTAGGTTTTAGGTTTCAGTGGTTGCTTACTGCACACTTAGGCCAATTTTTAGGCCCATTGTGATACCACTCTTTCACTCCACATCATTAACCCACCTACTTCACCTACTCACACAACTACAGTATACCACCTGCACATTGCAAACTTCATGTCAACCTGTACATTGACATGGAAGGTGGGTCGGCGCGTGACACGGAATTCTGCACTCCATCAGAGGGTCTTAGTTGTATTTATTAGCATCACCGATCGTATTCGATGATAAAAATTCGATTTGCATCTAGCATCTGATGGGATTCGAACCCAGCACCTCCAAGTGCCGAAGCTTTAACCACTACAACACTTGTCCGGTGGTGCAGTTGTCAGTAAGTTGACGTAATGTACACCGACTTTGGAAAAGCTTTCAACTCCATCAGCCATTGTAAAACTTTGGAACGCATTTTCAAGTTCGAATTTTCCAGCCAGTTTGTAGCCTGGTTCAAATCTTATTTGAGTAATCGAATCCAATATATTGAAATAGGAGGTAAAACGTCGAATAGAATACAAGCAACCTCTGGTGTAAGGCTCTCACGTTGGCCCATGGATTTTCACAATTTTTATTAATGGTATTACTGAAGTAATAAAGCATTCCAATATCCTGATGTTCGCAGATGACCTCAAAATCTATAAAGCCATCGAGTCAGTCGACGATGCCAATAAAATACAGGAAGAAATTGACAACTTAGCGTTATCGTGCGAGTTTAATTCTCTGAGTCTCAATATTGGCAAGTGCAAATCTTTATCATTTCACCAAAAAGCCAGCCCTGTTTCACAAGGCTATAAGATAAATGGTATACATCTTCAGGTAGTAGTTGAAAGTGAAGACCTAGGTGTTACTTTCGTTGAAAACATGAGCTTATTAAGCACATTGAGCTGTGCATCGGTAGAGCGAACTTCATGCTCGGTTTTGTCAAATGTTGGACGGGTGTCATTTTTGATGTGGAAACAATTAAGATCCTATATTGTGCTTACGTTCGATCCCAACTGGAATATGCTTTAAATGTGTGGTGTCCGTTCTACGAAGATCATATCCAAAGTATTGAGAAAATTCAGAAAGTTCATACGCTACTTGACTTGACCTGGAAAGACGGATGGGCTTATGATCATAATCTACCATACCACGTAAACATACAGCGACAACCACCATATTTAACTGGGTGCAAGACATACAACGTGACAACTCTAGAAAATAGACGTGGATTGCTAAAAAGTATATTTATTGGTAATCTCCTACTAGACCTAATCGATGCACCGGATGTGCAAAACTCAAGGTTCCTGGTAGGCAACTAAGAGATCATGACTTCCTTCACTCAGATAGACACAGAACCAACTATGGCGATAATGAACCAGTGAAGATGATGTGTAAGAGTTTCAATATAATTAACTATTTATTTCATTTTTGTTTAACTAAAGATAATTTTAAAAGTAGGTTAAGGCAATTTTATGCCTCTCAGTGATTTTTCTTGTTACTTTACTTTTATATTTCAAACTTTAAAATCCAATGCGGATTTATTTTATTTTGAATTTTTTCAAGTCAAATTTGTAGACTTATTTTTATCCTGATCCTGATATTCGTATAGATCTTGTTTCACGTTGTCGCTCCAGCATAGTATGGTGTGAGTGTTTGCCTACAAAATATAACGCCCAGCTGTAGAAAAATCAATTTTTTATCATACATTTTCATCAAAACCGCATTTTATTGGTAACTGTTAACAAAGTTTTGAATGTTTTTCAGAAGTTTGCATAAATATTGGGTATATCCAACTCATGTAGGTCTACATTTGGGAAGTCTCAATTGTAGATTTGCCTCAGTTGTAGAATTCTATTTGGGCTCGATGCAATAACCTCATGATATTTTGAGTTTATGATTAATATAATTGATTTTAATAATTAAGTAAATATCACATTTCTTAATTTATTAAAATTCATACCTCGAAGATTAAAACAACAAATCAAATGCAAATAGAACTAAAACTAAATAGTTAATTAAAGGATAGGCCCAAACAAAAAATATCTACTCAAAAGTAAACAGAAAATTGCTGCCTAACTTAACATTGAGATATCTGTAATTGTTTAGTGCGATATTTTACATCCAGTCCATAATATTTGTGAGGCCTACTATTTTCCATGAGGCCTGCCTGTGCTGGATACATACGAGAATTGGTCACATTTAAACAAATATATTTTAGCTTAAACAAAATTATCATTACATTGGTCGCAAGCGAGCACATCACTTGGTAAAAATTTTTAATTGTAATTTTGTGCAATTATGAGTTAAATTAACAAATGCATTTATCTTATTTTGATAATAAAAAATCAGAAATGATCTGATAGATGACAAAAGAGTTCAGTTCTCACCGAAGAATAATTCTTTGAGTATGAAAACCTCGGGCTCAAATTTTCAAAATTAGTGGTGCAAATTAGCCTCAAAGAGATTTCATATTTAATAATTTCTTATCTGTGGGCCATATCAAAAGAGATTTCAAAGAATATTTTCGAACTATATTAATGCCGACTATCTCAACATGTGTGTTAAATCAGTTACCGGTAACGTAAACTATACACTGCAGTTCACTTGGATAGGAACGACGTTTTTTTGGAATATTTTTTTACTTTTATTACTTTTCCAAGACTTTTTTTTTACAGGATGAGCACTTGTTAAAAATGGCAAAATATTTAAATAAAAATAATTTAGTAGGCCACAAGAATTTTATTTTATTTTTTCTTAAAAATTATATTTTTTGTTTGTTTCACTTGAATAGAAGTCGTTTCTATTGTTATCACTATATAGTTATCATTAAAGTAGAAGTGTTAGCAAATTTAAACTTAAATTAAATTAATTTTTATGAAAAAAGTTACCGTTTTAACATAAAAAAATAAAAAATGGGTCAAGGAAAAAAACTTAGTAAGGAAGAAATATTCTCTAAACGCAATTGCAGATAAAATAGGAAGAAGTAAGACTGTAATCTTCAATTTTATAAAAAATCCAAATGAATATGGCTTAAACAACAAAGGCCGAACTCTTGAGGTTACATATTCAGCCGATAAGGGGGCCTTGCTAATGACAGCATCCAGTTGCGCATTAGCTTGTGCAAAAATTAAAGTGAGAGCTGGTGTGGAGGCGAGCCGAATAACAGTGTGGAGAGTTATTAAAAAATCAAATCACCTTATTCGAAGAAAGCTTCAAAAGAAACCGCATCTAAATGAGGAGAGGAAGAAGAAAAGAATACATTTCTCGAGGATACATATGACATGGGCTGAAAAATGGAAACGTGTCGTTTTCTCCGATGAAAAGAAATTTAACCTCGATCGTCCCGATGGGTTTAACTATTATTCCCATGACCTTCGAAAAGAGGGAAAGATTTTAGCAAAACACGCTAGCCACGAAGGAGACGTTATGGTGTGGGGAGCTGTATCATTTTATGGTCAGGGAGAAGCACGCATTACTAAAACCATGTAAATCTAATTAGTTGTTAAAAATAAATAGAATTTAAATATATTTGTAATAAAAAAAAATAACTTTTTATTAAAATTTGTTAATCGGTTTTATTCAAGTGAACATCCAAATTTATCATTTTTTAGAAAAAACATACATTTTTTATACTTTAATATTTACTGCTTATTGAAAAACTTATAATTCTACGGAAAAATTATTGAAAATGTTAGACCGATTTTAAAGTATTCCAAAACAACGGTAGTTACAGGCAGCCATTTATTCGAAACGCCTTAATTTACCACGAAGTTAACCATCTTCTTCATGAAAACCAACCAATTATGAATATTTTGGATTTTTATTTCCTGCACCTATAATTTGCTAAATTGCAATCGAAAAGTCAGGTTAACAGTTAGCTGGTTTAATACTATATCTTACCATAAAACCCAGCTACCTTCACATTTTACCTTCAAAGTCAATGCTTTTCAACGTAGCTTTGAGTCCTAAGTGAATGAGTCCACGTTTTCGATTGAATCTGTGGTATGAGGCCTATTCTAGCTTGTTTGAGATCGTGAGTAATCGCAGAGTAGATCATTATTCCAACAATATCAGCCTTTTCAAGAATAAGAACCTATTTTTTGATAAGGTAAAACTAAAACAAGTCCTAACACATTGTAAAAAGGAACGAAAATGTTATTAGTATAATAGTACAAATCGATTTTTAAAACAACAGTTAATTTGTATGAAACATAACACTCGTATTTTCAATATTTAGATTTTGAAATCAAATGAATAAAGCACGAGATACAATGTTACCTAAATTAAACCACCAACAAATTAATCGCTTCATTTTTCAAATGCAATTAGACGCGGATGGCTAAAAATGCTACACGGAACCAAAATTTGAAGGTTTGCGAACATTTCTCCACAATTTAGTGGGATACAGGTGCAATTAATTTCTGGTTGTTGGATGGGCGGAAAATGAGGACTTTGACTTGATTAACCCAAAAAAAAAACCCTGAAATTCTCTAAATTTAGAGTGCTTTAATAACCCGGAAAAGTTAATAAATCACGTGAACCATACACAGACTGCTTTAGTTGTCGCCTGTTTTGTTGCACTTTAAAGAGGTGAAACTCTATTTCCATAGCTCTAATTTTTATCTAGTTCCTATCTTGTTTTAAATGATTTCTATTCATGCCTCTTAGGCGTAGATGAAAAACCCGTTTGTAAAAATTAAATGTCTAGGAGCTAGAATTATAGACACTTATACCATTTCTTTAGGGATGAATACTATCATCGAGAAAAACTCTCTCACCTTTTAAATTTAAATCGAGAAGAGTCAGTATTAATTTTTTAATAAAAATAAAGCAAAAAATGAAGAAAACATTAAATCTGAAAATAACGGGTGATTTTTTAAGAGCTTGAGAACTTTTTTTAAAAAAACGCATAAAATTTGCAAAATCTCATCGGTTCTTTATTTGAAACGTTAGATTGGTCCATGACATTTACTTTTTGAAGATAATTTCATTTAAATGTTGACCGCGGCTGCGTCTTAGGTGGTCCATTCGGAAAGTCCAATTTTGGGCAACTTTTTCGAGCATTTCGGCCGGAATAGCCCGAATTTCTTCGGAAATGTTGTCTTCCAAAACTGGAATAGTTGCTGGCTTATTTCTGTAGACTTTAGACTTGACGTAGCCCCACAAAAAATAGTCTAAAGGCGTCAAATCGCATGATCTTGGTGCCCAACTTACCGGGCCATTTCTTGAGATGAATTGTTCTCCGAAGTTTTCCCTCAAAATGGCCATAGAATCGCGAGCTGTGTGGCATGTAGCGCCATCTTGTTGAAACCACATGTCAACTAAGTTCAGTTCTTCCATTTTTGGCAACAAAAAGTTTGTTAGCATCGAACGATAGCGATCGCCATTCACCGTAACGTTGCGTCCAACAGCATCTTTGAAAAAATACGGTCCAATGATTCCACCAGCGTACAAACCACACCAAACAGTGCATTTTTCGGGATGCATGGGCAGTTCTTGAACGGCTTCTGGTTGCTCTTCACTCCAAATGCGGCAATTTTGCTTATTTACGTAGCCATTCAACCAGAAATGAGCCTCATCGCTGAACAAAATTTGTCGATAAAAAAGCGGATTTTCTGCCAACTTTTCTAGGGCCCATTCACTGAAAATTCGACGTTGTGGCAGATCGTTCGGCTTCAGTTCTTGCAGGAGCTGTATTTTATACGGTTTTACACCAAGATCTTTGCGTAAAATCTTCCATGTCGTCGAATAACACAAACCCAATTGCTGCGAACGGCGACGAATCGACATTTCACGGTCTTCAGCAACACTCTCAGAAACAGACGCAATATTCTCTTCTGTACGCACTGTACGCATTCGTGTGGTTGGTTTAATGTCCAATAAAGTAAACTGAGTGCGAAACTTGGTCACAATCGCATTAATTGTTTGCTCACTTGGTCGATTATGTAGACCATAAATCGGACGTAAATCGCGAAACACTTTTCGAACCGAACACTGATTTTTGTAATATAATTCAATTATTTGCAAGCGTTGCTCGTTAGTAAGTCTATTCATTATGAAATGTCAAAGCATACTGAGCATCTTTCTCTTTGACACCTTGTCTGAAATCCCGCGTGATCTGTCAAATACTAATGCATGAAAATCCTAACCACAAAAAAATCACCCTTTATTATAAATTTGCATTAAGCCTTAATACTAACATTAGTCTTAAATGACTAGCTTTCCGTGGTTGGCATTGAAAATGTATCTACTTAACGTTGAATCTAATTTTGTGGAAGAAATGTTTAACAAATGTAATATTATCTAACAATAAAATCTAATCCCGAATTGGAATGGAAATTTTATAGTTGACGAGTTTCGATCTTTTGTAATAATCTGTTTTATCTTCAGTTTAACTTATATATAAAAATTCAACTCATTTGTTTGGAAACTACTTTATGATGCTTGTAACTCAAATGCTAGTATCAAGTAATTTGAGCTATTAAGGCGATAACAGTTGTAAAACAGAGGAATTGTTGTTTGATCCACACTTTTGTTGACCTCATTATTCATTATAAAGCTTTGCTTTTACTAACCTTTAATATTTTAAAACAAGTTACGATTTAAAATTACAGTACTGGCTCCAAACCAATTTTTCTTATACTGTTAATAAGTTTAAATTTCTATTCCAAAAAAAGTTCTTTGCTACCTAATAATATTTTTAAAATTTCGTTTAATATCCAAAAACATAATATTACAGTAGCCTTCAGAAATCTTCCGAAAATCTTAAATTTGAATTTGAAATCCGTATTCAGTAGTAAGTGTATCCACTACAATTAAAGCTTGATCCATACTAAAACAAGCTTATTGGATAACGACCAAGCTTGTAAAAAAAAATCGTTGCGGAATCTATAATAACCAAACACTAGTTACTAACTAGTGATTCTCGATATTTATATCTGGATCATTTTGTATAAAGTAATTAGGCTAAATTAAAAGTATATTGTAACTTTAATTGGAAAGTATTCTAAATTACTCGGAATGGTAAATTAGATAATTTTATAATGGTTGCGCACTTAGAACGAATAAGCTAACCTAATGAAAATCGAAACCCTTACTAAAAAAATTACTATTAACTGAATTTAGAGTAGATTACGATGAAACAGTAAACGACAAAATAACAATGTCAAAAGCACGTTACCTTTATAACGAAAATCAAAAAATAGGTCTCACAGTAGATATCCTGTGTAGAAATGAAATAATTAATAATTAAATAAACAACTAAATATTTGAAAAACTATAATGATCGAAATCCTTTAAAATTAAGTTTTTATTTCAATAATCAAACCAACGCGGTACAATTACGATAAGACCTCAAACACTTATATGTAGGTATTAGTTATCTATTTACTGACATTGTCTGGTGCATGGGCTTCTGCTCGTTTTAAAATATAAGAAATAATTAAATAAACATTATTTAAATTATTTTATGCCAAAGTACAGTAAGCTTTAATTTAATATTAAATAAATACGCTGCTACACTGCTTTATACAAATAAAAAAAATTAAAGCTAATAATTAAGAAAATTTCAGTAGACAATTGATAAATAATTTCGATGAACATTTATTCATTTGTAGGTTATCTAAAATCAAAAGTGAAATCGCAAGGGAGCTGCAAAAGTTTTTGGCGGGCTGAAAAACGTTTCCGTTTTTGGATACGGCATACAGTAAAAACCCAATGGTTTTATTGGTTTGTAATAGTATTAGTATTTTTAAATACAGTATGTGTAGCTGTAGAACATTATGGGCAACCAAAATGGTTAACCGACTTTTTATGTAAGTGACTAAAATCTATATATACCAGAATGTCTCATTATTTAACTTATAATTTTTGTTATTCTCTAAATTCACAGATTTCGCTGAATTTGCATTTCTCGGTTTATTTATGATGGAAATGTGGATTAAAGTGTATGCACTAGGGCCCCGAATATATTTTGAATCATCATTTAATCGTTTCGATTGTGTCGTGATATGTGGTTCAATATTTGAAGTCATCTGGTCAGCAGTAAAAGATGGCTCGTTCGGTTTGTCGGTGCTGCGTGCGTTACGTTTACTTCGAATATTTAAAGTAACAAAATACTGGTCATCATTACGTAATTTAGTTATATCATTATTAAATTCAATGAGATCTATTATCTCATTACTGTTCTTGCTCTTCTTATTCATTCTTATATTTGCATTGCTCGGTATGCAATTATTTGGTGGGCAATTTAATTTTAACGAAGGAACACCGCCAACAAATTTCAATACTTTTCCAATCGCATTACTAACCGTATTTCAAATATTAACGGGAGAAGATTGGAATGAAGTAATGTATCAAGGGATTGCATCACAAGGCGGACACAAATCTGGGATGATTTATTCTTTGTAAGTATTGATTTGTTTTTGTGTTTTTTCTATTTATAATCAATACATAATTAAAAAATTTCGTTTTAGATATTTTATCGTATTAGTATTATTCGGTAACTATACACTGTTAAATGTATTCTTGGCCATTGCCGTCGATAATTTGGCAAATGCTCAGGAATTAACAGCGGCCGAAGAAGAACAAGTAGAAGAAGATAAAGAAAAACAACTGCAAGAATTAGAAAAGGAAATGGAAGCATTACAAGCGCCATCTTCTGATGGTTCACCACCACGTGTTGAAGTGTCACCACCGTCACCGTCTGCACGTGGTGGTGGCAATAAAAACAAGAAAAAAGAAGAAGAGAAGAAAGATGATGAGGATGATATACCTGATGGTCCAAAACCTATGTTACCATACTCATCAATGTTTATATTATCCCCCACAAATCCGTAAGAAGATGCAATTAGATAATGTTTGGAATTTGATTCTAATTAATTTGTTTTCATATACAGAATTCGCCGCGCTGCTCATTGGGTCGTTAATTTACGTTATTTTGATTTTTTCATTATGATCGTTATATCATTATCATCGATAGCATTAGCTGCGGAAGATCCGGTTGAGGAAGAATCAACGTGGAACAACGTATTAAATTACTTTGATTACGCGTTCACAGGTGTATTTACGATCGAAATGTTATTAAAAATTGTTGATTTAGGTATTATACTACATCCGGGTAGTTATCTACGTGAATTTTGGAATATTATGGATGCCGTTGTTGTGATATGTGCTGCTGTTAGTTTCGGTTTTGATATGAGGTAAATCAATTCAAATGACAATATGATTTAAAGGTAAAACTAATAGTATGACGTTATCCTTCTTTTCGTTACAGTGGGAGCAGCGCAGGTCAAAATCTATCTACAATAAAGTCGTTACGTGTACTTCGTGTATTGCGTCCGTTAAAAACTATAAAACGTGTACCAAAATTAAAAGCTGTATTTGACTGTGTTGTTAATTCACTTAAAAATGTTGTCAACATTCTTATTGTATATATTTTGTTTCAATTTATTTTCGCTGTTATCGGTGTACAATTATTCAATGGTAAATTTTTCTATTGCTCGGATGGTAGTAAACACACAGCTGAAGACTGTCAGTAAGTATCAATTTTACTGAATAAACAACGTGATCAACCACTATAAATTAATATATTATTTATTAATCATTTTAGGGGATCATTTTTTCTATTCGAAGAAGACAAATTATTACCGAAACGAGCAGTACGGGTGTGGGCGACACAGCATTTTCATTATGATAATGTTGCGACAGCAATGTTAACATTATTTGCTGTACAGACGGGTGAAGGCTGGCCACAGTACGATTTAACTCGTTGTTTGTGTGTAAAATACTGTAATAATTTAACCCTTACATAATCTTTTAGGGTGCTTCAAAATTCAATGGCTGCCACATATGAGGATAAGGGTCCAATTCAAAATTTCCGAATAGAAATGTCCATATTCTATATTGTATATTTCGTAGTATTTCCATTTTTCTTCGTTAATATTTTCGTGGCCTTGATTATTATAACATTTCAAGAACAAGGTGAAGCTGAACTACAAGATGGCGAAATTGACAAAAATCAAGTAAGTTAGTTGTGGTATTATATTGAGTATTGCATAACATTCCTCGTGACCTTACTCTTCTACATATAGAAATTTTAACCTTAGTAAGGGCTTTCAAGAGAGGTGCTATATTTATTGTAAAGTTAAACTGAAAGGCAAAATCAACAATAAATTAAATAAATACTGAAAATGAGATCCTTATACTCGTACATCTGCACTAAATTTCTTCTAATGGAAAATACTAAATAAATTATATATATTCGTACTATAAAAACTTATAGAAAAAATAATAATATCCAATATTTCAAATTCCAAAATAAAATGAATGAAATGAAAGTAATTCAAATTGTATATACCGCTGAAGGGAGTAATCAAGGTATCTCCTTTCAAATGTCAAAGCAATAAGACTCGATTTGTTTCTGATGGAAATATGTAGTAGATTATTGATCAAGGGAGTAAAATAAGAGATTATGGCTCGAGTGAAGAAATTGCCGTGACCGAAGACCAAGGGTGGTAACTGATCAGGAGCAATAATCGACATTTACTCCCTAGTTACATAAGATATTTTTACGACTATTTTAACAAAAATGTTTATCAAAAAGTTAGTAGTAAATACAGTTTTCTTGCATAAAATATACCGACGAGAAATTTTTATATTGCTATCGAGGTCAATTAGTTTTTTTAACAAAAGTTTGTATGATAATTTTGTCATATATCAATAATGCACTATTTTACTCCCTTAACCCTTAACATGTTTTTACCTCAATATTTGGATTTTTATTCGGTTTTTAACCAATAGAAACACACACTTATTTCAATAAGTAAGTCTTAACAAATAAGTATACGTTTCGGAAAAGTCCCAAGTAATTACTGGGTTATCCTTTAAACTTGCACAGTACTTTTATTCAATAATTTGTTTTAGGAATTGTGCGTGAAATGTTGCTTACTACAAAAATAGTTTAATATGTTATAAAAATGAAGACATCTCGTGGAGGAGTTCAGCGGTACAAAGCTCTTAGATATCATCTGGTCTTCTGCCAAGAAACACAATAGTCTCGGTGTACCCAACAATATGACCTGATTTATTGTTCATAGACGCAGTTAGATGCATCAACTTGTCGCACACCAGCCCTATCTCAAAGTAAACCAGAGATAATGGTGATTAATACTTTTATATGGTTGTTCGAAATCGAGGCACAGTTGAGTTATGTAAATGTTGTACTACTGACTCTTTTCCATAATCGTTCTCATTCTGAAACGTTGATCTGTGGCTATTCGGTTTGGGATGGAAGCCACAGAGTGTTGTCTGTAATACTTTTCAGTAGAAGCGAGTCGGGAAAACACTACATTTGCAAAAACCTTGTACCAACATTTGATTCGTTTTATGAGAAATTTGGAAATAACATCTGTTCATATGGCGGAGCTACTGATTCCATCAGTCGAATTTTATAGAATTAAAAAGTATGATTGTCAGAAGTATGAGTGCTGATGGTTGTATATCTAGAATAGAATCTGTTCTTTCAATTTTCGGCGATTAATTTATTAAATGTATCAGTTTCTGTTGAGGGAGATGTTTAGTAGTTTCGCTTTTTGTCCGAACAACTTCAATCGAAAAGTTTAAATGTTCCAAGTTACTCTTTTAATAAGCAACTTGTGTTTGCTTTCGACGCATCGCATTGTTTTGAGTCGATGCCAATTCAGGAGTTTAGCAGCAGTCGAGTTCCAGTTTTGGTGAATACTATTGTGTAATAACACCTCGAGGCTCGAACGCACGGTTTTTGTTTTAAAAATGACCTATACATATATTCAAAGCTCTTATATTTTTCGATGCCTTGAAAAAAAAATCACGTTCGAGACAACAAAATTAAATAGCACAATGGATTCCACGGAAGCCATTCACATTATGATCTGAATTATGCTGTTAGTAAGACCGTTGGATGTTAGTTTATGCACTTCGAACGATTTTACCAACAAAATTACTGCAATGATATTAATAAAGTTAAATGAGGTTGTTATGTTATTAATGAGGCCTTTCAAATAGGCATATAATAAATCTGTTACAGCACATCCAGGTTGTCTTCAATTTGTGAATACACGCTCACAATCGTTATGGTTCTTAGTGCATAGATTCTTATTGGTTGACCTTCATATTGATTGAGTCAGAGAAGTTAATGATATGCTGCCCTTCGGTAATGATTTAACATATCGATTTTGTCTCGAAGTTCTAAGAGAGTACAGATTACACAAAATTCGCGTATTAGAAAAACCGAGTTTCGATTTTGGACCTAAAACAGGTTTAAATCAATTTCTTGCATATTTTATCTAGAAATTTCCAATAAATACACTTTTTAAACAAAATAGTAAACCCAAGAATTGATGATCGGAAAATCTCGTGCCCAAAAAATACGAGTACCTAGTAGGCTAGATATTGAAACAAAAACTTTAATTTTTTGTATTCGAAAATATCACTACCTACTTGAGCTATATTGTTTCCAGATATTGCACTGGTGTTCGATTTCTAAACTACAATACACGAGCAATTATTAATTTGTGCGAGTAAAATTCAACATTTATTTTGATTTAAGGCAAATCGTGTTTTTAACTTTTTTTAATAAAAAAAACACAAACCATTTAACATAATAAACCTTTATCCTTCGTTCTAGTGGATTATAGTTGTGTTGTCTTGTGCCATATGATCGCTCCTACAGTCCAATCAATCAATAGTAATAGTAAAGTAATACATTTAGTTGCAAATTTGGTAACAGGCTTCTTGGTGTTACAGAGTTGTTAAATCTGAATTTTTGTAAAATTTCTAAAATTAGCACTCTGGATCTGGTAGACGCCGCGGCTCTTGTTACGTTTTATTATTTAATTAATTAATTTTCTTTCTATAAATGTTTACTATTTCGAAAATAATTAGAGATGCTTCTTTTTTAAATGGCGCTGCATCCGATTAAGAGATTTTGACGCCTCTGAGTGGTTTCATGTTCTTTATAACTTCGGAATAGTGGGTGATCAATTCATTGAATTTTAGATATCTAGCAGATCTACTGGAAGAGACATATTTTAATGCCGTGGGGGTTGGTTATTCCATTTTGTCTATTCTTCATTGTGCTTCCCATGGGATCACCCACATTTGTATTAACTTGTCAGTGTGTATTATAATTATCAATTTCATCAATTCAGGGAACTTCTAATTTTTCTTGGAGTAGTGTGAGAAGCAGTTTAGACATACCGAATCGATGGGATGACTCGATTAAGTTTATTTTCGACAGCCCATTTTGAAGCCTAAATCCACACTCTTCCTTATTTTATACCTACACATTGAATCAAGATATCTAGTCATATCATACAACAGGAGAATTAACTTCTATGAATTTTTGATCCATCTATACATTTAAGAACCTACGTTATTGTGCAGAAAAAACTGACACAAATACACCATAATTGCCATGGCGAAGTTTATTTTTTTAGAGATCAAAGAAATTCAGTTTTATTGTTTTCGTATTTTTATATTAACGTCATGTGGTATTCCATCAATATAGATTGGTTTTCAATTTTTTATTTAAACTATGTTAATTAGAAACCAGTTATCGAAAGTCTTACTGTAGTGTTTAGGTACAGTCAACTCTCGTTGTGGCATTCACTCGCTTTACCGTATACCGGAGTTTTACCTCAAACAAACTAAACAAAGTTCCAGTATTTTGGTCAATAAATAGCCGATTTAATTCTGTACGATATACAGTCCTTCGATACTTCCTGTACCGTACAAGGTTCATATAATTTGCTATAATTAACTCTGGTCAACTTTTCAATTAATCGTTCCTCCTGTTATTCCGCACGTATGTTCAGCTCTTGTATTTATTTATTCATATAGTCTTTATATTATAAACTATTTCGAAATATGTGTTTGTTGTTTTCTAGAATATTGCATGTTTCATAAAAATCTCTTTTTTTGCAAGATCTGGATCGATCGTCTCTTATAGTAGTTTCACATTGCGATTATCCAATCTTACTAATTTGTTTTCCTATTCGTTGCTGATCTTGTTCTAGATATTCATTGCGTTCTAAAAATATTATAAGTGCCGTGTAGCAGTTATTGGTAGTAGGTCCGCTTGTTCCATCGCCCCTAATTCTATATAACCCGAAGGCCATTTTAGTATTTGGCACTGAGAGTGCTTGTCGTATATATTTACATTATTATCAGTAAACTACAAGCACTCTTTGGGTCTATTGTACACATTGAGTCCATTGTCCATTGTAACACTTCAACAAAAACACCATAAAAACAAAAAAAAAATGCTATTCTACTGTCGGATTTTTATAATTTAGCCCAATTGAACTAATCATTTTAAACACAACACTCCTTAATTACGTTTTCTACAGTAGCTCGATGTTTTACATTGGGGTTCCTCGTGTTTTACTTTTAACATAGGTTCTAGGTGATAAATAATTTGTGGGCCCCTAACTAATTATTATTTTGAAAATTTAGAAAAAAAATTCCTTTCATGTAAGGAAAGATACGTTACACATTATTAAGTAAATCTAAATGTTAACTCAATTATCGTAATAGTCTCTCAAGAACAAATTAATAAATTCAGCTACATGGAAGAAATCACTTGTAATATTATGATATGAGTAATTTTAAGCATTTTGTTCGAGGTTATTTGTTATTCTCCGTTGTTTTTGTGGTTGCATTCACTTTCCTCGAACTTTCATAGTTAAAATGTTTCATTGGTGAGTCTAGGTTTCGTAACTAAATGGTTTCCACAGATAGTGAAGCATAAATATTTTACGGAGTAGTTATCGATGGCCACGACGAAAGAACCACCACCTTTTGTTGTTTTAACTTAGATAACGTAAATTCATCAATACAACCTGTATATTGTTAGCCTTAGATGACAAGAAATACACCATCAGAAAAACCAAATAATCATGGAGCGAAATTTGCACCGTAGATGTAGTATAGAAAGAATTAAGTATGAATCAGTATCAAAACAACTATCGAAACAACTAATATATTAGGGTGCAAAGTAGAAATAGAAAGGATCATTAATGTCACCTTGAAGTGTAAACTTTGCGATAAAGCAAAATTTGCTCCTTTCACTAGCTACAGGACTGCAGGATTGCCAAATCTATTTAAAAACAGAATGAATAGGAGGAATGCTACCACCACATAAATAGAAAACTTAAAATGCCTTATCTGGGAAACATTCTTCTCCTCGCTCAAATTTAATTAGAGGCTGTCGTTTATATCGTGCCATTCACTCACGTAACTTTCTTGAATATAAAGTACAATTGGTATATAAAAAAGTGGGGAGTCGCCATCTGTATTATTATTTTATAGTATTCAAAGAATTTTAAACAAGAATATCATGAAGCTTAACTAAATATAACATTTTGAAAAGCCAAATGGGTAAAAAAAAAAGAATTACAAGCTACTACAAGCTACTTACTACCAATTTGAAAATTAAAAAGTACCATGTTGTAGCGATAGGTTCATAATTTCAAGCAAGACATTCTATCAAGCAAAGCCAAAGTTCTTCAAGCGTAGGCAAAAGATTAATAATATTTGGCAATTTCAATGCAAAGAATACTCTACCACATTAATATTTCTACCAATTTTAGGCAATTATATTAGAAATAGCCGTATTAAAACTACCTTACTATAGATAGTAAGATTCGCTAATCTGCAAAAAATTAGTTTGATAAAAATCAATGTTAAAGTTCGAAAATTAACAATTTTGCACTAATCTTAATTACTTTTCTACATTGTCGTCGAATGGACAGTGTATTCTAGCAGAAAGAAAAATTATTTAACTGACCGCTATAATTTGAATATTACACACTAAATATATAATAATTTTAAAAAAAAACTTCAAAATATAAATAAGATATTTCAAATTAAATTTTTCACAAACTATAAAATTCCATATCATTCGCATCTATCACAAAATATAAATTTGTTAGGGAATTTTTAATAAAATTAAGCAGCTAATTTGATTAGTTTTACTAGAATTTTTTATTTTTTTTTTTAACTAAATCAAAATAACTTTATAGCGTTTAGTTAACTATTTTATTTCTCGCAGTGGTTTCAAACTTAACTTTGGCATTTCAATTTTTGTTTTTCTGAAATTAATTAAAACAGAGCACTATCAAAACTGAGTACGAAGCTATCAAGCTCCACGAACAACACAAACACAATTAAATGACTTTAAAAAATGTTTATGAAGTGCTATTTAAAAAAAATCAATGATACTGTTTTTGCAAATTGGTACTTAACAAATTACTTAACTTGAAAGAACAGTAGAGCAGCAGTTTGTTTATTATTGTTACGGATTGTAATTGCATAAAGTGGATAGCCTTTAATGAGACGTAATCAACGTGTTACATAGTTCAGTCTTAATATGAAGAAATTATATTCTAATATAATATAGTATATTAATATAATAAATGCACTTTAAATTAAATGAACTTTGTAATCATTCATCTGAATCTCATTTTCTTGTGGTTCCGCTGAATCAAGAAATGCTTCTGAATCACCTCCGTTTTCATTTTCTACTTCATGCCCATCTGCTAAGCGGACCACAATTTCTACAATAATTTTTGTAATAGTCGCTCGGGACGTCTAGTTAAAAATTCCATAATTCACCACCCATGTTTCATTATCGTGGGGATTATTTCAATATAAAAACACGTCAGCATACGGTGTTCGTCGCTGTGTGATTCGTATAATTAATTCATCTAAAAATGCGTTACTTAGAAAGTGTTTTTGTTGGTGTAACTGATCCAGCATAAATTTTAATGCAATATCAGCTGTTTATAAATTAATGTCCCGAGAACCAAACTTTTCTACAGTTACTTTAATAACAAGCATTGTAGATATTACATTAGACAGAAGATTGAATTCTGCATCGGAAAAATGAATGCCACTTCTTATATCTATTAAACTTTTGCTGATGGGATTTTTGATCTTATTGAATCTTTCTAGCATTTCCAGCAAACTATTCCATCTCGTTGGTGAATCTAATACATATAAGAGACAGCTCTCGACCTATTTCTTCACGAACATACTTTTGAAGTGAATCGTCATTTTTAGTTGGTGATCGCCGAAATATAGAAACATCAACCTCAACTTTCCTTACTTTTTGAATTAAAATATAAATTTCTGAATTGATAAATTCATTTGACTCCTCTATTGCCATTTCAGTTGTTCTAATTATTTCTAAACCATTATCTTCATTATCAATAATGTCATTATCATCATCGCCATCATCGACGATTGTATTGTCAGAATTTTCAATAACAGCTTGGCAGACAATTCCGTTGATATAAAATTTTAATCACAGCGAGTTGTATACCGTGCGCGTAGCATAACTGTTGAGGTGCGTCTATCGTTATAGTCATAATATGTTTGACAGATACGTTAAACTCTTCTAATCGTTTTTTAACTACTTCCACGAATTTGTCTGCAGGCATTGATCCTAAAATTCGAACAATACCTATATTCCAATCCTCATTTCTATATGAAGATTTAGGTTTAGATAGCGCCGATTTCTAGTAGATGTCCACTCGTCAAACGTAGCGCTAAACCTCTCGCCTGAACTTATCGTTTTTGTAAATTTAGTACTCATGTTTCTACGGACGTTTTCAAAATATTTAACAACAATATTTTTGATAGATGTATTGGATTTTGGGATATCGTACCCAGCATTTCTTAAAAGTCGTTTTAAATCCACAGATTTGGTAAACATTCGAAATGGAACACCATCCAAAGTCGTCATGCGTGCAACTGTTGCTTCAAATGAGTTATCTATTTGTTTTCCAAAAAAATTAGAAATAATTTGCTGTACCGGTTTGCCAGATGTAACTTTATTTTCAGTTGATGAACTTGGGCTAGTTTCTTGTTCGATATTTCTATGCTGGGTCTTTAAATGACTGCGAAGACCTGTTGTGGTTCCTCCTGCAGATTTAATTCGTTTTTGACATCCGCTTATCTTACATATTCCATAAATCCCATCTTTCGTACGATCAAAATAAAACCAGGGTGAATTTTTGTTGTGTGTTGTTTCATCGATGGTATTTTGCATGGCTAATTTGCTAGAGTAATAAATTTATCCTTAAAACAACAAAAATACTGATAAGTTCATTATAAAATTAAAATTATTGTTCAGTAATATTCGTTATAAAATAGTTACCTGGTTTTAGCACATTACATAGCGCATTAAAAACTTATTTAATACTAAATTCATCAACTTCGTGTTTTTTCTTGTTTTGGAATAAAAGTCAACATATACAAAACAACAACTAAAAACTAATAAATGAGAATTTTTTAAAACCAGAAGAGACAACTAATGAAAAAACAAACTAATAATTAAAATCAAACCGAAAATTTTCGTTAATTGAGTAAATATAATTATATACTGAGATAGTGGGAGCAAGATGAGATAAACCGACTACTGCAAACAATTTTAGTTTTACTATAAGCGAATTGTTTTATCGAAATTATCGATAAAATTTAAACAAATTATCGATAATATTTTATCGTCATTTTGGCAATTTATCGGTTTATCGATTAATCGGTTTATCGATAATGGAATCCCTAGTTACTAGTATATCAAAATCTGCCATTATGCCTAGGTACGTTTGTATTTATTTTATATAAATTAAGAAAAATTTCTTTACCTAAATTTTGTAATTCAGGATTAACTTTTATTATGTGTGAAATTGTTTTATCTTTTTTGCATTTCTAATTTTCACTATACGTCTTATTAGGACTTTCTTTCTTAAAAAAATTTTAACAATTCATCTAGTCCAATTTTTATTTTATTTTTATACATTTAACATATAAAAAAATGTACGCTTTATTAATTTCTAAGCTCACATGTTGCTCAACTTTTCTTTTTATTAATTTTTCGAGTCTCTTGATTATTACATAAATTATTAAGATGTTGATTGATTTATTAAAATTATCTTGTATAGCTCTAACTTTGAAACATCTCCTTGTTCATTATTTTTCCCATCTGTATTTTGGGCTATACTTATTTCTTTTTCCGGTTAATTACCCCCATATTTTAAATTTTAATGCTAAACAGAAAAAATTGTTATTTTTATTACTAATATGCTTATTTAATATTCTTCTTGTTTATTTATTTTGCTTTTATTATATCTTTTTTTTAGTTTATTTAAAACTTCGAATTAACATTTCATATTGGCTTTGTCGTTATCAGTTTTACAAATATGTAGAATTAGATATCGTTTTTTATTTGCTTTCTTAATTCTATTTATTTTGTCACCACGTTCCTTCTTTTTAATTGGAGCAGTGTTTGGTACTTCTATTACTTCCGTCTTTTTTGTTCTTTCCCTGTATTCTTCTATCGTTATGATCTTCTTTTGTTGAGAAAACACCAATGAGTCCGACATTTTTTCGTCTATGCTGCCCTCGGGTATTAGTGATAGATCATCGCGATATAATTCCTTAGTAAAGTATTCTTTATAATCGGATAACAACATTTGTTTGAAGCAAGTTCATAGGGCAAGATCGCCATCTAATATTGGTGGAGGCCAATGTAGTATTTGAGTTGCCATGGTAATCATAGGCCTATTTGGTTTTGATCGTGATCCTTACCTTAGCGTTATTACTTTTACATGCAACTTATTTTCAGTAAGGCGTTAAATTGAAAATAAATGTTTACGAGTCGAAGCTCTCAGCTTATACAATTTAATTCTGATATGATTTTACAATTGTTGGTCTTTATATACCGAAATTTAATCATACACAAAATATTGAAGTAATTTACTGCCTATTCTGCAAAAGGAATACATTCAACCACAGAGAAATAAATCACAATCAGAGACCTAAACGGAAGGAAAATTCATTGTTAAATCAAACTCACTATGTCGTTACAAATGAAAAAATATCTGTAGCGGTTGTTAAAAACTCAACCCCTATTTTGGTCTATTTGCTCAATATACATTCATACACATATTTGTCGCTCAATATATTTTTTCTATACGCGCACGTACAAATAAAAAATATTAATTTGTTTGTACAGTATAACACCCAAATTATTCTTCAAAATTGCCTTTAGTTTTTATTATAATATGAAAATCATTATGGTGGTGTTCGCTGTAGGCAAAAAAAAACAAACGGAAAAATAACAAATTCAACTTATTTATTATTTTCGTTTGAAAGTATCCTTTCTCTTATTTATATTTAATAAAGCAGAATGAAATGAAAACTAAAATGCATGTGTTTATTATGTATGTATATACATACTCGTACATATGTACTCGTATATATAGGGTTTTCCAATAAGAGTGATATGATCCAAACTTTTCTCGCAATAGTTCAATTGATGCACTTGCTGTGTGACACGTAGCCCCGTCTTGTTGGAATCAAATGTTGTCAAGATCAACTTCTTCCAATTTCGGCGATAAAAAGTTGACTATCATCGATCTATACCGATCTCCATTGACAGTAACGGTGTTACCAGCTTCATTTCGAAAAAATACGGACCGATGATTCCACCGTTTTTCATGAATAATTTGTGGATTTTCTTCGCACCAGAATCGACAGTTTTGTTTATTTACCGCACCACTCAGATGAAAGTGAACCTCATCAGAGAAGATGATTTTCTTAAAAAAATCGTTACCGTTTGTAATTGCAATTTGTAAACGTTGTTCTTGCGTATATCTCACCATGATGAAATTGTAAACATTACTGAATACAATGAAACCAAAAATGACAGATCATGACATATTACAAATGGCCGAATCGTCACTTAAAGATCATATCATTCCTATTGGAAAACCCTATACATACTATTTAAAATAATGTGTGCACGATCGAATACATATTTCTTGTCGTTTAGGTATATAAAATTTAAATACGTAGCCTTGAAAAGGAAGAGGATCTATTTTAGATGTATGTAGCTACATTGATTATGTTTTCGTGTGCTGCATGAAATATAATTTAAAAAAACAAATGTTTGGAGGAAATGATACGAAACATCAAAAATGTATCAACGAAAAGGAAAAAATAATTAGTTTTTTAGTCAGCGTAGTAAACATTTACATCTACATATTTGTATTTAGTATACATTATGTATATTTTATATGCATGTCTATACTGAATTGTCCAAATAAAATACATATATTACTTAATTTTGTCTAAGTGTACTAGACAGATGATACATGATTTCATATTAAAATACTTAGCAATTTTGTAAATGATTTTATTTTTGAGAAAATCAATATAATCAACTTATACCGGAAACATGTCATTGAGATAATGTACTATGTATTTAGATTTGCCTTCAAAAAATTAATCAAGCATACAAATTTTTGTTAAGATTTTCCCTAATTCCATATTATCTGAAGCAAGGTAGTAAATAATTAATTTGTTTCGACTACTAATCTCTTGCACGCATTAACGTCTTAATGAAAATTAAAGCCAGTTATTTATTTTAACCCAATTTGCAAAAACATTAATATTTCGATGCCGGTTGTAGTATATATAATTATGAGTATACACGATATCTTTGCAGTTCCAGTTTTAAACTGCTAACCCTAAGCGTAAAAACCACCCTATAAGGTTTTCCAATGATAATGAATAAATATTTCGTTGTGGTCAATCGATTTACAAGCTCACATTAAAAGTGTACACTGCAATTTTTAAATAAAAATAAAACATTCACGGAATGTTTTCATAAAATATTTTCACTGCATTTTGTGATTTTTAGAATATCGGACGCAAGGTTTCAGAATAACAACGTGAGTGTGAGTTACATAACCTCTCAGAATAGCAGAGTTTACGATGGCAACTGATAAACATTCGGCACTGTACTCTAGACGAATTCCAACAAGAAAAAATGCTTCAATATTCCTAAAATAAAATTCGTTGTTGTTTTTATATAAAATAAATTTGCTTAAAAATCTGTGAAAATTAACTCATACACCTAATATGTATTTAATGGTTGGTGGATTTTGAGATCTCATATATATGTGCTGATTTTATTTACAATTTAACAATGTTTAGTGGACACTTCCACTGGAATTAATTTTACGAGCATCATAAGGGTATGAATACCCTATATTATCCGAAAGTTATCGTGACAGGCGATTCAACTTGGACCGCAAGGCGGACCACTCGTACCTCT
Organism: Nephrotoma guestfalica; assembly: GCA_963691935.1. Lineage (NCBI taxonomy): Eukaryota > Metazoa > Arthropoda > Insecta > Diptera > Tipulidae > Nephrotoma > Nephrotoma guestfalica. Next base: position 132,990,759 of record OY829914.1, on the reverse strand, counting down.
GAAAACACCAAGCTTGTTACGAATAATGTCAACAAAAGTTATGTTACTGCCTTAATATAATAGGACCATCTCTTAAGAATTCGGACAAGTTATTTAGGGCTGACACGTAGTATTTGCAGTCTCTAACAAGAGAGTATTGGTTAGAACTTATTGCTCTCCAAGAAACATGATGGTCTAAACATAACTCTAGTATATACGGATAGAGGACAATCAGGCCTATCTAATTTGGTATGTGTTATTTCAATAAAAAGGTGTAAGTTCGTCTGAGTACTTTCTAGGCATCGTGTAATATGTAATATTGCGAAAGAAATAACTCATACATCATACCAATAATAAACAATCTGGTAGATGTCTAAGCATAACCAATAGTAAATATGCACAGAGGACACTGTACAAATGGTTGCGCTCTCCTGGGAATTTTATAGTTATAGTATAGTTTTCATATAATATTGCGAATGGAATTGCTCGCAGATTATACTAATCATTATAAATTTCAGGGATGTCTGAGCATTCAGAACCTATATAATGATAAAGGGTGTTTTTTTAAGAGGTTGCCGATTTTTTTTTTGAATAAAACACATAAAATTATGAAATGACCAAAATTTTTTTTTATTTGGTAGATAATTTTTTGGCATTTAACATTTAAACACAATTTCTGGCATATGGCTACCACGACTATTTTTCACAAATGTCATTCTGGAGGTCCAATTTTCCAGCACTTTTTCAAGCATTTGAGGGCGTATGTCAGCAATGACACGTTGAATATTGGTTTCCAAAGCGTCAATCGATTGAGGTTTATCCACATAAACCAATGACTTCACGTATCCCCACAAAAAGTAATCGAGTGGCGTCAAATCGCACGAACGCGGAGGCCAATTCACCGGACCATTTCTCGAAATAATGTTGTCGTTGAAAGTTTCTTTCAATAAGTCGATTGTTTCACGTGCTGTATGGCAAGTGGCACCATCTTGTTGAAACCACATTTCATTCATATCCATATCTTCAAGATTTGACAACAAAAACTCATTTAACATGGTTCTGTATCGATTTCCATTCACGGTAACGCGTCGTCCTTCCTCATTTTTAAAGAAATATGGACCGATGATCCCACCAGCCCATAGACCGCACCAAACAGTACATTTATCAGGATGCATTGGTAATTCTAGAACGGCGTGTGGATTATCTTTGCTCCAAATGCGACAATTTTGTTTGTTGACGTATCCATTTAACCAAAAATGCGCCTCATCACTGAAGAGAATTTTACGGTAAAAAAATGGATCTTCGTTCAATTGATTTAACGACCAATCACTGAATTCACGGCGCAAACGATGGTCGTGTGGCTTTAATTCTTGCACCAATTGAATTTTGTATGGCACCAAACCCAAATCTTTACGTAAAATTTTCCATAAAGTCGATGGACAAAGTCCAATTTGCTGAGCACGACGACGAATCGATAAATTGTCGTTTTCTTCGACACTGGCCTCAACGACAGCAATATTTTCTTCTGTACGAACTCTTCTCATTCATGTCGGTGGCTTGGCATCCAAAAGAGTGAATGTAGACCGAAATTTGGTAATTACGTTCTTTATGGTGGTCTCTGACGGACGATTATGTGCACCATAAAATTCACGAAGTGCTCTATAAACATTTTTAATTGAACACTGATTTTGAAAATAAATTTCCACGATTTGAAAACGTTGTTCTGGAGTTAACCTATTCATAATGATTTGCCAAACAATACTGAGTAGAAATGCCACTTTGAGCTGTCAAAACAACTGTCATAAAATAAAACGACATCTATCGGAAAAACAAACCTCCTAAAAAAACACCCGTTATAAATAACTCAATAATGATGATGATGATTCAATTAATTTAAAATTTTGTAATCCAAAACTTAAAACACGACTGAAACTGCGTTCATCGATTTCTATTTCAAAAATAAATTTTACACATTTAATGACTGCATACAAAACATCAACTTATAATTTTCTATTACATATTTTTATGCATATACATCTTTGATAAAGTTATATCTTATTTGTACTTTTTCACACATACATAGACATTTATCTTACTAAAGAAATCCTAGGAAAGTTGCCACCTAAAATATATTTTGACTTTGCGTTGTGATTAAAATATAAAATCGCACAGAATTATATTATGAACACTTATTATTAATTATTCTAATAAATCATCAGATCATTCTAATAAATTTCACATTAGGAAAATTTACTTTTTGAAATTTTCATTATTAATCTCCAACTTTTGTAATCGTATGTACATACATTTATTAAATCATCTTACAGAAACCAATAACAAAACTAATGAATAAACATACACATAAAAAAATTGATCGTAGCTATTTTATTTTGTTTATTCCTTCATTCATTATACACATACGTACTCGTATAGAAAAAATATATTGAGCAAGAAATGAGCAATTGAGCAACTAGACCAAAACAGGGTTTGAGGTTTAGCTAAACATGTCGATAAACAACCGCTAGAGATATTTTTCTATTTGTAACGACATCGTGAATTTGATTTAACAATGAAATTTCCTTCGGTTTTGTTCTCTGATTGTGATTTATTTCTCTGTGATTCATCTTTAGTTTATTAGTTAACTTTACTCGTCATTTAATTTTTCGATTATTTTGAAATAAGATATTCCTACTAATAACAAAAATATATAATATATTCTTTATACATGAATGGTATTGAATTTTACAATTTGTTTATGTTTACATTTTTCTTACATTATCATCTACTACGTTATGTTTATATTTTAACATATGTGTATATGTTTTACAAACGAATGGAATGTAATGTTATCCCATTACAAACTTTTCCAGTAAACATTTATATACATCGCGTAAATAATACAATTAATTTTTAAAATGTTGAGAAATTTTTAATAAATAACAACTACATACTATAATAAATTTCGACTAAAATAACAATCAAATCATCTTACTAGCAACATAATTAAATTTTATAATTACAAAATATGTTTCTATTTCTTTTTTTCTTAGAAATCTTGTATAGATTTTACAATAGGTGCTCGACCATTAGAACGTTACATGCCAAATAAACGTAAAAGTTTTAAATATAAAGTATGGCGTATTGTTGTATCAACTCCATTCGAATATTTTATAATGATGCTAATTGTATTTAATACGTTATTATTAATGATGAAGGTATGTATTTGTAATTACATAGTGTACATTAGAGTTATTATTATTTTTTAATTAAATAATCATTGTGTGACTGTCTTTTATTTATTAATATGTTTATATTGTTATAATTTAACATTATAAAAAATATTTATTTTATAATTTTTATTAGTTAATTATTTAATTTGTATTCAATTGTAATCTCTTCTCCTTATCGCTCGATTTAATGAATAATATGTAAAACATACAATTGATTTTATCGCTCGAATTATTATTATTGATTTAGTTTATTAATTTACCTATTATTTATATGAGTGATTTCCATCATAATATTTATAAAACATTTAATTTGAGTTTTAATTATTATTTGTTGTTATTGGTTTGCAAAACGATAATTTATTAAATTAAGAAAAACAAAAGAGACACGAAAAAGAAAATTTATTTTTGATTTTATAAAAATGAAAAATTTTCTTTTAAAAGAAAAATAATAATAATAATATAAATAAACCCGAAAAAATATTTGTGTTTTTGTTGTGTAAAATTAACTTAGGATCACAAAAAGGAAAATAATTTCTTTCAAATTTGATTTCTTTTTGTAGTTCTAAGTTTATTGGTGTCTTGTTGTGAGTGTGTTGTTTTCTGATAATTGTTTTTACGTTCTTTTCGGTTTTTTTCGTTTAGGTCTATTTGGTTTATTTGTTCTAATTGTATGATAAATATTTCGTTTCTTAAATTATAATTTTATTAATATAATTTAAATTTGTTGATTACAAAATTTATTATTTTATGGCTTTTTGAATGAATATATCTAAACGAAAATAAATTATAAAAAATAAATGTGTGGAAGTAGATTTTGTCTTTTGTTATTTTTTCGTTACCAAAAACAATCTCGTAACAGAGATTAATTAAACAGATCTGCCGCAAACTCGAAATAAAAGTTTAAAAAAATAATTGGAATGTGTTTGTTTTTATTTAAAAATTGGATTGTTATCACACAAAATTGCATGTCAGATCACTTTTATTTGTGAAATACGAAACGATGTATTTATTTCATTTTATCCACAATATTATTATGTTGTGCTATCTAAAGTGATCGTTGAATGATAAACTCACTGTTTTTTATATTATATATATATATAAATACATATCTAAATAAATATGCATTAACAAATTTGATAAATCAAAATAAAATAGCAATTCCATGAGCTTTGTTACTCGAACTAATATAATTGGCTTTTTATAGTTATGTCGTTACAGCTGGTAATAATATTTGGCTTATACGAGCTACCTAGAACTATATAAACAACTTCCACTAATAAACAACATAAATACCGATAAATTGTTGCTTAAATAATAAATATATTGGATTACAATAATAATCCATGGAATTGCTTGTCTAAACAAAATGTTAAAACATCGACCTCTTGCATGTAACACAAACAAAATAAACATTAATAATTTTTTTTAACAATAACACATTTTATTTAAATTTATTTTATATAAAATTTACCACACATACAAACACAATATTGTAATTATTAAAGGAATACATTTTAAAAATATAATATAATTGATATGATTGATGTTGTGTCATAAAATTTATGTTTTTATTTTATCAATTATTTAATATAGTTATACGTGATGTTTTCATGCCCATGAGGATTAATTTAATTTAATATAATTTTTTATTTTATTTTCTTGTTATGAATTTCTTGTGTTTTTCTTATTTTTCGTAAATGTTTCTATTTTGAAAAATTGAATAAATTTGTAAAGTGGTTTCACATACACTGGAAACAAATTTAATTATATTTTTTGAAATTTAAGTTCGATAAATTTGGCATTTCTTATAATTTTTTAAAATTCTTACTATATTTTAACGCACCGATTATTTTACAAAGCATGTATTTTCATTGATTTATATTTTTACCAATCGCTATATAATCATTTTCCATTTAAGTTTTTTGTAATCAAATTATAAGTTTTTTATTTTATTATTTTTTGTTATTAAGTTAATAATTTATTTATTTATTTCATATATTTATGTGTGTGTATGATTTTCACATGACAATAATATACATATTACTGTTAAAAATATATAAATATTATATATTTTATTAAATATCTGCATTTTTGAATATATTTAAAGAAAAACGAAGTTATTTACAAAAATTATTATACAAAAATAAGAAACAATTTTTTATATTTGTTTACCCAAAAAACAATGTTTGGTTTAAAAATAAAACATTATTGTTACAATTTTTTGATTTAAAAGGTTATAACAATAACAGTTTTCAATTAAATTCATATTTGATAGATTTAGTTTTGGTTTTGTTCACAAAATACAAACATAAAATTATTTTTATATTATGGGTTTTTATTTATCATTTTTATTTTATTTTTTTTTTGTATGAAAACAAAAATGTTATAAACATAAAAAAATTTTGAAATTCAAAACAGTATCATCAGCAGAGCAAAGTATACGACAGATCATTAAAATATCTCAACGTAGGCTTCACAGGAATGTTTAGTGTTGAAACTGTGCTGAAAATTATTGGATTTGGTGTAAAGGTAAGTGAATTTTTTACAAAAAAAAAACAAAAACAGTAAAAGAGTTTTTCGAGCGATTATTAAAACATATAATTTTAAAAATGTCAATAAAATTTTGTGTAATTAAAATTGGTTAAGCTATAAATTGAGACATTTGAAACATTTTTCGAAATGTGATCGCAACTTTAATTTTTAGAGTCGTCCTAAAATTTGCAAGCCTCTTGTACGAAACCAATTTTTGTGTTGATTTTTTAAATAATTCAAAAATAATCATGAAAAGAAATACATAAAAATTAAATGGTAAGATTTTCTTTTAAAAAACATATTTAACTTATTATAAAGGAAAAAAATAAAAATTTAAATAAATTAACTAAATAACATGTAGTCCTCTATCCAAAACAATAAAAAATTATTTTTTATATTAATTTTAATTATTCTGTCATTTCCCAATCCTATAAAATAAATCTTTCCTCCTCAATATAATATTTTATTATTTTTATTTATATTATTTATTATTAATTTTTATTTAAATCATGTTAAGTTTTGCATGCGAAAAAATTATAATGTATTTTATTTTTAATTTTGCATTTTTGATGACATTTTCAATTAATTACAAATTATAATTTTTAACCTTTGTTTAATTTAACTTATTAAATTATTTTCGTTGAAAATGTCAAAACATAAAAACAATTGCATGTTTGCATGATAAAAATATATTATAATATTTCAGTTAAATTTTAATTTGGAATGACAAAATTAAAAAAAATAACAAAATGCATTTTACATTTGTATTATACAATATTTTTTTTATTATTAAAAATACAAAACTAACATAAACACAGAAAAACATTGAACAAATTTGATTTGCATGTCACTTTCGTACTCGTATTGCATGTTGGCGCTTGTAAAAGTTATAAACATTTTTTTTGTCATGTACTTATTGATAAGGTTGCATGTACCGCATGAGGAACACGCAGGGAAAATAATTCGCGAACAAATCAAAAATTTAAATTAAAAATACGAGAAACCGTATATTTTTGGTACAAAATTTGCATGTGTTGTACTAAAAATTAAGCAAAACACATTTTTAATTTAAATATTCTAATTGAATCAAATCAAAAATAAGGAAAATTTTTGTTTATTAATTTCAATTAATAAAATCGCTATTTCTAATTTTTGACGATATATTTTTTTATATAATTTAAATGGGGATGATAGGGATAATTTAATACGCGAAAAATATAAAATCAACGAGTTTCTTTTGTTTACTTAAGAAAAAAACATTTTCGTTTCTTATAATTTAAAATTGATGATAAGAAGAAGTGATTATTAAAATTAATCAAATTTAATACAGAAAAATAATAATTATATAATACAAAAACTCCAAAAAAATTTTATAGTTTCACGAGGCACCACCATTACTGATTGATATCCTGACTTTTATGAATCTGGTATTTACATTCTTCTTTTTGCTGGAAACTATACTGAAATTAATTGCGTTTGGATGTAAGGTAAATAAGAACTCAATCGAAAAACTAACTCTAATACAAAATATAATAAAAAAACTAAAGAAGAATATTAACGTGGGATCGATTACTTCGGGTAGCTACTATAATTTAGAATACAAAATGGACATCTCTATACAATTTTTTTTTTTTACAAAAATTATCTTTTTTTAATTTTTATTATTAGAACGTAATAAATTGCAAGTTACATTTAAATACACATTTATTACATTTTAATTTAATTTTCTACAAAACATTTTCTAAAGAGAAACGATATTAAAGTAAAAACTTTATAAACAATTAACAGTAGATTTTAATATATATTTTTTTATAAATCCTTAGTAGAAACTTCCAAAAATTTCCTTTTTAATTTTTGCGTTCATATTATTATAATATTTACAACTATGAAATTGGCATTTAAAATAAACATAAATAAAATATTTCGTTTATAACTCATTGATTATTATACTTTTTAGTTTTGGAACGCACATTCTTCTTAATTTATAATTTTCATTTTCTTATTAACCATGAAAAAATTATATTTAATAAATGAACAATATATATATTTTTTTTATTTATTTACTAACCTCTTGCAATGAATAAAAAGTAGTGGAAATTCATATATATTTGGTTTATTAGAAACATTTTTAATTTTTAAACTATTTTTCATTTATGGATTTTGAGTTGAACAATATATTTATAATTTAATTAAATCCTTAAATAACGGGACTTTTGTGTTTAAAATAATATATTTATTTCAAAGTAAAACAAACAAAACTGTTTATAATTTAAATTAATCTAAATAGTTTATTATGTATTTTTTTAAATTTAATTTTGGAAAAGTAGATAAATGAAAAAAAAATTATTATTATGTATTATTTTTATTCGTTTACATTAATAAATTATATATTTTTTTTTATTTTCCCTAACAAACTCTTTTTTAAAATAAAATTCTAAAAAAAAACTAAACAAACGAAAAAAAATTTAAATTAATTTTTAAAAGGAAAACTACTTTTGTTAGAAATCTAGAAAATACATAGAACACTTTCTGAAGTGAATATTTAAATTTTAAATTTAAATTTGACTCTAATTTCAAAATAGTTGCAAAAATTGTTAGATTTGTAGATCATTTAGAAATAAAATATTTGTTAGTTCTAATTTATTTTTCTATTTTTTATCTGTATTTTATTAATAAATTGTTCAATGTTCATTATTCTTCTAATTTCGAGTAAATATAAATTGTAAGATATTATTAATATTTAGTAAGAATATTCGCCATTGAGCAATTCGCACCTTAATTCGTTTCATTAGAGACTTATCCCAACCTAAACGATAGACCCATTATAATAAAAATAATATTATCCTGTGACTTTAAAATGTAGAGATTATCAAATTATTTTGATCGGAAAACTGTGCTGTGATAATCAGTGCGAGCAAACACCTAAATGTCCAATAGACGAAGAACATTTTGTAAACAAATTACCTCTCCGGAATAAATCAATATATGGTAAATTTTTCAAGCAGGTTCTCCGATTTAGCCCTAGTCTACCCCGAAATCAAACATGACATGTTTTGTTCCAGTAGAATAGCATCTGATATGTAGCTCGTCATTGCAACATATATATTTCGCACATACTGGTTTCAAAAGGTGTGTTGCTGAACTATTTATGCGGTATGGAAGACCTTGATGCCCGAACGGTATTGGAATAATTATGTTGTACAAATTTAAATGAATTAGTAGTATCTGATTGTAGCACATAACTACGTGTCATAATTCTTGTCCTTATTGCAGCAACCTCGTAAACATTAGCTATGTGATAATCAGGAACGGAAATTGTACTACTCGGCGACTGGTCGTTGATTTTCCATAACTTATCTTCAAGTTGTGTGGGGGAGATTATTTGTTTGTTTATTATGCTGTTATGCTCGTTGATGAGTATTTCAATAATAGTATTCTGACTATTTCCCACCACGTTTTTAATGATGAACATAGGTTGTATGGATAACATACATCATTTGGGTTTTATCGAGATAAGCATTGCAATGCTAAGTTCATAAGTGTATCGCTTTTAAACCCTCTCCCCCAGTCTCCCAAGACATGCCTAACTGCTTCACCAAATCCCTCTTGCTCCTTCCTCGATTTTCCAAAAATCACTATACGTCCTATCGGTTAGGTTCAAAATTATCGTCTGATAAAGCACACATAGAATTGCCTATTAAGAAATATGCTGGCGTCAAGCATTCAAGCTCATTTGGATTAGCTCAGGCACAGTGGTGTAGAATTTAAACACTTCAATTTGATATAATAAGGTTGTTAATTCATGCTTACCAAAGAGCATCAAAATGCGGTGATTCGGGAGAGATCGCAATCCTTTGTAGCCTTGGTTTGACATTGCATTGGAAATATCAACAGGTTAGTTATAGAGTGTAAGATTTCCTCTTCGTGTTATGAAACTTTTGAGCGCAACTAGAAATTCTTATGTTGTCATATCGCTAACCAGTTCTAAATGCATCGCCTTTCTTGTCAAGCAGATGAAAATAGAGAAGGAGCCTTTCTGGACTTGTAGATCCTCTGACATTAGACATTAAAATTTGTATGGCCAAGCATAATCTTTTCCAGTATTGGTGAATTTAGTCGCTCTACTTGTGTTAAATCGGAAGCACTTCAAGGACTGATGATTATTTTGTTTAGTAGCTGGTTTACCTGGCGTTTACTGATTACTAACCCTCTTTCCAAAAGAAGTTTAATGCCATCTGTGGAATATTGCGTCATTTTCACAATATTGAATTTTGCTTCTTCCAACTCTTAACAATGTAGGTATTATAATAAACCACCGGCAACACGGAAGAATTCGAATACTAGAAAATCTTCCAATTATATGTTGATCCGTTATTGTTGTACTGATGCTGCAGACATGTCAGCTACTGTGTTATTGCACGCTATATATTCTATGATTACAAGCCAATCTGGACCTAACCACCTTAGTTTACGGTCACACAGTTTGTCCGAGTGTACATATACCTCTACATACATAATCTACTGGATTATTCAGCGAATTTACATGTCCCCATTGTGTTGGGCTGATATTATAGTGGCTTTGAGATTATATAGGATGGCCCTGTAATCATGATAAAACTATGGTGGAAGTATGTTCATTCGTGAATCTTCATATTTGGTATATTCAGAGCGTCGGAAACTTATCTTAGCAGTTTTCCTAGTAATAAAGCTCTACATGATTCTAGTCTGGGAAGGCTCTGTTTTCAACTAATTAGTGTGACAGTAGTATTTCCCGATTTTGTTACCTTACAGTAAACAGCTGCAGAATCTGACACTTATTTTTTATGTTTAGCAAAGGAAATTGTATATTTTGCATTTCGTTGAATGATGGATGATCTGCACTTGATTCATTTCCTTTTTATTTTGTCGAGTAGCTTTTCAAATATTTGGGCTACTTCAAATTTAACTCGTGTAAAATTACGTCGTCAGAGAGAAGTTATGAAATAAAATTTAAAATAATGTGACGTTAAGAAACATGTAGTTTTTTGGTTTTTCACGTAACATTTGTGAACCTCAACAACAACAATCTTTACATTTGCAACGTCGTAAAATAACATATTTGAGCGTTGCTTTTCTAAAATAAAAACACACGCGATTGTCAAAACAAAATCATCTCAGTCTCACACAGAATCACTTTTAAATAACACTTTTAAAAAATTTTCAATATTGCTTCAATTCCTTTATTCTCGAGCTTCAGAGAAAAAAAACTACAATTTCTCCTCATAAATCGAAAAGCTCTAACAGCCTCTGTTCTCTCTCGTTTCGTATTGCGTAAAACGCGCAAATAAAAAATCCCTCCAAATCTCAGTCTGGCGTTTCTCGGGATAACAGTAAATCATACACTCCTCCAAAACATACAAATTGGATGTTCTTGGAAATAAATGTAAAATTTTAAATTTTTGAACAACAAGTACTTAATCTTACTTAAAAGTTCATTTTTCAGGTCCGCTAAATTCAATTCAGTTTGGACGAGGCCGAATTATTATAGGTAGCTTGGAAGGTAATTTTTTCTATTTACCGAGTCTTCCGATTGATCACAATTGATCACACATTTTCAATACACTGATGTTTATTTTAAAATAATCATAAACAATGGTAGATTATTCCAAAAGGTTTTTATTTTAGATTTTAAAAATCGTATATGATTCAAAATCATACGGTTCCGCCGTCCTTCGAGTTTAATTTAATAAGGGTTATTTCCTTCTGGTGCTCTTACTGCATCGTTCTGGGTATATTAGTCCTCACGTCGTCCATTCATAGTATTTCATCTCTAAGCCGAGTTAACGACGAAAATGTTTAATTTCTGACTGAATTGTAGTTCATTTTCGGTTGCGTGGCCTTTTTATTATAATTTTAAGCTTCCCGATGCCGCTTAGACTCATTTTCAATCAACTTTAACTGAATCTATTTAATTAATTCATCATTAATATACGAGTATATAACACTTTTTAGTCATATATTCAAATAATTAATGAAATTTGTTCGCTTTCAAAGAAACCTACCAATAATAAATAAATATACAATTGCGGTTAACTAACTACTGAACAAATGGATTGTTCATCGTACTAAGCAAAATGCACTCTAGTTTAAACATTTTCGGAAACGATTGACTGTACCAGTTAGCTTTACTAACACCCCGTTTCTAGCGTTAAGACTCGTAAGACTGTCTTAACTAAAATATTTTTGTTAAGACTACTTTTTTAAGTCTTAATTGATATTCTGGCAACGCTGTCTTAAAATTATGTTGTGGAAACCGTCCCAAGACTATTGGAGAGCTGTCAAATAGTATTTATAATTTATTTTTTGGAAATATTAAATTATTTAGAACTAATTACGTAAAATTTAACAAATTATGTTAAATTTAAATTGATCGGCTGCATATATGTGAGTAAGTAATGTGCATATTTCATAGCAAAAATATTTCTAGGCACACAAATAGCTACACAAATCTTTAAATAAAAAATATATTTTAGTATCTAAAATAATTGTATTCATTAATTTGAATACAAATTAATGAATACAATTATTAACACCCAACAATAATGCATTTTTCAGGAAATGTCAAAGCGTGATCAATAAAGGCGATGGATGCTTCATGTAGAAATTCACACTTAAATAAAATTTTGTCGTATGGATATTTCTTGACAATTCTTTTTATTTTTGAAATTTGAACCATATTGGAAATGAATAAAGTCTAATCCAAAAATTACTAAAAAGCGTATAATAAATATTAAGAAATTAATAACTTAAAATTATTAAATGAGTTTTTATAAATGATAGTTAACAGTATTTAGCTCAAATTTGTATAACTGTATTAATTTTTTAGCTTTCGGAACCTTTTCGGTTCCATTCTCAAAAGAATAATAAAACAATTTTACAAAATAGTATATTGTATAATTAGGAGGAAAAGTACTGCATTCCCGGACGATAGTGGAAATTGGCGGACGAGGCGATAGACGAGTCCGGCAACCACGGGAGTCCAGGAATGCACTTTTCCTCCGAATTGTACATACTATCTTTTCTCCGATCGGACTTTAAAACGAATATAAACCCAAAATAATTTTTAATTATTCATTAATTATCATATTAAGAAATCAAAACAAAGTAAAAAATCGAAAATAATATAAAATTATTGCTTAGTTAGCCACGACATCATAATACATAAATACATTTTGTTTTGTTTTTTCAAAAGTTGTCAAGTTTGTGTACCTATTTGAATTATAGAAAACGTGTGAACGAAATTTAAGGGATATGGACAGTGAAAGCGAATTATCCTTATCTTGTACCCCGCCGGATATAGTGGAAGCAGCTAATTCAGCTTGACCTTATAAGTGTACTTTTATTTCTTCTAAACAATTAAAAATCCATACGGGCATATATTCCCGGCCTAGGCCAGAAAAAATATTCTCGTACTATTATTACTTGTTGCTTAGCAACAAATACAACATACTGGAATCATGAGCTTTTCGCTTCGAAAAAACAACGGAAATATATATTTTTGCCTACGATCGGAGGAAAAAATATTTTCTATACAAAATAACAAACCAAATCAAGGCTACCTAAAATGTAGCTACTTTCCTGTAGATATCGCTAGCTACTAGAAAAAATATATTTTTTGTTTTAGCTAGGCAACAAATTGTGACATCGTATCTACAGAAAAAACACTTTACAAAATAAAATTTTACTTAAAAAAACGTAAATTGAAAATAATTATTTCCATGTTAAATAATATTGGAATTGTGTAAAACCAAAAAATCAAATTATGTATAAAAATAGATGGTATGAATTGCCAATATAAGCGCCATCGTTAATTTTGTTGATAAAATTTGAACAGGATTTTATATGTAGCATTTCCAAAATAGATCTTTTCCTAAAATTTGGTTGTTTTTCTAAAATGTTTACATCTTCCAAAATAATGTTATGGTTTGTATCTCTAATATGTTCCGAAAGTGCACTTATTTGATTTGAACTTCCCGTGGCACATCGTATATGTTGAAAAAAAAAACGTTCTCGTAAAAACTGTTTTGTTTGTCCCGTGTAAATTCCGTTACAATCATTACATTTTATTTGATAGACAATCGGATCGGTTATCGGATCTTTTAATTTTGGAAACACAATATCATTTAAACTGGTAGCTGAACGACCAACAATTTTGAAATTATAATTTTTAAATAAATGTTTTAATTTTTCGAAAAGATTTTTTATGTAAGGTTTTGTACTTTCATTTTCACTATTTATTCTATAATTTTGGTAATAATTTCCCAGTTTCCAGAATCATTTTATTTATTAATTTTTTAGGATAATGATTATTTATCAAAAGTTTAAAGTTATTGTAATGAAATTTAGTATCGGACAATTTTAAAATTTTTTGAGTCAAAACTTTTATTGTATTAATTTTGTAAGAAATAGGAAGCCAAGAAGTAAAACTTAGATAATGACCGGACCAAGTATTTTTATAGTACCAGTCAAAAAAAAAATTCCATCCGATTCATGAATTAAAAGTAAATCTAAAAATGGAATTTTGTGATCAATTTCTTTTTCAACAGTAAATTTCATTCTGTTCTCAAAACAGTTAAAAACCTCCAGAAAAATTTTAATTTTGTCTTCAGGGATTGCTGTAATAATATCGTCACATAACGAAAATAATATAAATGTTGAAAATCCAAAGAATTTAAACCCATTTTTTCCAAAAATTCCATCATTAAATGTGCGATTATGGGACTAATTGGAGAACCCGTAGAAGAACCAAAAGCTTGTTTATAAATTTTATTGCTGAAAGAAAAATCAGAATTAGTCAAAACAATTTGTAATGCCGACATAAATTTAACTTTAGTTAATCTAGTTTGTGAATTTTGTTTTATACTCAGCCAATTTCATGTCTTTCACAATGCTGGTAACACGTTTATTATCAACATTAGTGAATAAAGACGTAACATCCAAAGAAACTAAGAGGTAATTTTATGGAAGCGTGACATTCTGAATTGTTTGTTCAAACTCTTCCGAATTTATAATATTAAAACTAATATTACCAACACTAAGTTTTAAAATATTACCCAAAAATGACGATAAACTATGTGTTGGACCATTAATTGAACTAATAATTGGTCTATATGGAATACCAGATTTGTGAATTTTTGGTCAACCATATAATTTTGGAATCACCGAATTATATTTGGTAAACATTTTCCTAGTTTTTTCATCCCCATTACCGGAATTTTTCCAATCTTTAACCATAGTGTTTATTGATTTCTGAATCGGAACTGAATTATATTATGGTAATCCTACATATGTTGTGTTATCGTTAAGTAAACTTTCCATTTTTGTAACATAATAACTTCGCGATGTTATAACAGTTACGTTGTCTTTGTCCACTCGAGTTACCACCACCATTTGGATTAGCTTTTAAAAAAGATTTTGATTGTTTAACATAGGAGCTTAAAATACGATTTTCAAAAGGAGTTAATATATTTGAATTTGATTTATATTTAAAATTTATCAAAATATTTACAAAACGGTTCTGAATAGTATAACGATCATTATCGTTCAAATTAAAAATTACACTTTCAACATCAGAAATAATTTTGAAGTACGACACTGAATCACCAATTGAAGGAGGACAAAATTTAAAGCTAAATAATTAATAAAGGGAGTTATAAAAATTTGAGCTAAATACTGCTAACTATAATTTATTATATAAAAGCTCATTTAACAATTTTAAGTTATTTAATGTTCAATCTTTCTATAATCTTCTATATCTATATTATTTACAAACAACCAAAGATATTTTCAAAATATAACTGCGAAACATGGCTTACAACGTCGTAAAATTATTAAAAAACATTTTAAATGAAAACAAAAAAACTTGTGAAATGTATCAATAAACAACATTTCTTTCTAGTAAAAAAGCCGCACCATCATCCAACTGTTATTATAGAAACGAAACCAATTTTCATTAAATGTGTAATTATCCTTCTCAAATTAAAATGAACTATTCAAATTACACCAACCTCCCATCTCTTGAAATTGGCGGCAATTTTCACATATAGGAAATGCAATTTTCAGTCTCATTCATTTTTCACCAACAATCGCAATTGCAACGAAGAGAATTACATTGAAGAGCATTTTTTAGGAATGTGATACAGATAATTAAATCTTGCTAAGATTCAAAAGCATTGAAAACCTACAAAATACAATTTTTGCAACTATCTTTTATACAAATATAATATAGAATAGAATAGCCTTCAACACAATAATTTCATTTAACCATATGCATATTTATTAAGTTCTATAAATATGCAACAATCTTCTTTTAGGTTCTTGAAAATGAAATAATAGATTTGCAATTTTCTCTAAATGAAACAAAACATACAAAATTAATATTTGTTCCATTCTTTTCTTTTTCATTTCATAATACGATATTTTAGAATTTCTTTAAGGATCCATGGAATATATTTGATTTTATAACTGTGATTGGTAGTATTATAGATGCCGTTGTTTTAGAATTAGGTGTAAGTAAACAATTTTATAATAAAACTTGCCTAGCTGAAAATAGTTTCGTTAAACGTTTAATCATCTACTAAATAAAATAAAAAAATTGTTTTTTTTTTCAGGAAAACTCATTTAACGTTGGATTCTTACGCCTATTTCGTGCAGCACGTTTAATTAAATTATTACGACAAGGATATACAATAAGAATACTGTTATGGACATTTGTACAATCATTTAAAGCATTGCCATATGTATGTTTGCTTATTGCAATGTTATTTTTTATTTACGCGATTATAGGAATGCAGGTAATATAATTTATTTTTACTAAACTATTGTGTTATTTTAACTTACTTTATATTTTAAACAAATACAAAGTAAACCAAATACAATTATTAAAAATACGAGACAGATTAATTTTTGGTGCGATATGTACTTTTTGTTTATGTTGGACTAATTTAACATAAAAGGGTCAAAAATTATTTAAATACTTGTTTTGTTAAAAATCACTTTTTTAATCAAACAATAATTTAAATTTGCATGTCTGTTTTTATTCTCTATATAATTTTTATATTTTATCTTTTGTTACAAAAATTAAATCAAAATTCTTTAATCATTGACAAAAAAAAATTATAATTATACCATATTTTGCAATTACTTATTATATTTATGTTATTTATATTAAAAATTAAATTATAAAAATGTATAAATTTAAAAATTAAGGTATTTGGAAATATGAAGTTTGATCCGGATACAGCATTAAACCGTCATAATAACTTTCAAACATTTTTTGGAGCTCTTCTACTACTTTTTCGGTAAAACATTAAATTGATATCTACTTAATTTTATCAGTTTTGAAAATGATAATAATAAAATAAAAAATTATGCAAAATGATCCCATTTTGAGCAAACATAATTTTAATTTTCACTTGATTTTTTATTTAATAATTTCCGTAGAATTGTTAAACCCCGTTATTAAGTTTATATTTTTTTTATATATAAAATTGTAAATAATTTTTAAACCCCATAATTTAATTTAACCAATATATTATTTATAATTTAAGTTTTACCCCGAGCAACCCAATAATATGGTATTTTGGTTGAAGTATAAATTATATTGTATTACACCTAATTTGCTATGCCATATTGATAAACTTATGTAACGAAACAAATAAGTTGGCTACACAAAGATTACCTATATATTAATTTTTAGCATAAATTAAATGCATTTATGGTATCTTCTATCATCTAACGGGTTTGGATTAGGACCTGACACGACGTGCAACTACAATTACCATAAATCGTATTTGAATTATGATAGAAACCACAACAACACAATGAATTGAACACAATTAGAGAAATAAATCACTAAAAATACGCTAAAATTGGCAATATTAGCAAGCTCATTTTATCCAAAGGAAATCAGAACAAAACCCAATAAAATAACCAGAGCATCATATTTGTTATGTTCTATAGTTTTTGTGTACATTTTTAATGATATAATTCCGCTATACATTAAAAAACATTAAGACAATTGCATAATTAACTTAAGTGAAACTTTTAAGAGATTGAACACAAAAAATGCTGTTGGTTACTTTGAATGAAGTTGAAACGTAATTTTGCATGTTGTAAATAATGAATAATGAAGACGCTAATAAACTTATATTTTTTTAAAGAACATGTTAAACAATATGATCTTGGAGAAACTTGATACGATATTACTATTGAATGTGTCATTTTGATTGAATTTGATTGGTTTTACTATGATTTCGTAAATAATTTTGGTTTACATAATGCTTATATTATTTTTGTGATAATCTTTGGTTTATTTTTATTATTTATTAAATTGTAATTCGTATAAGGTTTAAAAACTTATTCCATTGTTTGGATTTAACTTTTCGTGAAATTTTCTCGCTCTCAAACCCGCAACCAACGGATGTTTAAACTTTTTGTAAGAAGTTGGCACTAAAATAAATTTAAAGGACAATCAAATTTTTCGATTTTATTTATTTTATTTTTTCGTTTTCTTAATAACCCTGTGTTACAGAAAGTAACAACACACACTTTTATGTAAAAACAATAATATATTTTTTAGACTACCGGATTATATCTTGTAGTCGAGCAAATTTATTTAAAAAAAATATTAAACAGAAAGTGGATTCGTCTGTTCAAACAAAAATAATGAAGAATAAATTAGGCAAGCACTTTAAACTAGTAAAATTGCACGATACCTCGAAACTGTTTTAAAGTATAATCGAACCATCGTAATATTAAACTAAAATAAGTTAAAATTTTAACCGATTGATCAGAAAAATATTACAGATTCGGGCCAGGTCACAAACGAATCGGTTCGTTCCAGATTTAATTTTTTTTGCATAAAAAACTTGGTCACCATGCATTTAAATTTTTTTATAAACAATTGGAGCGAAATGAAGGTTTTTGAAACAATAGAATACAATCATTAAACTTGGAGCTTTTCCATACAACATTTCAATACGGTTTCATGATCCTACTGCCAGTTGTTGGATTATCTGTGGTCAAAAGGCAAAACAGCTTATTTCGCTTTTGTAACATTTTCAAGAGAGCGATAATACTATTTAAAAAAAAATCTGTACAAAAATGATTAAGTCAATAGCCAATATAGTGGAAAAACAAAAAGATAATTCTTTTTTGTTTAAAGTTTAAAATCTTTTAAAACTCACGGGTATAGACGGATTACCCACGGAGGTGGATTATAATCTTTCTTAATCATCAGATTCTGATTCCTCAACCAAATCCGGGTCGTCATCCGGTAAAGCATCAGTTTCCAAATTTTGGTAAAAGGAATGAATTTTTTTGCTTATTAGTGGTAACATGTCCAAGAGATCACTAATTTTTACCGGAGAAGAGTAGCAGACTTTTAGATCATTACAAGATATTGAATATATACCCCGTTGGTTAATATTTAGCACCTTAAAATTCGTGTTCCGACATAAAGTTTATATTCAATATATTCAATATATTCAATTTGTCCTAATTTACGGGTATATCTCAGCCAAGTCAAGAAATAGGACGAATCTAATATTGAAAACTTAGAAGCAACAAAACAAAAAGTATGTAGTAATAATTATTACCCTCCGTATTGTTTTTCCTCCACATAAACTTTTCTTTTAACAGTACCGAAAAGTTAAAAAACATGTCCCTTGATACCTCGGTTACAAAGTATTTTGAATTTATCGATCGAACAAAATTAAACCAAAGACGGTGAATGCTAGCCGATGTTTTCTGCTTTTTTCGTTCGATTGACGCATGCACTGTATCACACTCCATATGGGTGTGTCCAGGAACGAAAAATTTAAGATCAATTATATCTAAATGTGGAATGGTTTGAATTAGTATTTGGAACATTGTGGTGACGAACGAATTTTTATTTTGTCCAGCACATGAATCGCTGTACAATATTATATGTTTAACATCACTTGAAATATTCGGAAGGTGTTGAAATAAACACGAAACAATTTCGTTTCTGCCTCTGTTACCATCGGCTTCATGCCACTTCATGTTGTGTGCCCTATTCAGTTGAGCATCGTGTAATGTTAAATTGAACGTTCAGAGTTAGCGCTTGTAGAAACTAATTGATGTGCATAACAGCGGTGTAGGTTAACACTGCTGTAAGTCAAATGTGTATGTTTTAATTGATCTGTTGGCCTGGTCAGCTCGTTTGTTCTCATATGCGGTATCTGCACGTTCTAAATGCTTTATCTTTTCTTCCGATAATTTTGGTTTATCGTCTTCATTTTCTGAAGATTTTATTTGCATTTCAAGCAATTCACATTTGTTACATCGATCAAGTTGCGGCTTTTTAAATTTTAAATTCAATGTCTTAAAAATTTCTGCATATTTTGTAATAGAAATGGGATTGCGATATTTTCAGTGTACAGTTTCTACAATACGGATATGCTCAGGTCGCTTTGCAGATATTTTTGTTGTGTATGACGCCGAGTGTAGTGACTCTCGTAATGCGGAAAACAGTTAATGTGGTTTAACACCTCGTCATACTTTTCCTGAGAAATTTTATTTGCAGGACGTGGCACCCGCGTCTGTCGCTTGGTAATACTATGCCTGCCGAATCAATTTTTCTCTGTATAACTGTCTTAATAAATTCAGGTGTTTCATCAAATATACGTAAAAAGCACTTGTGACAAATGCGTATACGATTAGTTTCTACTTCTACAAAGTAATTGTAAGAGTAAACCCGGTTTGTCTGGCCACTTATGGATTTTATTAAAGTTTTTGTTTTTTGGTACAATTTCTATCATTCCAGATATATATGATTGATGCATGTTGTAACTAGCTAGGCCCCAATAATCTGTAAATATTGATGTTTGGTTCTGTGGCGTTATCTTGGTTGAACATTTAAACTTACAGCTAACCTCAAAAGGTTTTACATTTCGCGCCTTCACCAATTTCCCTTTTTGATTGAAACACTCTTGCTCTAAATTAACGCTTTTTAGTGATTTCACGTTTTCTAATCTTCTGCCGGATATCACATTCCGACAAATTTCGTTCCAATTGGGTTGCCATTACAATCACACTTAAGATAGATTCAACAGACGCATCACTATTATTTTCTTCATCGGTTGGAACATAATTTGGGTCGGCGTCACTATCATCGAACACAACACCATCTTCTAGGATGTATTTTTCATTACAGCTAGTTGAGTTTTGAGGTGATATTTCAGAATCTAAAATTTTAATTTCTTCGATATTACCAATTTGTGAACACGCAGTTTTTTCTTGTAAAACGGTTGATTGAAAAACTACGAGATTCTGTAGAGCATAGTTTTGATTTCAAGTTACATTTCCATTGCTTGCTTACTGGAACAGGGACTCATAATACCTAAGAAATATAAAAAGAAATATACAGGGTTTACAATAATAATTCATTATTTTACCTATATCATATCCAGTTTCTTTGTTCTTCTCTTCTCAGAATCCTTAGAAGCTAACACCATAGTAATTAACATTTCCCCACGATTCATTATTCATTTTGCACTGTTTCACTTAATTAAACCACTATTTTCCACAAAAAAGCAAAATTCACGAGCCAAAACCACTTAAATATCGTTAAAATGATTAAGCTGTTTTGGTAAACTGAAAATTAATCCGTTGTTTTATCCTATGTATGGCTAAAAAAGTTTTTTCCCCAAAACACAAAGAGCAAAATGACTTGTTTTAAATAAGTTGATATGTAATTTTTGTTTTATTTAACAAAACAAAAATTAAGTACAAACAGGCTGTTTTGCCAAATTACTTTATTTACTAAACTGATAAGACAAATTTATAAGATCCAATAAGTACTTATGTAAGATAAGCTTTATTTCTAAATTAATTTATTTTATTTTTGAAATAAGTTGTTTTATCTTTTGAATTTATGTACAATCACAGTTAATAATTTTGAGCTCATGATACAGACAGATAAGATGGATAAATAGCTTATTTTTTAAAGATTAATTTTTTATAAAAATATCAAAAATGACTTAAGTCGGGATAGGCTGTTTTACCTTTTGGCCACAGATTTATTAAGGAATCATGATGTCGCATCTATTTTTTTAAGAAAATTCTTAGTTTGTATTTGGAAACATACTGTTTTTTGAACGCTTTGTAGACACAAAAACCTAAAATTTCCGTTTTTGGCCTTTACATAAACTTACATTAAAACTCGTTTTAAATTTAAACGGCTGTTAGTGAAGACGGATATATAGAGTGCTTCCAGCTAAAGTGTAATCTACAAAATGTTGGTAAAGTCTACTTGTCTAGTTAAAGTCTACATAGAGTCTAGCATATTTTAGTTTTCGAAAGATGTATAAATGCTAATAATATATTGTGTGTCACGCCGATTTTTTGTCCATATTTTAGACTAACTAAGTGTGAAGTGTGTCCTAAGCTTTTGAAATGTGTATGTATTGGTTAAACTCTCTCTCTCTATAACGAATTCTAAAATTTAAAATATTTTATAAGTAAATTGGGTATAAACGTATAGTTATAAAATCGTATATTACCTTTTTCATTACAGAGAAATATTTAATGACACCGGTGTGAAGTTTCTAACAAAAAATAACAAAAAAACCAAATTATATATGTGTTGGTACCACTCAATAATAAATTCTTATTAGAATAAATTGAGTGAGATTTATTACACTGTAAAATTATTTTCCGAATGAAGATATTTTAAAATTAAATTTTTTTAAATATAATTTATTCAAAAATACAAAATATTAATGAAATGCAATGATTATTAAAACAGATAAGAAAAAACAAATTAAAATCAAGTGAGAATTAGTTAACAAATAAATAAAAATAAAAGCTATAACAGAAAAAATATCAGAATTGTTTATTAAAATTTCTCGATGAAAATACAGAGTATTTTATCAATCTGGGCCAATAACAAGCCACTTCCAGAGATTAGGGCAAGACACCACAATATAGGTTGAATTGGCCTATCTCTAAAAAACATTTTCCGGTATAAGGTTTTCCCAAGCGGAGAAAATGCAACCTTGTTAATAGCAATTTTCCACCTAAATTTTGAGTATTTATCAATCTGGGCCAATAACAAGCCACTTCCAGAGATTAGGGCAAGACACCACAATATAGGTTGAATTGGCCTATCTCTAAAGAACATTTTCCGGTATAAGGTTTTCCCAAGCGGAGAAAATGCAACCTTGTTAATAGCAATTTTCCACCGTAAATTTTGAGTATTTATCAATCTGGGCCAATAACAAGCCACTTCCAGAGATTAGGGCAAGACACCACAATATAGGTTGAATTGGCCTATCTCTAAAGAACATTTTCCGGTATAAGGTTTTCCCAAGCGGAGAAAACGCAACCTTGTTAATAGCAATTTTCCACCGTAAATTTTGAGTATTTATCAATCTGGGCCAATAACAAGCCACTTCCAGAGATTAGGGCAAGGCACCACTATATAGGTTGAATTTGCCTATCTCTAAAGAACATTTTCCGGTATAAGGTTTTCCCAAGCGGAGAAAATGCAACCTTGTTAATAGGAATTTTCCACCGTAAATTTTGAGTATTTATCAATCTGGGCCAATAACAAGCCACTTCCAGAGATTAGGGCAAGACACCACTATATAGGTTGAATTTGCCTATCTCTAAAGAACATTTTCCGGTATAAGGTTTGCCCAAGCGGAGAAAATGCAACCTTGTTAATAGCAATTTTCCACCGTAAATTTTGAGTATTTATCAATCTTGGCCAATAACAAGCCACTTCCAGAGATTAGGGCAAGACACCACTATATAGGTTGAATTTGCCTATCTCTAAAGAACATTTTCCGGTATAAGGTTTTCCCAAGCGGAGAAAATGCAACCTTGTTAATAGCAATTTTCCACCGTAAATTTTGAGTATTTATCAATCTGGGCCAATAACAAGCCACTTCCAGAGATTAGGGCAAGGCACCACTATATAGGTTGAATTTGCCTATCTCTAAAGAACATTTTCCGGTATAAGGTTTTCCCAAGCGGAGAAAATGCAACCTTGTTAATAGGAATTTTCCACCGTAAATTTTGAGTATTTATCAATCTGGGCCAATAACAAGCCACTTCCAGAGATTAGGGCAAGACACCACTATATAGGTTGAATTTGCCTATCTCTAAAGAACATTTGTTAAAGCTTTAATTTTATTTATTTGTTAAGTTTTTTTAAGTTATTTAAATATCTCTTTAATATCTTTTGGATTTATTATCCTTTTTCTATTTTATTGTGTACATTTTGAATTTATTTAATATCATAATAATTTTTAATAAAATTTTTACTAATTTGCATTTATAAAATATTAACAGTGCAATTCACCAACACTAAAACAATTCAATATGGCGGCTATTGGAATCTATCAGAATCCAATAAGAATTATGGTTCCGCCATGTTTTCCAATTGGGATCGTATATGTATACGTGTTATTTTTTGTTAGAAACTTCACGGGCTCTTAATGACCTATATTGACCGATATTGTACGTAAAACTGATATTGTACGTTGATATGGACGAATAAATAAGAACTTTTTAAAAATGAAATTTGGAGCATTGCCGTTTTACGCAAAATTCTAAGACGTAATATTTCCAACAAACAGAAAAATTTCATAATACTAGTAAAAGCTTGCGTGCGATTTACGAGTGGTGCTGATATTAATGTTGAAAGCTATTAATGGTCCAACGTATATCGTTAGATTCGTTGGAGTGTCTTCTATCACTCGGCTAAGATACAGAATAATTCTATGACCTTTTACGGAAATATCCCATTTTCAGTATTACGTTCCGTGCGATTTACGAGTATAGATTGAATGGCTTGCAGTGGGTTCTGATATTAATGTAAGAAGAGATTAATGCTACCGTCTATGACCTTTTACGGAAATATGTCATTTTTAGTAATACCTTCCATGTTATTTACGAGTATAGATTGAGCGGCTGCAGTTGGTGCTGATATTAATGTTAAAAACGATTAATGGTACTGTGACGTATATCGTTAAATTCGTTGGAGTGCCTTCTATCACCCGACCAACATACAGAAAGATTCTATGACTTTTTACGGCAATATATCATTTTTAGTAATACCTTCCATGTTATTTACGAGTATAGATTGAGCGGCTTACAGTTGGTGCTGATATTAATGTTAAAAGAAATTAGTGGTACCGTGACGTACATCGCTAGATTTCGTTGGAGTGTCTTCTATCACGCGATAGAAACGCGATAGAAAACTAAACCCAATAGAAAATCTGTAAGGTGAGTTAAAACGTGGTTTAAGTAAATTGCCGAGGCTAAAAAATAAAAATGATATTTGGTAAAACGTTCAAAACGCTTGATGGAACCTCTCAATTGAAAGGTGTCAATCACTGGTAGATTCTATGGGGCGGCGATGTAAGGCGATGCTTAAAAATAACGGGTGCAACACCAAATATTAAATCTTTAAGTAAAAATTAATTATTTCCGAGGAATAATTATTTTTAAACCAGATTGCTTAAATGTTCCTATTTTTTGGACAGATGGAGTAAATGAATTAAAATTGAACTGCTGTAAAACGATATGTGATCAGAATGAAGTAATGTTGTAATAAAGGTTATGTTTTTTAGAAGAGACTGACAATTAAAAAAACCATCGTTCCAATTTTTGATATTAATGATTTTGTAAAAAAAACGTATTATTTGAACATTTCAAAAAATTACCTATTATATCACACACCAGCGTATGTCACTAAAGCCATCTAGCGAAAAAATAATGGATTTATTTTTCCCCAGCCCATTCTTTGTTCCAGTAAACGAAAAGAGTCTATGTGGAAAAAGTAGAAGTCACATAGAAGCGGCCATTTGAAAATGAACCAATTTCGACCAAAAATCACGGGGACCTTCAATTTATGGGAAAAGTGTAAGTTGGCAATTTCAAACCGATCAGTCAATCCGTGCAACAGACTCACAGAGAGCTTTTTCAAGAGCAAATGTTCGAGGCTGAACGAAATTATGATTAATCGCACTTTTGGATTTAGATGCACATCAGTGTACGAGGGTGTGAGATTTCTAGAGATAATTGATCTGGTGTTGTTTTTGATATCTTGCTACTCCGAATTTTGGAATCAATCGCAATACTATTTTCAATTGCTTCATCGCTTATTTATTTAAGACAGTAAAGTTGTTATCCAGATATGACAATTATTCGTGAATTGCGTCTAACTGTTAAGTCAAGAAATAAATTTTATTCATCAACATAATTTCCTTCTAGAGTGATACAATCAGTCCAACGACGCTCTAACATTTCGATGTCTTTTTTGTACAACGATTTATCTTCGGCAATCACTTCTTCATTGGAGCCAAATCTCTTTCCCTGGAGATTTTTTAAGGTCTACAAACAAGTAATAATCGCTGGGGGCCAAATTTGGCGAGTATACGGTGAATGCGGGAGCAATTCAATGTGCCATTCGTACAATCTTGCCATTGTTACGATCGACTTGTGACATGGTTTGGTGACATTGCCTTGGTGAAATAGCAATTTTTTCTTCTTCATTTGAGGTCGTTTTTCGACGATTTCTTCTTTCAAACGCACCAATAACCCGATAAAATATTCGATATTGATCTTTTTTCCTTTCTCAAGGTAGTCAGCGAATACCATGTGCATACAAAAATACAGACGCCGTAACCTTTCCTGGTATATAGTGGTGGATCCATTATTCATCCATTGTTACATACCGCGTAAAAAACCTTTATATTGCGCTCAAACAGCGCACGGAATCATCGACTCGTTGTCGTTTTTGATCTATTATGAGCAAACGCGGTACCCACTTCGAATACAGCTTTCTCATGGACACATGTTCGTGCAAAATATGACCAACTAGTTCCATTGATATCTTTACAATGTCAGCTATCTCACGTAACTTCACTTTACGGTCATTGAAAACATTTTCGTGGATTTTTTTTTAAGTTTTCTGGAGTCACAGTCTCATTTGGGCGTCCAGAGCGTGGTGCATCATCGGTGGTTGTACGACCACGTTTAAATTCGGCATACAAGTCAAAGTTGGTTGATTTTCCTGCTGCAGAGTCCGGATATCACTTACCAAGCCACTGCTTTGCTTGAACGGTATTCGCGAGTTACGTACATATTCTTGATAAAGAAAATTTTATATTAGCCTAAATATATACACCTGTTCATATTTTTAAAATCATTTACAATATTGCTGCTTGGTCAATAAATAAGTCGCTGAATTGGAAATGATACGACGAGAGATTAACTAATACATACTAATGATAAAACAGTCAGGACAATTTTAGGACAAACTTGACGCTCGTGAAAACACGCGTCAATTTTGTTCTAAATGTGTCCTAAATTTTGTTTTTGGAATTTTAGGACAAACACGGGAATAATATTTTATTAAAATTTGTACCGATCAGCATGATATTTCTAATCTGGGATTGCTACATCTGTACTAAGTTTGAAGTTTATAATTGAATGTCAAGCTCACTTTGGTATATGTAAATATTAGGGACAAAATTAATAAATAGGAATTTTCGAATTAAAATAATTATAAATATTTTATTACAGTTGATTCTCAAGATTCAATAGACGATTCAATAGAACGAAGATTAAGACTGTGTTTCACTTAATATTTTCTTAGCGAAAATAATGGGTATGGTTCGAATCTGATCAATGTATTATAAAATTTAATTTTACAATTTTTAGAATTATCCTTCCTCCATAACATATATAGTAATATACAAAAACACCTCAGATTAAAAACATTTGCAGACTTCTTACCTGGCTGTACATAGTATAAAAAATAAAAAAGTATGGTTAAGACTGGAATATTTTTACTATTTTAACCTTTGACTTTTATCACCGTAATTAACTTTACTTTCGGTTTAAAAAAATATAAATCTACTTTTGCTTTCAATATTTTGTTCGTAAATATTTAATTTATTTCAAATTCTATTAAATTTGCGCCTCTATCTAATTTATTTATATATAGTATAGCTATTAAACACTAAGAAAACACTTGCTTTAGTGCCAACATCTGATCTTGAAACATTTTAGAAAATTCTTGTCCTTATGCAAACTTTAATTTTACGTTGTAAGAAACACTAAGTAAACTCCAAACATGGAATAAAGGTTTGAACTTTAAACGTTCTCATGTGGATTAATACATCATTGACCCTTTAATATAAAAACGAATTGAAATTAAGATAAACTATCGGCATATCGAAAATATAAGAATTAAATAAATCAACAAACTAAAGAATTTTCGAAGAACTTGGACTTAAAAAACCTTTAACACATTTTTTATATATTTTCAAAAATTAAAAAATAACTTTAATAATTAAAACAAAAATACCATAAATAATCATCAAAACTAGGTATTTGGAAATATAGAAGTAGCTCCTGACAGTGGAATATCACGACACAACAATTTCCGTTCATTTGTCCAAGGACTTATGCTACTGTTCAGGTAGGTGTTCACATCGAAAACTTATCGACAGGATAAACTAAATAATAAATAAAAAATTTAATTTTTTTTTCTATCTATTAAAATTATTTTAATTCTATTGTTTTTTCTGTTTATTATATAAATTAAATGTCAATTGATTTAGAATTTAGGAAATAAAAAATTCATTAGGAAGTTTTCAAAATAAAAAACTATGAAAATCGCGACTGTCTGTTTTTTGTTATCATTTTTTTCTAGTCTAATTAAAAATCGTTTAACATTATTTTCTTATTGTTTTAGGTAAAAAAACAATATTCTATTAAAATTACTATCGTTTATTATCCTGTGTCGTTTTTTAAACAGAGCAAAAAATCAAAATATTAGAAAACATATCACTCTTTCTTATCATTCAAAGATTTGAATGTAGATCGTAGAACGATTTCTATAAACAGACAAAATTTTAGATTTTATCGATTCAAATCTTTGGTATGAATAACATTTAGTACATGGAAAATTAGTCATCCATAATATCGTATTCATTTTTATTACAATTATTATTTTATTTTTATAATTATTATTTTAGTAATTTAGAGTAATAATTGTCAGTGTTAGCTAGAAGTATCATAATAAAAATAACAATAAAAACTATAAATTTATCCAGCAATAAGTTATTAGTATACAATAAAATAGTAAATTACCTCAAGAGACAAAAATTATATATTTTAGAGATTAGATGATATTAGAACGTAATTATTTGGTTTTATTATTTATGTAATTAGAACACATTATTTTGATTGAGTATATAAAATAAAATAAAATCATTTTAAAAAATATTTTTACAATACAAAAATATAAAATAATCACGCATCCTCTATATATTATTAAAATGTCCTTTTTAGTTTTGGATATATTAGATTTGTTTTTATTAGATAGAAAAGCCTTATTATTTCATTAGAACAACTTTACGATTTATTCTAAGTTTATTATTATTATTTGGTACATCCCTATTTATTATTAAATAAATAAATATACTATAGATATAATAATCTTAATTAAAAAAATAAGATACAAATAAACTTTGCATTTTACAAATAAAATATACCAAATTATAATTTAATTTGAAATTTGTATTTTATTTTTTAGTCATAGTTTTTAAGTAAAACAAAATTGTATTTTAACAAACATAAATTTAATGCCGTATAATTTTTTAGGTGTGCCACCGGAGAGAATTGGCCAAGTATTATGCTTTCCTGTTTAAAGGAACGGCCGTGTGATCCTCGTGCGAATAAAGGTGCTGAAACATGTGGTTCATCGCTTGCTTATGCATATTTCGTATCATTTATATTTTTCTGTTCGTTTCTGGTAAGTACAATTATTGTGCAGGGCGATTCCCACTAAATCGATAAAACCGAAGCCAATATGGTTTTAGGTGTATTTGCTTCGAAACAATAGGCGTATCCAGCGCAATGAGATTCTCACAGTTTTTAGTGAGGCATCATCAAACTTTATACATATGAAACATTTGCGTTTTTAGTGAGAGTTTAGTGTTTTGGATATGCCCATTGTTTCTATTTACCGGCTTAAAGTGAACTTCAGATTGTACAGAATCAACTTAGGTAATGAAACTGTTCATGCTTACGAAGCTAAATTGGTTCTAAATCGTCAGTTACTAGAGCACAAAAAATAGTTTGTTAAAATTGTCAAAACAAGAAAATTCACTATTACTGGATTAAAGCGAAGAATTTTTCTAATTATAAATTTCTCAATCACAGGATGTGAGGATGTGTGGATAGTCTACAATTATAGCAATGGACGATCGTACAGTTTGTTGAGAGCCAATAATGACTCTAATGTAAAACTTTTTCACTTTCTGAAATTTATTAACTAATTTAAATTTCCTAAAGGTAGTAGATAGATATCATAGCTTAAAGAATTTTTAAATAATTTGTCGATGTATTATTTTAAATAATACATCGATCCGACTCAGTTCAAATTTGTATACGGAAAACTTCATCCAAATTGTTTAGGTCACAAATTTTGATTTGAAGATTTGTTCTATTAAGCGCCTTTGAGTTGTTTTACGTAACATGAACTGAACCGGATCAGATCAAGCATCAACAAATACAGCAAATGTTAAAGCACAGCAATGGGACACAATTTACAGATCATATGAGTAACATATTAAAAACTATGAAGAATATTGCGCTGCTTGTCTACTAACGACTTAGGCCTCAATCAGTGAATACTTAAGAGCTTAAGTTGCTCAATTACAACTACTAAAATTGTACAGGCTTCTCGTTACCAAAAAGTACCGATCTCCAAAGTAGTTCAAACGGAGCACAACTTACACTCAACTTAAGTGTTCGCTGGTTGAGCCTTTTTTATAATTCCCAAACATCAAATAAATCATTAGTTTAGAATTATGGGGAAATAATTATTAATTAAAATTAAGTTTAATATTATGGGGATGGTTTGAAGAACTAGGGATATACGTGGGTTTCCGATAAATTTTGAAGTCTAAAGAAGAATTAATCATGGTTACACATTTATTGTCTGCTTTTTCCAACGTAAAATCAATGGTGGGATATTGAGAATTTAACCAAGTAGGTCTAAGACCAAGAGTCTATTAGTTCCATTCCATAGGCATAGAATGTCATCAACATATCTATACCAAAATATTATATGACGAAAATAAGGATTGTTGTTTGATAAAATCATTTGTTCGAATAAATTCATGAAAATTTCAGCTTACAAAGGTGACAGAGAGGAGCCCATGGGTAGACCATCAGCAAATTTGAAAAAAACAGAAATAATTTTGTTTAATACAAGACTGAAACACCAACCACAATAATTTTGTTTAATAGAAGACTCAAACACCAACTTCAGTTCACGACGTAAGCCCTCATCTACAACATCCCTATCTAAGTAATTACAAACTATTTGAGATAAAGTTTTAATTGGAACAGAAGAGAAAAGACTGGCAACGTCAAACGAAACTAGTTTTGAATGTAATGGAATGTTGACGTCTTGACAATTGTATTACAGTAATCGACTTTTACGAGAACCAAATTAGTCACCCATTATTCTAAAATAAATACAACACACTCCACAAATATTTTCGGAATACTGCATTGAATAGTACCAGAAGTTTAATGTTAAATGAAAAAAGGCGGATAGTCAAAATAATTCAGAATGCTTTTAAAGGCGTTTCCATTAGAAATCTGGATTCGGTTTGGTTTGGTCAAAAAACTGTCAGATCGCACAGTGAAATATGTAAAATTACGTTCTAGCAAACAAAGCTTCTAGACTTGGAGCTGATTATGTAAGCATTCCGAATTACCACTTTTCATAAATAACGTCAAAAAGATTTCTTATTTAAGGCACTTTGGTCGGTCGTAATTGCGACTGCTTGTTGCTGGACTACTTGTTTTACTCGTACACATTTATAATTTCGAGGTAAACAAGTCGAACTATTTTTTTTATGGGGCATTTACATGTAGAAAATTGTTTTCTTCTGCAAATTTTTGTAGGTAAATAAGAAACATTCGCAATATAAAAATATTTAATGTGCGAGAAAGAAATAAACATATAATGTAATGCCATAAATGTTTTTTTATAGGAAACCAATTTTTCATTGGTCGTATGCATTTTAAATTTAAGATCGAATGTAATTCAAAATAATAATATTATTCAACCCAACCACAACTCATATTCTGCTGTTTTTACTTAATAGATACTAACGTCGAAAATACATGTAAAAAGAACGAGTTTAAATACTCTTACCAGTTTGACTTCTACTCAGTAGCAGACTGACTGAGGCTTAATTTGGCCATGTCTACACTTCTAATCTTTTTGCGATTGTCATATCGATCGATATCGACTGCAATAATTCGACTACGACAGTTTCTGGTAGCATGCGTATTTTTAAAATAGTAGTAGTGGCAAAATAAATGTTGGGTTAGAACTGCAACTTTTAAAAGAATTCATGAGGCCACGATAAGAGGAATAATAAATTTATGTTGCAAAATACAGTAATAAATTTGAGTTGCATTGGTGCTGTTTACACGAAGTTAACATTGCAACGCAACACCACAACATCTCGCGTTTAGACGGAATACGAAAGTTATTTATTTACTATTAATTTATTTTTTGTAGGCGGTATTGACTGGTAAAAATACGAATTTGAAATAAAAGCAGTTTACAAAAATCTAACCCCAATAAATTTTGTTATTGTTTTGTCTTTGTAGTTGTAAATTGTAACTCGTTGCGCACCTAAAATTTATGTTGAAAAAGTGTAATAAGAATATTTCCCTTCCAATTAATTTATAAGCAAAACGAGGAAATGTGTTGCAGTTGCAACTCGTGTACGCAGCACCATTGTTTATTGTTATTTTCGCGAATAAGTAGACACGTTGACACAGAGCGAAGCCCGAAACTATGTAGTCCTTAACTGGGCAATTGAAGTTAATTATCACTTTAAGTAAGAGTTATTGATTTATTTTTTAATGTTTAAAGTTAAAAATTAATGGTAGTCATGCACAAAATTAGACATAATCCAAAGTTATAATAAATTTGTCAGAAAAACAGGGTCCGTGATACCGAAGGCGAATAGAATTGCCATTTACTTCTTCGATTCACCTATAAAATATTACAGGTATTTCATTTAATTCCGATAATTCACATGGATAATACATGAAAACGCGAAAAAGCGCATAAAAAAATTTGTTATTGACGATATTCAACAAAAACGAAATGTACGGATATAAACTTTCCATAAATAAGGAACGGATGGAGAAAGCTAAACCCGCATTGGTGTCTTTACTATTCTTACTTGACGAACAAAAATGTTTAACTTGTCGATTACAAAATTTACATCATAGAAAAAATATGGAGTTGCACGCTCCATTCAATTTAATTCTAAATAAGCTATTATTGAGTTTAGGTAAATATGTATTCTCATGAATGTGTCAGAATGATTGCTTCTTTGTTAATCAATATTAAATATTGATTCACATTATTGATTAATCCACATTAAGTATTGATTAATCAATATTAAATATTGATTAACAAAGAAGCAATGTATATTTCTTTCCTAAATTCTTATTCACAACTTGCTAATAAAATTATCAACAGACGATTTTAAAAAATTGTTACACAAATTGTTCACAATTGTGAAACGGAAACAAAGTAATTGTGGCAGGTCCTTCTTTAATATCATCATTCATACTATTCTCTGAATTATCTCATTTAATAACAGTTGTAGTAAAGAACTCACAGGACAAGTTAACAGTCGAAGGTAAACTTTCAGTCTTAGAACTAAAATCCAGAGTACAAAAAGGTGTTTCCAAATCTGATTTAGCCTGCTTATATAGTATGTACTCGTATGTGAACCGCCCATATACTGCGTTATATTTTTAGTAAAGATAGCTATATGTAGTGGAGAGTTTACGATGAGGCCATCTGTATGCTCGACCGCAACCTCGTTTTCCTTATTTATAAACTAGATAGTCACGGCATGTTGACAACCAGTCGCAAAACCTCGTCTGGCCGTTGTTACTAGGCAAAACGCGATTTCCAGGATAACCAGAATTGCATTCGGGTATCGAGTATTCTGTCAATTATTAAAATTTACCAAGTATCGCGAAACCAGATCTCCTGCTCGATGCAAATGAAAGACTTGGAGAGGAATCTCCAGAGAAAAATAAGATCAACTTTACACAAGATTCAGCAATGCATGTACAGCGCAACAGTATTTGTGTAATTTCTTCTAAATACAGATGATCGATATGATTTTTCATTATAACACCTTTAATATTCGTGACGGTTCTTTGTGGAGTTTTAATTTATTCTTAAATACGAGTACATATTGGCTTACCTGTTTCGATTCCGCATTTTCCTGCATTTTCATGGAAACTGAAGTAATCACATTGAATTAATTGAAATATTTTCATATCCATATTATTGTATACTACAATACGCAATACGATTAAAGAATAAACCACGATCATCTTACTATACACACTTTTGTAAATGAAAAACCAAACTCTTTTTAGTTGACACTGTTATGTCGTGTTTGCTTCGTTCTATGTCACT
Organism: Nephrotoma guestfalica; assembly: GCA_963691935.1. Lineage (NCBI taxonomy): Eukaryota > Metazoa > Arthropoda > Insecta > Diptera > Tipulidae > Nephrotoma > Nephrotoma guestfalica. The sequence goes on along the minus strand of OY829914.1, from coordinate 132,956,448 downwards.
TTATTTTATGGTTAAAGTTATACTTATTATACCGGACAAGTGGTGCAGTGGTTAAAGCTTCGGCACTTGGACCGGGAGGTGCTGGGTTCGAATCCCATCAGAGGCTAGATGCAAATCGAATTTTCATCATCGATTACAATCGGTGATGCTAATAAATACAACTAAGACCCTCTGATGGAGTACAGAATTCCGTGTCACGCGCCGACCCACCTTCCATGTCAATGTACAGGTTGACATGAAGCTTGCAATGTGCAGGTGGTATACTGTAGTTGTGTGAGTAGGTGGGGGTTAATGATGTGGAGTGAATGAGTGGTATCACAATGGGTCTAAGTGTGCAGTAAGCAACTACTAAAACCTAACCTATACTTATTATCGAATCTTACCTTTGTTTCCACTTACATCTTTAGACAAAGTTTTACTACACATAGACACTTTTAATTATCATTGTGTATTATTATTTTTTGCTTTATTTTTTTTGTGTGTTACACTGTACTGCCTGCCCTATATGATTGTGTTATTCTACACTATTAGCTTTAATGTATTATTTTAGGTGATTTTTAAATTTTGGTTTCTCCATTATAGATTTCAACGTAATCTTCTACTTTTCCTTCTCCTACTATCCATTGGAGATCTTTCTCTTCTATTATTTTGTATTTTCCCTTTGCTCTTCATATTTTATGCATTAGATGCTTATAAAAAAATTAAGTTCAAATCAATTACAATAGAAGTTACCAATTACCGAGAAATACTATGTTTGATTAAATGGATTTTTGAAATTATTGTTCGATTTGGGAATAATTTATATCGAAATTTAAAACTCCGTTTACAACCTGGACGTAAAGGAGCATATAATTTGTGTTAGGTTGAAATTAACCATAAGGTGATTGCATTAAGATATGTTATAATTCTTTTGGAGCAAGGTTAAATTTCGAAAATTCGCCAACAATCATTAATAGAAACGGCTAAGTTCCATTCATAACCACCAACTTGCAAAATGTCTAAAAAAGAACTGTATCTGAAATTTGAATTTTGAAATCTTGTTTAATCCTATTTAATTTGTGAACTTGAACTACGTGATTTTTACGCGATCTCTAGCTGCTTCCTAATAAATTACATAATTAATTAATTTATAATTGTGTATTTCATTCAAGTGACTTGTTTTGACAATAATTCTTTATAACATATTATATTAAATTAAAATTCAAAATAATTTTCTATAATTATTATTTGCAGATGTTAAATTTATTCGTCGCTGTTATTATGGATAATTTTGATTATTTAACTCGTGATTCGAGTATATTAGGTGCTCATCATTTAGATGAATTCGTTAGAATATGGGCAGAATATGATCCAAATGCCACGTAAGTTAACAATTCCAAAAATTTATAAAAGTATAAACTAATTTTTAAATGTATGCATTGCAAAATATATTTTTAGTGGTAAAATAGATTATACCGAAATGTATGATATGTTAAAAAATATGGATCCACCATTAGGTTTTGGTAATAAATGTCCAAATCGTTTAGCTTATAAAAAATTAATTCGAATGAATATGCCACTTGATGCTGATGGTAAAGTAAATTTTACTACCACATTATTTGCGTTAATTCGAGAAAATTTAAATATTAAGATGAGAGCTGGTAAAATGCAATACGTTTATAATATAATTTGGATGTCAGAATTAAGTTAATATGTTATGTATTTATTTTATGTATTATATAGCGGAAGAAATGGACCAGGCTGACGAAGAATTACGTGAAACAATTCGTCATATATGGCCGTTACAAGCAAAGAAAATGCTCGACTTACTTGTGCCGCGTAAGGATGCGGTACATGGTAAATTGACGGTGGGGAAAATTTACGCTGGGCTTCTCATTTTAGAATCATGGCGTAATACGAGGTTCGGTCAAACCGATGGCGGGCCACAGGTATGGCAATGGGTTTTATATACTTTCGTTAGTTTTGGTTTATTTATTTATTTTATTATTAATATTTTATATTATTTTTATATTTAATTATGATTACAATACTTTTTTATTTTTATTTTTTTTTATATTTTTTTAATATATTTACCCCCCGAATAAATTTAAAAGAAAATGTTTAAGTTAACAGTACTGTTTATCGTCTGTTTACTTGATGATTAGATTAATCGTATTATATGTTTTTGGAGACATTTTATTTTATTATAAGTTTCTTATTTCAACATTATTGTATGTTTTGTAGTACAAACCCTTGATTGTGTTATCTTAATGACTTTAATTTAATTTTATATTTTGATAATTGTTCTAAGACAGGATTAATATCCTGTTAAATCAAAATTTTATTATTTTACACACAATAAATTATTTAAAACATTTCAATATAGAATTAATTTCGTAAAACTCATCCTTGTTAAATTAAATGTTCTAAGTATAGGTAACTGTTGTCAGTAAATGATCGGATTCAATATTTTATTTCCTGTCTAAATATAATTTGGATTTTTTTGTTTTAGTTACCTCTAATTATTTTATTTTATAATTGGATATACGAGTAGTATCCTTTCCGAATTATTATTCCTAAAAGTCGAACGTCTTTTTCATATAATAGAATTAATAAGTATCAGTTCCTTTTCTTAATAAATATTTATTTTTTTATTGGTTTCTTATGTATTATTTTATAATTTTCTTTTATTATTAATCTATTTCTTATAGTATAAAATATTATATTTAAAGTACAATTTATGAAAAAATATTTATGTAATCTTGACAAAACCAAACACGGCCTGTTATTTTTCAGGCAAAAGATGCAAGCAATAATAGTCCAACGGCCAGACAGCCGGTACATTTTCTCATATTTTTTTTGTTTTTGAAAATAATTTGTTTATCGTTTTTGTTTTTTTACAACGATATTTTTAATCTAAAAAAAGTAACAAATTTAAAAAAGAAAAAATTACCCAAAAACAATTTTTTCAATTATTAGATAATTATTGAATAAATAAAACACAATTGGAAAAATTAATTTTTTTAGTTTAAAGATTCATTTTGAATAAATTGTTTTTTGCAAATAGTGAATTTAGGGAATGTCTTAATTTATTTTTGTTTACTTTATATGTTTTGTTTATAACTTACAATAATTCTTTATTAATTCATCGGAAAAGACAGGGTTCAGAAATTTCTACCGAAAATCATTTCCAAGAACACCATATTGAAGTAAATAGGTTTTAAATTCTAGTTTTGCTCTTACGTCTTTTCCTTTGAACGTTATATAAATCAACAGTTAAGGATTTACAATTTTTTGGTTCATGTTGGCATATATCTCAAAATCATTTTTTTAAAATGACCTCAAGAGTTGATAAGTTCGGTTCATCAAATAGTTTTCCTCCAGTTGGATCTGATAAAAATTACTACATACTTATATTACTGGTGAACTTGTCTCTTTAAGATTTGATAAAGCAAGAGGGTTTTATGTACCTTTGCTGCACTATAAATAAGGGCAAAATTACTAAAACATTTTTTAGACCGATTTCTTTTTAAAATTGTAATCCTTAATTGTCCCATATTTGCACGACTAGAAATATAATTACGGTTAAATTTTCTTAGAATTTTTTTTATACAAAGATACAATTATATAAAAATATGTATATTTTTAAAATCTCATATTTAATTGCTTGCCAATTTATCATAATTCTCGAAAAATCATATACAGATTACTTATATCATTTTACTTCACAATTATAATTTTTAACTGATAATAAAAAGCATCGTGATATTACTTTAACATAAATACTTCTTGTCTTTTAGAAAGATTTTTTTATTATTATTGTTGTTTTTTATTCGAACCATTTCGAGTGAAAACAAATTAAATATTAATTTTTTTATTAAAATTTTATTTATATCTAATATTTCAAAACATAAACAAATCTCATTTTACCTAAACAAAACAAATTGTCCTATATTTAAATAATAATTCAAATTATTTTGATTAATCTGCATTTTTTTTTTGTTAACACCAGAGGAACAAAAAAATTTGATAATACAAACTAGATTATGTAGCTGATATAGAAATTTTGTCTGTAGATGAACCTTTTTGCTCCTTTTTGAATATACAGTTGTAGAACATATTTTTGGAATTTTGAAAATGATTAAAACAAATGATAAATAGCTTGTTTGTCTTGTTGAAATTTATCATAGTATTTTGTCATCCATGCATTTGAATCTTCTAGAGATACTATTAGTCCCGTTAATTTTTTAATATTTCTAGTTTATTTATTACTTTATATATTATTAGTTTATTAATTTTTTTTGTTAAACCTTGTAAATATTACGTAATTTAATTTTTAGCAATTTTTCACTTTTTTGCATGCAACTTGTTAACCTACTTAAGGCTAAACTAATCAATTAAAGTATACAGCATTAATTATTCATTGCATGGCTTTGAAAATTTTCAAATTTTTCACAAGCAGAGCTTTAAAGTTTATTCTAAAAAGATAATTAAAATTTTTAATTCTCTTTATTTTTTAAACACTAGTGTTTTTAGTGAATTTCAAGTTGTAAATATTACCTACAAACTAAAAGCACTACAACAATTTAAAGCGCATTATTTATTTTTTGGATCTAGCTTTGATAAAAACACATTTTCTTCAATTTTCAATATAAAGTTTTCTTTGAATTTTCTTTCTTTTCTTCCAAATTAAAAAAATAATGTAATTATATTTTGCTTCAAACATAAAAATAACTCGAAAACTACTAAATTTGTACAATGCAAATTTTTTAATTTGTGTTTTTTATGCTTACGTAACGTTAAATCTTATTAATTATTATTTTTTTGTTTTAATGCTGTGCCGTTACTTATTTATTAATTTTTTATATTTTATTTTAAAAATATAAAAACAAAAAATGGAGTTTTTATTTTGTAATTTATAATTTTAAAATATTATGATTAAATGAAAATTAAAAAAACATTTCGAAAATTATTTATCATAATGAAATTACGAACAAATTTTCTTATACGTTAAAATGAAAACAAAAAAAAATCTATATAAAAAAACTATAAAACAAAATACACACAGAAACCGTCCTTCTTCAACTGTATAATGGAACAAATAGAAAAACAGGGTGGGTCACGAACAGGTTCATTAAGTATGGAAGCAACACACGATGGGATTAACTCACAGACACATTTGCTGCATGGAATTGTACCAAATGGCAATGAAGCGGAACATAATAATAATAATAACACTAATAATACTTTAGCAGCATTTGCGCGTCGGTCTACAATGAGGAAGCGATCATTGAGGTAACAATATTTTGTCCGAGATAAATTTAAGAATTTAACTTATTCTTATTTACATTTCAGGAGTAAAAAGGTGATGACATCTGTTGGTAATGTATTTATATGAAAAAAATCGAAACTAATACTAATAAAATATCGAAAAACCTAAGACACACTGAATACTCAAATAAATATTTGTTCAAGAAGTTCTTATTACACAAATCTACGAAAAAAAAAACATTTAAAAATAAAAACCAATGTTTCTCACTACAAATTCTGTGATACTCAAATAAGGCTTAATAAGCCCAATATAAGTAATATAATAAATGAAACACTGAAAATTAGTGGTTAGATTTTTTAAAAATATTATAAAGGGAGTTCCATGTGTTAGATTTTTTTATATTAAAAAAAACACAATGTACGTTGGAAATTCAAGTTTTTTTTATTGAATATGTTAGTTGGTTCTATGCCATTTATGTATGGAATATGGAATACAACATCGCTCATGTGACCACCGTTACATGTCTGTATACGAACAGCAAAATAGCTTTTTCCAATAAAAGCAGTAAAATAGTTTTAATTTCAGATCGAACGTTGTTCTTAAGATCTTGAATTGACCGACCAAATGGCATAGTGGTTAAAGCTTTGGCGTTTGGATCGGGAGGTACCGGGTTTGAATCCCGATAGAGGCAGGATGCAATGGGAATTTTCATCAACAAATTACGATTTGGGATGAGAAGGAACACATCTATGACCCCTTGTCGGAGTGCGGGGCTCACAGGCCGACCCATCTTCCATGCCAGTATAGGCTGGCATGGAGCTATGCAATGTGCAGATGGTAATAAAATGGGACCTATATCCGTACGTCCTCGAATTGGCCAATACAGGCGTAAAGGTAAGGACGTAAATAAGAGAACTGCGAAAGAGTAGGGAGAGCTTCGGCCCCAGAACAAATCAGGGGAAAAAAAATTAAAAAAAAAAAAGAAAAAAGATCTTGAATTGTTTGTGGATCATTGATATGTACTTTACGTTTTAAAAAACACCAAAGAAAATAATTTAACGGTGTCAATTCGCATGATATTGGTGGCCAATTGAGGTCAGAATTTCTTGAAATTACGCAATCATCGAACTTGTTCGAGTGTTTCACGATTTGTGTGACATGTGGCACCATCTTGTTGAAACCAAAGATTATTTCATTCAATTTTGGTCACAAAAATTGATTAACGAAATGTTTAATTGTTGTAAACGACGCCTCAAAGAGATGCTTGGCTCTTCACGAACATTTTCACTTACAGCTTTTACGAGTACGCGGATGTTCATATGCTCTACAACCTGCAATTGATTCAGTTTCTTCAAAACGTTCAAGAATTTTGCGAATTTCAGGCTCTGTAGAACATCCTTGTTGACCAAAAATATCCTTTATTTACGAAATGTTTATTTTAATATTTTTACAGAACGATCATTTTCGTAATAAGTTTGGATAACCAAAACATAAGTTTGGATAACCAAAACGCGTCACTGTGTTGTAAACAAGCACATGACTATAAATGGCATAGTTTTGACTTTTCATTTTTCAAAATAATTTCGGGTTGCCATCGCACAATAAATATTTTTTGAGATTTAAAAAACAAATGGATGGGACACCTTTTATATAATATTAAATTGATAAACATTTTAATTATTGTATAGAAACACTCAAAATGAACAATTAATTAGGAACTAGTCTTAATTAAATAGAATATTTGATGGTAATTATTTAAATTGAATTTGTCGAGAAACGCACTTGCAGCGGTTTCCACTTATTGAGTATATAATGTTCCCATTCGAATAATTCTTAAGATTGTAAATAGACAAAATTACATTATAATAATTCACTATTGTTGCTGATGACTCTCTTAACTGGTTCGTAGTTGTATTATTTTTGCCAGTCATTTCCGGGTTGATCTATATAGAGTGACCAGGGTGGTAATTTTATGGTGGTTATATCACGTCGGTAAATTATGTCACGTCGTATATTGATTCGAATGAAAAAGATCGCCATATCTTCCAGCTCGTTTTCACAAGTAAAAATTTTTTTGTTATGACATTTGTTTACAAAATTGATTATATCTCATTAAAACTTTATCTATAGACGTGCTTCGTTTTGGGTCTATTTTAGCTTGGTGGGGACATTAATGTAACTTCAAATTGTATTCAATTTTGCTGCAACTATGTCTAAATAGTAATGTACTCAAAATCGACAAATAGCGAATGAATACTGGCACGGGTAGCGAAATATTAATAAGCAGCGAATGCAACAGCCTAACCCATATCAAATGAAGAAAGCTGAATTTACGGGTTATTTTCGATTCCCTAACGCTCTATCTAGCCGTAAAATGAATGAGCTGTAATTAATAAGAAATAAAACTAGTAATTATTTATTTTATAACTCAAATTAATTTATTTTATTTTAAAATCTTAAATTATGTTATTTTAATACGACAAAATGTTATTTTTATGTCTATATCACCACGTAACATCCACTTCGTACTCGTAGCTAAACGAAAACAAAAACATTCGACGAAACATCAGATTATCACTTTTAATTCATTATTTCCCCTCAAAATTCAATTTGCTGGGTTGGGTTTGTAGACCACTTTGTTTTGAATTATATCACAAAAAAGTTTCCAATAGTGATATAACCACCATAAAGTGACAACTCAGTTTTTCCAAAAACAAAACTAATATAAAATTTAAAACTACCAAACAGAATATTTTTTGGGTACAGAATTAAAATTTGCATAAGATGTCGAAGGTTTCAGCATTCGTCCTCAATTAGCCAGAACATAGGGAAAACCATTTTGAAACCTTCCGTTTTAGACAGGTGCCAAATAAATTTGTTGTTTGAACGTAACTTTTGTTAGGATTAGTTTTTAATAATTTAATAATACGCACAGTTCTCTAATATTATATTTTTTAAGACAAACAGCAGTATATGGAATTGCTTGTTCTTAATGATTCATTTAAATCATCTATTTTCTGTACAAAACTGGCAATAAGAGTTTGTACAGGATTAAAAAAAATAACCGCTTAGGTCATGATAGCTTCTAAATCACACATCCAAATTCAAACAATAGCCAATTAAAATTTATCTACATCAAGTTCAAATTTTTAGTAGCAACATTACAAAGACGCTCAGCGATTGAATACCAAAGAGTACCCGTAATTGAGCCGGGGATATTACCTCATCCTTTTACTTTCTAACTCTCTTCGGATTTTTTTGCCTTATAACCAAGAGCTGAATGTTTTAAATACAATCATATTACAAAATAGATCTCCCTGAATGACTTTCGTTACGGAAATGTGTTATTATTGAAAATTAATAGACTGAAGGCGTGTAATTTACATTATTTATCATAAGTCTTACAATTGTAGCCGGGCTCAGCGGATTATAAAGTTAGGAAATTTTTCCGAATTCGTAAAATACAAAATTATAAAAGGAATTGACAAATTCACATGACTTCAAGTATATTTTTATGTTATATTAAATATTTTTTTCATATTTTTAATTAATATTTTTAAATAATTAAAAATATGAAAACAAAATTGTTTTTATAAAATTAAATGTATACTTGAAGTGATGTCCTAGTTATCACATTACTTGAAGTGATGCGACTATGAGAATAGGGGTGCAAATCTCCTCCAATAAAAGTTTAAAATTTCGTTTGAATAAAAAAATTGGAGCTACTCGTAAGTTTAATTTTGATAATTTTTTAGCATTCCAAATTACAAAAAGAAATGATAAAACTAAATAAATTTAAAATAAACAAAAATTAAACACATTTGTTCTTTAACAAATGGAGCCAAAAACATTTTCACTTGATGATCCATTCTTATGGTTTCCGATTTTTTAAAAATATTTGTTGTTTAATATAAGAGGTCTAAACATTTACAACTATTAGTAATTCCAATAAAGTATTTAATATTTTAAGTTAACTTACCTGTAGCAACCAATAATAGAAAGATAATGAACAGTACGTATTCAAAAATGTTAAATTCTTTAACCAATCCTTCTTAAACCACATGGATAACTTTGCAAATATTGAATTTCATATTCTTCTGTTGGTTAGCCTCCATCCCTAACTATCCTGAATTTATACGTAATGGTGGTACGAGGATACAAATGTCTGTTATATTATAGTGGTATATATTTCAGTAAGGTCATCGTACTACTTGCTTTAAGGAAAGACGGATCACTTTTGAATTAAAGCTGATTACAATAATCATCCTCCCTTCTATAAAAATCTTGCTCTAGAACAACATAAATCTAAGGATGAAATTTAATATAAGAATATAAGGGCGTAAAAATGCGTTTTTTTCGATAATAATTGCGAATGTTAAAGATATTTCGTTTCATTTTGTGTCGAGATTTCACTTGGCCAAAGCTGGTTGAACGGAAAACTGTACCTTTACGCTAAAATATTCATATAATTGCTATGATATTTACAAAAACTAAAAATCGTTCCAGAAATGGCTTCCATTCAAATTAGTTGCAAACCACATCCCGAACTCATATTGCAATCTTATTTTTAATATAGCATAAACTGCACCATCCAAATCGGTTAAAATGGCTTAGCTGATGAAAATTGGCAATTTTCAAAAGCTACTTCAAGTAAAGGGGGATTTTAATTTTTATCATACCAACCAATCACAATCTGTTAAGAAAATAAGTGCCTTTTAGCTATTTCATACAGTACGATTTGTTACATTCGAATTGAGCTTTTTCTGCATGCAAAATCGAGTCTCATAGAAATCGGCGCAGAAATCTCTATGTTCCATTAAAATTGAACATTTTCTAGTGCTACGTTAAGAAATGTTATCCAGTTTTGACCAATGCGGTGAGAAATATTTTAGTTAGTTCCATTTAAAATTGTAATTCTCTAGTATTGAATCCGGGACTCCATATTGAGATTTTATTTTCATTAAACGAACAGAATTATATTAAAACCTCTTGCGAAATTACTTAGTATCATTTGAATTGGCCGTTTCCCGGGGCCTCAGAGTCATCAGAATTATTTTTGGAATTCTCTAAAAATTCACAAGTAAAAAACTAAAAATTAGAAACAGCACCTGGCCCCAGAGAACCAGCCTCCTCGGGGGCCCTATTGATCGAAGCGAAAAAATTTAATACTGTAGCTCTACCGATAGTTTCCTAAACAAATTTTCCTTCGAGGTGACAATTTCTTTGTTTTGAAGATAATATTCTTCATGTAAATGCCTAAGGCTAACATGAATATAAACGCTTTGTCTCGGACAGTGAAATGATTCTAAATAAGCAAACCTCTCCAAGGAATTTAGTCGTATTCTTCGTGAGGATAACTTAAAGCATTTCTGGACCACCTGTTGGTGTCACCAGTATCGAATAGGGACATTTTATGTATCGTAGGTATCGCGCGACGGAACATTCTCTAAACAGCGATGTGTTCAGCTATTTCTTTTTAAAATTCATTTTGAAAATATGTCTCACTATTTTTAATCACATTTTCACCCCTCTCTTATCATAATAAATGAAAATTTTTGGTTTATTACCTTCAACCTGTTATGTTGAAAATTCATGAGAGAACAATTGAAACCAGAGTCAATCATTTTGCAAATGTCTTTGTTGGTGGTTTTGTATAAGATTTGCAATAAGCTAAACTGCGGTAATGTTTAGTTTTTATTATTAAACTATTTTATTTCCTCAGGGCTTATGAAATTTCGAATGTGGTACTAAAATCCGCCATAATTCAATTTAATAATTTACCATCAAACCTAGAGATATTTTTTTTCAATTAATTAGTAATTTTTGATATTATTATGGTTGTAAGCTAAAATTATGGTTTTAGAAAACTAAAAATAAAAAATCAAATCGTGAAAATAAATTAGCTGTCACTAGGACAAGTTTATGACTTATGTAATTTAATTTTTTTTTAAACTAGGATATGAATATTTTTAATTTATATTAAGAAATGGTGATACGTGAATCGCTCTAAACCGATTGAAAATATAAAAGGAAATTAATGTTTTTATTTTGTTTGGGGTTTTATTTTTAATTTTGTTAATTTAAATTTTTGGTTTATTTTTTATTTTATTTTTGTTTTTGGTAAGTAAAACATTAAAACTTAAAGAAATCACAGTGCGGTGAATTTTAATTTCTTATTTTTGCAAATATTTTTTAATTATTTATCATTCTTAAGTTTGTCTTGTCTACAAACAGTATTTTAATTTTAGACTTTTTGCATGCTGGTTTTATTTTAAATGCGAGTTAATTTAAAATCGTCAGATTTAGGAATTTCTAATATCTTTAGACACAAATCGCAATTTTATCTCTATAGTTTTTATCTTATAGAATTTCATTATGAACTATTAGAAAATTTAAAGAAAATTATTGTTATTTACTTATTATTTTCTATTTACATAATTTCGATTTTCTTGGTTTTAAAACAATCAAAAAAGGAAATCCTTAATTAGCCATAATTCCGTTTAAATAATTAGTGCAATTTTATTTTGATTTACTTTAACAGCTAACTTAAATAATTAATCGACTTACATATAATAATTATTTTATAACAATTTATTCGTAATAAAATTAACTATAAGGCACATTTGAGTTGCATGAAATTTATAAATAATACGAACAATTATTTTTGGAATATTTTATCCTTTTATATTCTAAAATTTAATTTGTTTTAAAACTAAAATTGAATTAAATTTTTATTTTCTGACATTTTTTGCATGACTTTTTAATTCTTACTTAAAAATAAATACTTTTTAAAATGAAAACTAAACTAAATCTAAAAAAAGAACAATTTTGTTTAAAATATTGTATGAAGGAAAGTAACCGTTGAACTCACTTTGTAAAAAGAAAATTCACTTGTACCGTATTTCATTTAACCACACAGCAACAATACACCCACACAGTATTATGATGTACAATAAAAAAGTCCTTGTCCAACAAATTATAAATTTTCTTCATACAATAATTTGGCCAAATATAAAACAAAATTAACCAATAAATTAAAACAAACACTAAATCTTGTAAATAAAAACGAATTTTTTAACTATTTTTTTAGAGTTTGCGATTTTTTTTAAGTAGAAAATTTTACTGAAATCACTTTTTAGCTATATATTACTTATCAAATAGAGAATGATATGAACTTAAAAATTTAGATACGCAAAGTGTTTATATATTTACTTATACTATTTTTGATTATAATACTCTAAGCATATAGCTTTAGCTATTTTAAACCATTAAAAATTGATTTCAGTGTACAAAAAATTTTAAAAATATTTCTTGCCTATTTTTTTAAAATATCAACTATTAAACAACTTAAAAAAATCAAATTGTAAATATAGGACAAATTCGTTATACATTTTTTTCATAATATTTCGATATTTCGAAAAGCATTAAATGCATAAACTTAAAAATAATCAAATTGATATGTTTGATTCTTTTTAAATATCCTTTCGTAATAATTTACTTTTAACGAGTAGGTTGTAAATTTATTTGAAGAATTAACATTATTTTTTTTTCTAATTTGGAATAAATAAACACGTAGGTAATGGAATTACAAGATGTTGGAATGAGGCACCCATCAATGGAATCGTTAACGGGTGATCATCTGCATCCAGGTCATCAGTATAATGGCCACCGGCGATCGCCTAGTTTAAGGTAAATATTTTTATAATCTACTTAAATTTTATACAGAAATTGGCGTCTATCCAATTTTTCCCATTTCTCTCATATTTACAAATAATGTTTGTTGGCAAGTATCAATTATTTATAAAGCTTCTTACTTTTTAAAAGTAAACAAACGTGTGTGGTTACCGATTGAGTCAGGTAATTAATTTTTAATCCACTTTCTAGTTAAAACTCGATTTTATTTACACTTTGCGCTTATGTGTAATATTGGGCAACAAACCTCTATATTAAAATAGTGATCGGACCCTAGAATATCTATTGAAATTAAAATGAATAAACTTTTGTGTTTAATTAATTTCAAATTTGTGTTATTGAAACAGGCGTGTGGTAACAGATAAACATCACAACGGCATTTTATTTTTTGTGACAGAAGTTTCATTTCAGAAAAAATTTCTCTGGTTCACGAATTCTTTTTTTAGTTTTCTAATTTGATTAATTTAATATGTACCAAAATCATATATATATAAAGAGCCACGTTTCAAATAAATTAAATATAATAGACGCATTACGTATAAACATGGCCGTGCCATGACTTTTTCACACAGTGTGCGTTTTGCCTGATCGCATACAACTTTACAAATGTGTGGTACTTGTTTGCTTGTGTTTACGTTTTTTACTTTTGTCCATTTTTGTTTATGTCTCACAGGGTGCGATTTATTTTTGTTTTTATTGTTGGTTGCTCTTCTCGTGAGTTTAAATTTTTGAGTGTTAATATAATTTTCAATGCTGGAATCGAAAATTTAATTGAGAACCACACAACTAAATAAAGATCAAATTTTTGCAATATTATTTTATTTATGTTTTAAACAAATTTTTTTATTTTTTACGAGATTTTAGTCGAAGTGGTCATTAATTATGAGATAGTGACATTAATTAATAATAGAATAGATATAATTGCTTCTAATATTTTATTAAAATAGTTTGTTTTATAGCATGATCGCAATATTGAAACTCGGTTAAAATTTTTAGTCGGCTTCGATTAAAAATATTTAATTAACACATTTCCAATTTACAATCATAAAATACAACACATGTGTGCTTTCCACCATGAAACATAAACTTACCTTGCATCAGCATCATGTCAAATAAAATAAATATAAAATACAAAATGAAATCATCAACATCATTTTGCCTTGGTGGCAAAACTAAATAAAACACAACTTTATTCTAAGTTGTAATTTAGTCAAGTTTTTATTTTAGTCAAATAATTTGTTTTTTGTTGATGGTGAGTGCTGGTGTTGCTCCGGCAATATCCAAAATCGAAATAGGCAGAATGCACTTTTGGTTTTTTTCTTCTCGGCTAAATTCAACACAAAAACTTAAAATCTCCAAAACCGGATTTTCTGGTTTATGAAATTTATTTTTAGATGCACCAAAATAACTTTGGTGGACCCGTTTAAAAATATGCTGTAATCCAAAATAATTGTTTGCCATGCCATCTATTGTGCAATGGCATGGTAGTGTGTCAATGATATGATTGTAGAGGTATTATCATGAAATTGTTGTGTAACCAAAATATAATTTTTCAATTATAATTTGCTTACACAAATTTCGTATGTACGAGTGTTGTTGTACAATGATCTATGTGCAAGATGTTATGTACTGTATTTACGTATACGAGATTATTGTTTATTTTGGAATAATTCTTTATATGGATAATTGTTCATTCTATAAAGAATTACGTATACGATTGCCCGTTGGGAAGTGGTTGTCATCTTTTGGTTGAAGAAACTACTCGCTACAACCGTTCTATAAAAAAAAACGTAAACATAAGACCGAACTGGTTCACGTGGTTTGAGCTGCGCATACCAAAACACAGCAAAAAATAATAAAAAAAATTACCTGACATTTTATCAGGTAACATAGAAAAAACTTTTACAAAAAACGCAGCATGATAATAATTTATCAAAATTCAGCTTACTTAAAACTTAAACATTTAGGTAAATAAAAGTGAAATTATTATTATTATTATTTTAAAATTATCTTTGCAATCTGTTCTGGGGCCGAGGCTCTCCCAATACTTTTGCAGTTCGGTTTGCCCATCTTTACTTTTACGTTGTTGCCAGCCAATCCGAGGACATACAATATATACAGAAATTTTATTGATCTTAATCGAGGTAAAATTTAACAGTTTAACGACAATCCGAATTGTCATTTTTGACGGCAAAAGGCTGAACTATTTCAAATTTATTCGTCATTTACTTTACAATTGGTTACTAATTAATTAAATTAATTTAATATTAATTAATTAATTAATTAATATTACGCTTTAGGATTTGTTCATTGACAAGGAAGTGTCACGCGTTTGTTAGTAGGAAATCTTAACGGTAATAGGCCAAATAGTAGGTTCAAAGTAAGCTCTTAAGGACTAAGTGGTTCAACCTAAACTCTACAGTTCGATAAATGAATTATTGAAAACTTTAATGCAATGCGTAACACCAATTTAATATTTCACGTACTCGAATACATACGTTGATTGCGACAACTATCGCATTACAAAAAGACTTGCTAAATCAATGTTCCTTATTTTCCTTAAATAGCTTCAATTTGCTTTTGTTGTTATAAGTTAAGTATTTTTTATTTGCCGCTTTATACGTAAAGTCTGGATGAAGCGGGTGAACTTATTTGAAATTTTTATGGGTTGGCTTTTTAAATATTGAATTCGACTAAAAATATAGTGGAAGTCTACGAAAATATGCATTCTATGTTTAAGCTACAGTTTACGCATTTTTATCATATGAATATGTTAACTTGATTCCGGAGGTGGCGTGGAGAGGGTGGTGAGAGTAGGCGAAGATCGAGAGCGTGGTTGATTAGGAAAAGAAGAATACTAAGAAACATATAAATACCATTAGTACCTATATTACAATGGACAACTAAATTTTATTTAAGTATTTAGCTCAAATATTTTATTTCGGTAACTGAAAAATTAAATTTTTCTAATTGCCAAAAATTGTAATTACATTGAAATATCAATGGTATTCTTACAATTATTTGTTACCAGCCGGTATACGTCAACCCGTATTTATCTGTAAAATTTCATTTTATAAGTCATAATCTGTACAATTACAGAGTCTGCTTAAAAATAAGTTTTCCATTACGCAAAATCCAATTTTTTCCAATCCGAAAAAAATTGTAATATAGCTAATACAGTCGGTTCCGCTAAATCGGGACATCGGTTAATAGGGACAGCCGCTTAATTGGGACAAATCATAAAGAACGGAAACAAAACCAAGCAAATATGTAAGACAAATTTACTTCGCTTTTTCGGGACAATATTTCGTTTAATCGGGACAGTAATCATAAAAAAATTGACTAATAGTAATCATAGAAAAAAGTCGATTAAAAGAACAACAAATAATGAAAAATAATTTTTTTGTGGAACTTCGGTTAATTAGGGCCGCCGCTTAATCGGGACAATCCCGATTAAGCGAAATCCACTGTATTTCTGTAGGTCTACAGAAAATAAATTGATCATTCGAATAAAAACGATAAACAAATTACCACTTGATACATTTTTGTTTAATGAGAAAAAATTAATGTTTTTTGAACAATTGATTAGGACGATCTAATATTCTAGGCAAAATAATAAAATCGGTCTTCGGTTGTAGAGTGTTGAATAGTTTTACTATTCCGCGGTCTTATCTTAGAAAATTTTCAAGATATAAAAACTGCCCCTACAGACATTAAAACAATTTTGTGTAAAAAGAGTAGTTATTTGGTCTGGATTCCACTATTCGTCTCAGGGAGGTTGTGCAGCTGATTTGTTTCATGAACCATGATAAATGATAGTTATCATACGTAGGCTTGATAAAGCTTGACTCGAAATGAGTTATTTTTTAAACAGAATGTAATTTTTATGGCATAATATATTTTTACATTACATTCTGAAAATAGTTAAACTTTTTCTTATCAAATTTTTTCATAAGACTGGCAGAAACATTTGAAGTTTTTAGTCTTTCATACACCAGCAAAATCAATGCCTATAGTAACATAATAATAGTTTCAAAAATGCATTTAATAATAAATTTAATCACCAAAGGATGGTGTTAGGTTCTTAAATAAACAAAAATGTCCTGAAAACATCCTTTAGTATTAGGCATCCATTGAAGTAGCTTTCAATGTAGAATCTGCAATAAGTATAGTTCCTATTTAAAAAAAACAGTCAACTCTTTTATATCGACTGTATTTTTATTATTTACAATCAATGAGGATTTACCTCTTCATATTTTGTGTGCCAACTATACATTATATGTGATCTAAACTGAATGTGTAATGTACATGATGTAAGCACTAGATACCCTAATGAGGTTCGATAACTTTTTTGTATCGACTGACACAATTTAGGTCGATGAAAAGCGTGATCTGAACGACAGCGACCTAAAGGGTTTTTGCATTATGAATTAGATGTATGTAGTGGCATTAACGTTAACTAAATATATCGGTATACAATTCACTTTTACAGTTTTTAAATTAGCCAAACTTAAATAATTAAAACTACTGAATTTAATTTTGAAAACGTTATTGGAAATATTTATGAGAAAAAAGTGAACTGCGAAACGGAGTGAAGTTTATGCCAAAATAACAAAATATACATTGTGTCCTGTAACTACTTAAAATTAAAAATTTAACTTTCATAATAATATTTGAAATTTTTTAATAAACACAAATATTTATGCACAATAAGTAGAAAATATTTAATTTTTGTGTTAAGTTTTGAGTGACTTTTATAATAAGTAATGTTTACAACAAAACCCACTGCGAAGTATTTGATATAAGAAACAAATCTTATTTATGCACACGATCGGGAATTTTTGAGATTTTTGTTATTCGACAAAGAACATCATTGAGTGTAATAGTACGGACCGAGTTAAATAATTCCAAATGTTTAAGAATTTTCATATTACACTCAATGGTGTTTCTGTCAAATAACAACAATCTCAGAGATTTCCGAGCATGTGGATAAATAAGATTGGATTCTTACATCAAATACTAATTTAGAACCTCTTCCATCTCATGTGTGCAATTCGTTGGTGTTGAGCTAAATAATTTTAAATGGTTAAGAATTTTCGAATTTCACTCAATGATGTTCTCTGTCGAATAACAAAAATCTCAGATATTTCCGAACATGTGGATAAATAAGTTTGGTTTCTTACATCAAATACTACTTCCGAACGACTACGATCACCTCTGTGCGATTCGTTGTAAAAATGTAAAAATTTCTTATTAAAACTTTTCACAAAAATTAAATATTTTCTAATTATTGTGCAGAAATATTTGAGTTTATTAAAAATTTTCAAATATTATTATGAAAGTTCAATTTTTGAGTGTTTTTTTAATTCTAAGTATTTATAGGTCCCACTCTATATTTTGTTATTTTGGTATAAACTTCACTCCGATGAACTGCGATGAGAATATACGCAATACTTTTAGTATTATTACACAGGACTAAAATGGGTAGCTATTTAGGTCAATCCACTATATAGCCAAATAGTATAATGTTGCGCATGTTGATTCGTTTGAGTTATCTGTTTGCAATGCAAAATGTGACTAGCGCCGTGTCGATTCACAGAATTTTTTCAAGAATTTATATTTGCTTCGTGATTGTAAAGTAGAAATAATAAAAGAAAGATTGTTATGTATTTTCTGAAGTCGCAAATAAAACGTAGTAAAACATCAATAATATGATAGAACAAAACAGGTGCAAATCATTAACGCCCGAATTTATAGGCGTTACTACTAAGTTTTGCTATAGTAATCGATTTAGTGATAACAAATCACATTACAAGATTTTCTAAACCTTATTTGCGGTTTATATTGAAGAAACTCTATTAATTGTTACAGAATACCGGAAAAGTTCTTTGAAAACCCACAAATTTTATTGAATTTACAAAAATGGAAGCTATACTTATAGCAATAGTGACGAATATGTTGCTGTAGATGAGTAATTTTTTCTCAAACAAAACGTATTTCAACAATTAGTAGGTAAACGTTTACCCTTCTTATTCTCCATCTTCTAGAATTATTCTTGGAGAGCTAGATGGTTTCCATCCCATTTATCTATATCCAAAAATTGACTTAAGCGAAACGCACTCAACTGCCTTCTCGGAACTTTTTGCCTTGATGACGGTCGGTGCTGATTCTCCTTTTCATAACTCTACCACTAAGTGATTTAACAAATAAGTTTTATGGTGTAATAATTTTTAAAATTTAAAGACAGTCCAAGAGTTCTTATGTAGCGGCCTCATGAGATGACACTAGTCTCAGTATTTCCTCACATTGCTTATCGAATTATAGACTTTCATAACCAAGTGAGCTACAGGGCTGTATGCAATTTGCGTTTGGATAAAAAATATATTCGTATATAAAATAAAATCGAAAGAAATTGGTTTATTTAGCGAACAAAAGGTAACATACCTCGGTCTTGCGTATTTACAGGATGTCTCGCAATTGGGTGAGGCGAATGGTACGGTTGGATGCCTTAGTGAAAGCGAGAATGGCTTTACTTCGCACGTGTAGGTCCCGCGTCTAAGATCTCTCTCAAGTTATAATTTTCTATTTTAATTTTCCAATGTTACATTCAAGTAAACTTACTTTAGTTATTTTACTTTTTTAATTTCAACTATCTGACAGTTATTCACTGCAGTAACGTTCTTCTCAAATGGCATTATATAAAAATTTTCTAAGGCTCCAACAAAATGAATATTAATGAACTAAGAAAGATCAGTGGACTGATGAACCTAGAATAGTACATACATTTGTGTATTTTATGAAATAACGGGGCATTAGGATACGCGGTATAATTGTTAAATTGCAGTTTTTTTTAGTTTCATAGTGTCTCTGTTGACAACGGTAGTATTAAATAAATCATGAAAAGTTAATTTTTTCAAAAAAGAAAGTATTAATTGTCCAGTGGATTTAATGTCCGTTGAACGTCAATTAATACCTCCTTTTAATTCACGCACACACCACCCATTCACGCTATTACAGTATACCACCTGCGCATTGCAAGTTCCATGTCAACGATAACAATACGGAACAGCCAAAAGCTTGCCTTTTTCGAGTTCAAATTAGCAGGATGCTAAAAGGATGGAGCAATTAAATCAAGGCTTAAATGGCTCGACATGTTCTTCGTTCCCAAAAACCTACCATCAAACGCGCTCTGGAGTCAGCGTCAACGAAGCCAAGAACTCTATTAGATGGATGGACGATGTTGATCAGAACCATTAAACTCTTGGTTAGCGTCTGACGTTATTTTCTTGTGGAACGAGTTATCTGGAAGACCATTATTAAGAGGATCAAAACCCTCAATATACCAATGTAGCGCCAGCTAAGAAGAAGTGATAGTAGGAGTTATTATTGTTAATAACTCTAACGTAATTGCTAGAAATATTTTAGATTACAAAGAAATCGATTAGGTCAGGTATTTTTCCTCGATTAGCGGTGCACTGCTTTTTCTATAGCGTTTCTACTTCTCTATCTTCCTGTACTTGTATGGTTAATCTTTTCCACTATGCGAATTTTTTGCATTGTACTCGCCACCTGCTTTACCTTTTACCCAAAACCCTTGAAGAATTCTAAGTAAACATTTTTCTCTATAAAATGACTGCAATCAGTATAAATATACTGACATAATAGGTAATTTATTAGTTTTTAATGGGAGGCGCGCGGCAGAGTGAGAAAATGCGCCAACAGCTACACCATTTGCGTCGGGCGGCCGTTGCTTGTGTTAATACAAATTTGGGTGACCGCATGGGACCACCATAAAAGTATTTGTAAAACTGGAAGAAAACTAGATTATTCCTCCCCCGGGGCCAGTATGTATTAAACTGGCCCAGTCTGTTCCTTACAGCATCCCTATAAAACAAAATGATTATGTATGTGACCTTAGAAATATAGCGGCCAAATCCCCCTATGGGATGTAGTGCCAGTACAAAAAATTTTTGTTTTTCAACTTGCATTTCTTTTTCACTCGTTTTGTCTGTTCATATTATATTTATTTTCTTCTAAGATAACTTTAAAAATGAACGATATGATAAATTATTAAGTGCTAGTGTATTTCGCCAAGTGCCTACGGCAAATAGTGTAAAAAGTTTATGAGGTTACTTATAGAAGTTTGACAAATCTATATGAAATAACTTTATACCAAAATATATATTTTGTTCCAACATAATCTACTGCGTTAATTTACTTATAACATCTGTCATTTAATTTGTACCATCAATATAAAATAATTCTCCTGTTCTTCAAAATACTATCCTAAAGCGGACATTACTTTACTGCCATTTGAAAATCTTAGCCCTCTTTTATCAGCATCCCAAAAAATTGTTGCCATGGTTGATTTATCTGCGCTGTCCATTGCATGGGTCCCTGTTTCAACTCTGGCTAATACTGTTGAATCCATGTTTCATTAACGATGGCTATCTGGTTTATAAATTTAACCAGATAGTCTTCTCTCTAATCCAAAATTATCTTAGAAGTTTCCACACTATAGTTTTTGTTCCATAGTTAACATTCGAAGAACTCATCTTTCATTAACCTTTGACGGCTTAATATTGTTCATTTGATTGCGAGGACACACTTCCTTATTGTTCTATATGAAGGACTAGGATCTCCGTAAACAATTTCCATTCGTTCTTCGATATTGTTTAGCGGTCTGTTGTGTTCCAGCTAAGTTTGTTGATCAATTGTTTGTTTTACAATTGTTTGTTTGAATTGCTCTGCTTCACCGCTTTTATAATACGTTTGGGGGCAGTGGTGACTTTCGAACTTCACTGACGCATTTCCTATTAGGTTTATTCGGTCGGTGCATTGTCCAGTGTGTCCCCTGGACTAGAGTACGACCTAGAGTATTTCTTCGTTTTGTTAAATTCGTTAAATGTTTGAAGGCATGAACGCATTTTAATTCTCTTTTACCGGTTGGGAATTTTCTGCTTTTAATCTTTTTACATATTCGTTTTGAAGGTCCTAATTTCATGTACCAAATTTTAAAATTTTGATATAGATTATATTGCAATATTTTTTGTGTTAATTTATGTTTATTTGATTTCCAAAAAGTTTTCAAACTTCATTAACATAATTGCTGATTAAGTGTTTTATTATTAATTTTAGACGAGCAGGGTCACCGTTAGTACGAACGCCTAGTCCGCGAAGGCGTGGTATTCCTGCACATTTACAGCATCACGATATAGGATTTTCGGACACTGTATCGAATGTTGTAGAAATAGTAAAAGAAGAACATAGGCGCGCAAGGCACGGAGGTCATGGCACTCGGTTTGCTAGAGGTAAATACAAATTATCCACTTCAAATTTATTTTAATAGACACAAATAATAATATTTTATTTTGTTTGAGTTTTTCGATTTAAAAAAATCACTCAAAATTATTTTTAATTTTTGATTTTATTTTCGGTGGTAAATTTGAAATTATGGTTTTTGGATTCTAATTTGATGATTTTATTATGATACTCATTATTATTATTAAATATAAAACATATTATTTGTTTTGTGTGTATATATTTAATTTTAAATTTTTAATTTCAATTTAATTTTTATTATTATTTTTTTCAATTTGTCTATGTGTACATATCTATTCATCTTTATAAATATACCTATTTATATATAAAATTTCAACTGTTAATCATATAATTAATAATTTCTGTACAAATATTAATTTTTGTTTTACTTTGGTTTTTACAAATTTATTATTTCCTATCGAAGATATTTTTTCAGTGCTATCGAATGTAATTTGCAAAACGAAATATAATTTGTTTTTTTTTATTTGTATTTTATTTTTATTTTATTTATATATTTATAATTTACAAAACTATAAATATTAATCACAATTTCAGGTTTTACAATTAAAAATTACATAAACTATTCAGTGTTGTTTGTTTTATTTTTAAATATAATTTTTATTTATTTTTATATGAATAATGACGATCAGCAAATTTTTATGTTACTCGTAAAATGTGTCCACACTACAACAATCTAAAATCACAAATATTATTTTATATTCCAACTGTAGTTAATATTGTTGTTGTACATTAAACACACTATAATTATCAATATTCATATATATATATATATATATATATATATATATATATATATATATATATATATATATATATATATATATATATATATATATATATATATTATATATATATATATATATATATATATATATATATATATACTCGTATATATATATATATATATATATATATATATATATATATATATATATATATATACATATATATATAATTACATTATTATTATTTTAATTATAATTTTATTCATATAATGTTAAATCTTATTTCCTGTGTTCAAAGTACCCATTTCATGTATTCGTGTTTTTATATAAATATATGTCCGTCTTTTTATAATAATTTTTATAAAGAAATTTATCATAAAAATAAAATCATACAAATTTTAATATAAATATGTTTTTTATGATTTATTATTATTATAATTTTATTTGGTTAATTAATAATTTTTAAATTTAAAACACAAAAAAACAAAAATTAAAATTTTGGGTTTTTTAGTTGAGAACAAAACCAAAAACTATGCTATCTATATAATTTAGGTTCATGGTCAGCATCAACAAGTCCCGCACGTTCCCCATCACCAGCTCGTTATGGTTCCCATGGTGGTGTACATCATAATTTACATCATCATCATCGTTCAAGCAGACGAAATCATTTACAGTATCCACAATATGGTACAACAAGTCTATGTCAGAGGTCACGATCACCAAGTCCCGCTCGACTCCAGGAGATGCGTGAACGAGATAGACTTGCAGATGATGAAATGGGTACTAAAAAAATTAAAGCAAACGAACAAAAATTAAATTAAATTAAAAAAATTAGAGCAATTTTTTATTATTTTTTGTTTATTAACTATTTTTTTATTATATAAAAACACAAATAGCATTTATTATTATTATTAAATTTTAGTTTCCAAAATTTTACTTTCAAAAAAATATTTTTATGAAATACTATTAATTATTATAATTTTGTTATTTTTGTGTTTTGCACGAATTTATATATTTTCTTTTTTCCAAATGGCATGGATATTTCCTACAAAAAAAAAAAATTTTAAATTAAAAAATTGTTTCACTTTTTAGTAGTGTTTTAAGTGTTAACTAAAATTTGATATAAACATAATGCTTTGTAGTAGTTGATTTAGTTTTATTGCTGTGGCAATTTTTTTTAACTTTTATCAAATACGTACTTAGATTTTTATTTTTTGAATTAGTATTTTAATACGAAATGTTAAAGTTTGGTAAACTACAAAATCATTCTCTTTTTATCTGTAGGAGCAGCCCAACAACCACACCCGCAACACGTACAGCATAGTTATCCTGTTTTAGTAGCACGTCGAGGGCAGGGCAGACGATTGCCCCCAACTCCCTGTAAACCATCAACGTTACAAATAAAACCAACTAATATTAATTTTCCTAAGTTAAATGCTAGTCCAACACATGTACGTTATAATTAAAATATATTTTGTTAAAATTATTGAAAAAAATGCAGATAATTATTGTTTTTTTTCAGAGGTCTTTACAAACGCATCATTCAACACCTCATAGTGTTCACTCGTTACCACATTCGCGTGATTTCTTTCGAGATAATCGTGATATGTATTATACAAGTCATGATCGTGAACGGGATCGGGAACGTTTACGCGAACGAAGTCGTGACTACGATTTACGTTATGATTTTCGAGATCGTGAACGGGAGGCGTATGAAAGAGAACGCGAACGGGAGAGAGAATTAGAAAGAGATAGGTAAGTTTTTTTAATGGTGTGAAATTTCTGGAAAACTTTAATTTTTGGCTATGGCCGCAAAGGACAAATATTATGGCCCGATTTTATGAACGCGGATAAACGACTAAACTAGGATTAATCCTCCGTTTGCATTTCATGAACGACGATAAATACAACAAAAATTGCCCGAGAGTTATAGTTTATCGATTGATTATCTTTTTAAAGTTTAAATCGGTATGTAATGTTATAAAGAATAATGAAACACAGGAAAAATGTTCATCAAAAAATGCGTGGGTTATGCAATTTAAATGGATTATGTAATACACGTATACAACACTTTCTCTTTTAGTTTTATTGTTTCGGTACTCTTTATAACATTAGACACTCCTTGATACAAGCAAATGTTGTTAATTTTTGTCACTTTACAATAAAGCGTAAATTAATAAGGTGCAAGCAAATGCTTGGCAAATACAACAAATATATTTTATTATTTATAAATATATAACACCTTTATTAAAACGGCCATTAGTACTACGCCGCACTAGTTACAGGTGGCGACGATGAGCATAACGATTCTTTCTTCTAAAACAATCAAAAATATATCACATAAAATTTTATAATTTAAACATTTGCTATAAAACTGTAATAAAAGAGAGGGTAAATTTTTATTTATCGTCGTTTACGAAATCCGCAAAAAGTAAAAACCCCGAGTAAAGACTAATCTTTATTCTTGAATTTATTTGATTTATCTTTGTTGATGAAATCGGGCCTAATTTAATTTTGCTAATGCAATTTCAATTTGAGCTCTCACATTGTATTTTTAACTTTACTACTGTCCATTTGACGAACTACGTGAAACAAATATATTTCTGGTATTTTAGATATCATCCTTCAAGTACTACCTCTGGTTTTGTGTAACAATATAGGAAATAAAACGAAATAGTTTTATATGTTTCAACCATCCGCGCAACATTAACACTATCACCGAACTCTATGTGGAAAAAGTGGGCGTCTGAACCACGTGTACGAGCACATATGACGTGAATACGTACAATTTAACGCATATATAATTTTATAGTTCCGCCACAGGTGGCCATATTACAGAACTTGTTCCAAAATCATTTAAGAACCCCATTTTCATCCAACATACCCAATCCCATCATAATCGGTTAAGAAATTACCGAGTTCTGTTTGAGGTGGCCATATTCCAGAACTTCTTCCACAAATCATGAGAATCCCATTTTCATCCAACATACCCAATCCCATCATAATCGGTTAACAAATTTCCAAGTTCCGCCCCAGCAAGCCATATTCCAGAACTTCTTCCAAAAATCATTTAGGAATCTCATTTCCGACCAACATATCCAATCCCGTCATACTTGTTTAACAAATTACCAAGTTCCGCCAGAGGTGGCCATATTCCAGAACTTCTTCCAAAAATCATTTAAAATGCTCATTACAATCCAAAATGCAAAATTCCAGCATAATCGGTTATGAAATTAGCAAGTTCCACCTCAGCAGGCCATATTCCAGAACTTCTTCCAAAAATCATTTAAGAATCCCATTTCCATCCACCATACCCAAACCCATCATAATCGGTTAAGAAAATACAGATTTCAATACAAACGGCGAAAATTAAAATAGCGGTGCTTCCCCCTCCACCGCAAGCGATGCGTCTCAGTCCCCACTCAACGTAACGAATTCTATGATCTTTTAGCTATCGAGTGGTGTAATTAAATTTTGGATGTAGATGATAGGTACATAGCTACAGCATCAAACTGTCCCCCAATTTTGTTATCATCAGTTTTTTGAATTGCCTCCCTCCCTATATGAGAGCAAATTTAAAGACGTATTCACTTCAAAAGGGGTATAACTATTATAACGAATTAAACGAATCAGAGATTAGGTATGCCATAGTGGCTTTGTAAGTTAAAAAGACATGTAATGTGAAATTTAATTCATTCAATGTTCTTGAAATGGCATGGATATATTGAGTCGATGCATGCTTGCAATGTTTTTTACTTGCCCTGAAGAGTGCCATCAATCTAATCTATAGATTAAACTCGCGTTTTCGGATACACATAAGCTTCACTTATACCGGCGAAGAAATTCTGTTGCAAATTGTAACTGCCACCTCTAGAACCAGTAGAATGGTACCTGTTAACCTTTAATCATTTTCTTAAATTCCGTTAGTTTGTGAATTAATTATAGATGGTTCTCTTAATGAAATTAATGGTGATCCAATTAAAAAGTGATCTGGAGATAAAAAGTTAAGTTCTATGGTTCACGTTTGTGAAAAAGGCTGCAAATTTAAACAAATTGTATACTATTCGACGGGATGTTTCAGTTTCAGGTTTGAATGGACAGATTGGATTTTTAAATTTCAATGTTCAGATCGCTCTCCTACAATATTGGTAGCATTATCGGAAATGATTTATTGATTATCGAAATCACTTTATCAGCCAGTTCTCAACTGCACTTACGCTCCACCATCCGACTCTAAATTATAGCCTTCAAGGGTCTAGCTTTGCTTTCCAACAGATTGGCAAGATTTACAATTCACATATTTCTCTTCTTACAGTTATCTCCTACATTCATAAATCATCGAGTTCGGCACAAAAACCTGTTTCATCCTAGGACCATTGAAATTCTCCAGCCAAACACTCCATGAAGCGACAGTCATCAATTTGTCCTTTCTTCTTAAATTTTTCTTCTTCCCAATTAGTTATTTTCGGAAGTCCTTCGTGATACGTTCATCCTACAGAAACGTAGCTGTCTTAATTGCTCACCAGCTTCATCCGAGAGCTTCGCCGTTACTGCAATCAGATTGTTATCTTACACAATGTTCTTGCGTGTCAAATCCAATTTGTTCCGTTAAATCGGCACTCCTATGGTATTACCATCAACATCCTTTTCATTATCAGGCTCATTCAGTATTCACACCGAATTGGCAGGTGTATGCTGACTAATAAATGATTCACTTTGAAACCGTTTATTTTCTTCTTCATGAATTCAGCTGTACTGAGTCTCTTTATTAATTAATTCATTCATTCGCAAAGCATTGAGAAACAATATTAAAGAAAATTGAAAGTACTTCTCTGGGAATCGAACCAGTCCGAATGAGATAAAATTGTGTAAGTTTAATGGTTTAACATAAATTCACTACAGTAACTGATACGCAGATGTTCTACGTATATAGAATAAAAATTGTGTTGTAATTTCAGTCGCAATTGCTCAATGAGATAACTGAATTCTTATCATAATCGTATCAATAAATTTAGCTTCAACAACTTGATAAAAATTTAAAAAGTTCGACAGTTCTAATATATTCCTCGTTAACTGAAAACACAATTAAATGTCGTGTAGGACCATATATTCGACATCGCTGTGAATTAACTAATTAGTATAATTTGGGAAAATTATCCTCAAAGTTGAGTCAGTTTCTCAATGATTGCGATTGGCGAGTTAAGTTACTCCATAGTTTACTCTTACTTTATAAAGGGTCTTTCAAAAGTCGCGCCTTTTTAAAAATAAACCATGGAAATACTTAGAGTTCTTCTGGTGTTTTTTGTTTTTTGTAAAAATATGGCTTTTAACAATTATATGTTTAAATGTTCACCGCGGGCCCGTCTAGAAGCTTCTATACGAAAATCAAAATTTTTAAGAACTCGCTCACACATTACCGCATTAAGTTCATCAATTTCGGTCCGAATGTTGTTTTTCAGCTGTGCAATTGTTGTTGGTTTATTGAATGGATGAATGCCTAATTCCTGAGAACGTCGTGATATCGATGTAGAAGGTTCCTCCGCAACACTTTCGGCCACAGCAGCAATGTTCTCACTAGAACGTCCACTTTTTGATCTGCCAGCCCTTATCGATCTTCGACACAACCAGTCCCTCAACATTTTTTCACTAACTTTTGAATTGTTGATTCATTTGGACGATTATTTGCACCAAAAGAATCTCGAATTTTACGAAACGTATTTTTCAAAGATCGATGATTTTCATAATAAGTTTGAATAACTTTAATGCGTTATTCTAACGTGTAAGTATCCATCGTTAAAATTGTCCATCTGCATACTTCACAAACGTCAAAGATAACATAAAAACAGGTTGCGTTTATAAATTATTTACTAGTGACATCTAGGCGTGACTTTTGAAAGACCCTTTACTTTATTCCTGAAACTATTGAAACATTTTCCGGTAACATTATTTTTGTGGATTTGCTTCATGCTTGTAATCAGAAATTGTGGAATACCAAAATGTCCATAGGGTCCCGGGGCTGTTTCTACCATCTCAATAATCATCCTTTGCAGTTTATCTAAAATTTCTGCTTTTTCTAAAATTTCTTCTTTTAAAAATTCTTCTTTCTAAAATTTCGTTTGGACCATTTACGGATATTCCCAAATCTACCACTCCAATTGTTATGAATTTGCCTGGTTAAGCAAAACTTAGTATCACTGGATTTAAGAGCAATCAAAACGATCTATTTGACAGTTTACAACAATACTTCCGCCAGTAAGGTGTCACTAATTTTATCACACATTTTATTATATAAAATTTCAATAAATACTGGCGAAGACACCCTCCATCTATTCCAGTATTTTGAAATCGTAACAGTACGATAATCACGACAAGTATTCGTAAAAATTGGTGTCAGTGATGGGATTGTGAATATCAGAACACAGGTTTAGAAGGTTTCATGATTTCTAACTTCAAATTATTATCAGTGAGTTGATGGTAGGCCGTAAGAATGAATTAATTCTACAACTATCTGGGGCTACGAAGCAAGGGAGATGAAGGAAACCTTTTTACCTCGAAGAGGTAATTGTAAACACGGAAATTATTAAAGGAAAAGGTCACTGGATGATAAATATGAGGGAGTTTCTGAATCTAATAATAACAATTTCGGTGTGGACCAATTAGTGGTTGCATGAGACAAAAGGTGATGTAAAAGTTAGAGCAACAAAAAGCTATGGAAAAATAATTTAATAGTTGGAATGTTTAGAAAACAATCAACGGAAATATCGAGGAAATAGTTTCAAAAGTGCAGATGATTTTTCAGGAGATTGAACATAAAATTGAATCAGTGTAGTCGACTATTCAAGAGGTTCACAGCTATTGCAATCAGAGGTTCGACGTTTAAAAAAAAATTCTTTAACGGGACAATGTGATTTGTGATCCAAACAGTAGACACAGAAATCGTGGACTGTAAGGTTGCATACTGGTCGTACTGCAGAGGTAATAGTCAACATTTAGGTCATAACAATTTCTGGAGATGGCCACAACAATTTTAATGAGGAGGTACAGAAGTGACTACAACCGCGAGCACTTTATCGTATAAAGAATATGCACCTGAGAACGATCTCATAATGCTTGCGTGTTAAAGTGTAAAAACGGTAAATTAGCGAAATTTTAATTTTTTAAATTCATTTACACGATTAAAAATCGATTGTAAAGAGGTCCCATGTGTACACGAAATGTTTGCTGACCTCGCCTCCTGCATCTTTATTTATTTCATAAGGGCTAAGTTACCCCCCCCCCCCTCTCTCGGCAATGCTGGAAAATACGGCTCAAGTAAGGCATCGTTAAACTTCCACAACATTTTACCCCCATTTTCAAGCTGAGCACGAAGTGGTGTCTATTAAACTACCAAAGGTTACATTGATTGATTAAGACAGTGTAATAAACATTAAAGCTAAAACTCCGTTCTTTTTACAATCATTGTATTAATTTCCACCACGAATGCAATGGGCGGAGATATTGTGGAGGATGTCATTATTTGGACGTACTTATTGATATGGGGCGAAATGCTAACCTTTTAGAATGGACCGATAAATGCATTCACTTTAATTTTATTTTGTTAAACTTTATTAGTGTAGATTGATCCGAAGAAACATTTGAAATTGCTGATGTAAGCATTAAAAAGCATTTACTTATTTTTATTCACTCGGCCCAATGTTAAAATGTAATTCCAATTTGACATCACAAATATAACAACCAGTAGGCGAGTGATAATTTATCATCAGGAATGACGCCACCAATTTCAGAAACAATTGTTTGAATAAGATTGGAACGAGGCTTTGGGTTATTCAGGTTGAGGAACCAACGAAAAGGAACAAGGAACTAGAGAAGTAATAATCGGAAAACAAATCCTAATCATAGTAAATAAATGTCGATTCAATTAAAGCTATAATTCTCTCAGACTAATCAAAAACCTTCAAGAAAGGGGCAATTTTTGGAAAATGTGAGGAAGTTTCCAAAGTAAAATGCAATATATAAACCGATACAGCTATTTTTTACAACAGCGACTAATCGTTTATAAAGGGAAATTTGGAGAATATGGTGGAAGTTTTAGAGCGAATATGTACAAACGGCTGGATTGCTGAAGAGAAAAAAATGTTCACCTTCAAAACAGAATTAAAGTGGATCGCAATGATACCGCTTATGGAATTCACACAGACCAGGCAAAGATCCTCAACCATTCCCAGCACCTGTACTCGGAGCTTGTAATTTGAGTTTTTTGATAAAAGCTTTGTGAAGAAAGCGGAGGATTACGATGGCCGCTACAGTTGTAGAGTCCGAATGGACAGAGGCCTGTTACATTGATCGTCGACATCGAGCATCAAAAATAAAGTACACAAGGAAATGCTAATGCATTTTTAAAACGACCAAACCAAGCTGAATATAAACATTGCCGACACGAATGAAAAGAAAATAAGAATTCCTCGGCGTGCTACTGGACCTTGTGAAGCAATTCTGTTTGATGACCATGATATTTTAAAAAAGAAATCATCAACCAATTACTGCGATTCAAATTTGGCGATGAATGATAAAAATTGAAAATTATTTATCATTTCAATTTTGTCAATGAAAAGGATTTATCACGCGATGATCAAAACGTTCGTAAGTTTTCGTATTGTAGCATGTTACTCAAAAGTTACCGTGGGCTAACATGAAAAAGGGAAGTGGCGCCATGTTTTTTTTATTATTATTTTTATTTCATTGTAAAACTTTCATAACTTCGACTAAGTGAAAAAAAACTAAATTTTTTGGGACCAAACTTAAGACATTTGCCGAAAAAATAAGAATTAAACTAAGAACTAACAAATCTAAATAATAAACGAGATACGCCGAATTTCAAATAAACAAGGTAAATCCAGGTGCAATGATTAGATGTTTTAATATAAGTGAATTTACTTTCATCACTAGAGAAGAAAGCTAATGTTGTGAGATTTTTCATCACTAGAGAGAGAAACATGTTTCCGCTGGAACTGTTATAGTGGGTTGTAAAAAACCAATTATTAAAAGTGTTGTCGAAAAATGGCGTTCATCAATTATTATTATTAAGACACTTGAGTGATGGGGCGGTATCGTACAGTGTGGCCAAAATGCAGAAAAAGGATCCGCACAGAAAAATCAATGAACAATGCATGGGATAGAACCATCCCATGTTACGAATTGCAGTATATATACGAGGTTATATACTAGTAAAAATCGACTAGTTTATGATATGGCCACTTGTACACTCCCAATAAACAATGCGGTTGGAAATTGTACCGTTTTAGACTCTAAAATATTATTTAAAATGACATTCACAATGTTTACGACTTGTTAGTCATTGGAAACACAGAGGCCATACTCACAATATATCTATCTCATAAATTCCGCTATTATTCCACTATTTATTATTCTGATCCGGTGTTCTGACGGTATTTTCCTAATCCTTCTCCATGCCTTGGATGTTTTGCCGTATTACTCCGTTCAGAACACAGTACATGTAATTTACCGAGATCTGAGATACACAACCAATATTAACACGATCTAATATTATAGGGACCATTTTTTATAATACTCCAACTGTGTCCTTTAGCAAAAATTTCCATAATTTCTTAATGAGGCATTCAATTCTAAATAGGCGACTCGCTTATCTGAATATCCTACTTTCACTTCACTGTATGTTCTTTAACACCAAGAACCTTGAAGTTTGCAGATATATGACATATTATTTTGCATATTTCGCCTGAGATTGTTTTGTTATTATAGGTAAGCCCCTTTCAATTTTAATAATTCCATTTCAGTAACAAATAGTTCCGGAAATGTGTTCGAGCCGTGTAACTTCTTGTATCCATGGCAGCCTACTATCACAGAAACTTCTGTTTTGTAAACTACGTTGCTAATACAGGTCATAACTGGCTCGATGAAGTTCATGATAAGGGAACCTCATTTATGCCAGTATCCAATTGCACTCTATTCAATTTAATATTTCTTTTTTCTGCTTAAATTTCTATAAATAGTTTGTCACGCCGAAATGTGCATAAAACCCATATTGCATACAAATTACGGCGCCTCAGTGTGACGTTTTTTCAGTGTCCGACAATTTTTTGTAAATATGGATGGAATTTGTGTAGAAAAATTTACTTTATATTCTGCCAAATCGTTTTCTAAATTAAGTTCCGGTTCATTAAATATTTCTTCTTGGCTTTCACTACCATATGTAGTCGGAGTCACTTTTGTCACTTAGATTGTCGCTATTATATATGTACACTTGGATTTATAGTAGTCCTCCTTCGATTACTATCGTCAATGTGCACATAAAATCATTATCACTTGTTGAATGGTATTCCATTTTAGTTTTTTGTTCACAAAGGTGTCAAATATACCAACTCGCGTTGCTCTATACAATTTTGTACAAATAATTATATGCACCTTATGGAATAATAATTGCACAAAAGTGATATTTATTTTATGTTCAGCTGAGTGATAGCGTACACTGAGTCTTCATTTTTAGTGCATCGATATTTCAGCGCATGGTTTTCATTGCTTTTGTATTAAATGTGGATGATAATTTACACTTGTATGTGAAAATACCAAGCATATGATCACTGTTAACATCGGCGCCCCTATATGATCTAACGTCAGTTATACTGGTGGAATCTCTTAGAAGTGATTGATTTCTTTTTCCCTAGACCGCCAGATTCATTTAGAATTATCCACTATGCACCGCGATGAGGTATGAATCAAGAACTTTGACCACCCCCGCGACGAAAAATAAAGTAAAAATGTAGGCAATTAAATGTAAATATCCGACCAAAAACTGATTTTTGTTGCAACAACCTGCATGACACTGTAAATTAAATATTGTAAATTAACCCTGTAAATTCAATATAGATTTAAGAGAGTGCAAATCTGTACTTCGGCTTCATTAGTTTAATAATTGGAACTGCTATATAAAACAATGTTTTTTCTTTATTACAGACTAGAATATCACGCACCACCATTATCTTACGAACAAGCCTTAGCAATGGGAAGAACAGGTCGTGTTCTGCCATCACCTGTATTAAATGGTTATAAACCGAAAGGTGGTGGAACTAGTAGTGGTGGTCTACATACCCGGCATTCCGATTCAGACGAAGAAGACTGGTGCTAGCATAGGCTAAGACATCGCAATGAACGTAGGGAACAGATCTGGGTTTAATAAAAAATGATTTTTTTATTATTTATCTTAATTAAGTTAAATACAAACAAATTTCGCCTTTAAACAAAAATAAAATATTTAATTTAATTAGATAAAAATTTAAATAATATATGTATGTACATAAAAAGAAATTTACTTCTAGTTTAATCCAAAAAATTAAATCCAATTTATTTTCCATTTGATAAATTAATTAATTATATTTATGAATAAATAAATTTAACAAATGAATACAAAAATAGCGAATATATTATATTTTGTGTGCGCGGCTTTTTTAATTTTTGATTTATTTTTTTTTTAATAACAAAAACTATATATTAATGTACATATCGAGTTAGTAAAATTTGTTTGAATTTAATAATAATAAATTAATTAGTAAAAAAAATTAGATTTTAAATTAAATGAAACAAAAAACAATCAAAAATAATTAATTAATTTATTAATTTCCGTCATTTTTAAGTTTAAATTTAACGACCAATATAAATAAATTTTTATAAATAACTTTTAGTTTTTCCCACCCAAAGTTTATTATTTTCATTTTTTCAATTAAATAAATGAAAAAATGAATAGAAATTTATTAAAAAGTACATATTACCAAACAAAACAAAACGTGATCTGTTCCTTCGAAAGTTGGATTTAAAAATAATTAATAATTTATAAAATTAATAAAAAAAACCAAAAAAAAAACAAAACGAAATGAAACTTTAGCTAAATAATAAATAATAATTTGTCTAAAAATTTTTATTGAGGGAAACATTTATATATAAACATAATATTTAATAAATAATTAATTAAATAAATAGTTCAAAGAACGTCCATAAAAATATGATATAATTTATTTAAATAATTTATTTTTGACTTTCAAAAAATTAAAATATCCTTCAATAAATTAAAAAAAAATATAAAATTAAAAAAAAAATCAACAAAAAAATAAAACAAAACTTAAAATAATTAATACTAGCCGTACATTTTTATTAACAAAAAACAATATTATTAAAATCTATTTAAAACAAAGAGAACCTGTAAAAATTATTATAATAAATTTAAATTTAACTATGTAACTTAATTTAAATATTAAAGAAAATAATATTAATAACATATATTTAAAAAAAACAAAAAAAAATAACAAAATCTGCCTTTTTCATCATCATAATATTTATAAAACAAATAAAGTAAAATTATATTAATTAAATTAAAAATAATAATTTATCGCTAAAATTAAATAATTAATAAAAATTTATAATTAAAAACGAAATTATTAGTTATTTCCTATTTTATTTATTTTGTTAGATTTTATTTATTTATTTTTTGTAAAATTAAAATGAGAGTAAATACTATTTAATAAAATTGTAAATTCACTAACTACATACAGTTAAGCGGGTTTTAGGCATTCTAGTGTGAGGGCGTCACTATTATTTCAGTTGCTATCAAAATTAAAACTATATATATTTTTTTTAATCTTAGTCATCGCAAATTTATATAGAAGCTCAAAACATTTAATGAAGCATTTATTTGAAATAGCCATCACCATGCTAAATAAGAAATCCGCCACTCTTTCAATGACTAATGAATTCAGTAATAATCAAATTTATTAACTTAAATATCCATGAATACTTGAAGTAAAATGCAAACACAGCTAAAATATCTACACAAATATTTTAATTCTTTTATATTTCAGTTTAGGTAGTTGGCGGAATAATACTAATTCCTCCGAGTTAAAAATATAATACGAATCGGAACTGTGAAAAATGTGCAATGTTTTAATTTTGCTACCAAACCGTACTAATCCTTTATGGAGTGGACAAAATTGTAAACCTTGAAATTCAATTTTTAAATTAATAACTGCCATACAAATAAAATTTAAAAAAAATTATATCATTTTCCATAATAAAATTCCAAAAATAATGGTCCAAATTTTTTATATTTTATAAAAAAGATAATAAAATAAAATAATTAAACATAAACGAAAGCACTAACATTTTTGTTGAAATATCTATTCTGTTTTAATATTATTTTAATTTAATTTAAATTAAATTCATAAAAAAAAACGTTTAATGAACAATGAATAATGTAAAAAATAACATAAAATAATATATAATTAAAAAATTCAACCCACTTAGGGACAAAAAAATATTACCCGCTACCGCCTTTTTCTCGCATAAACTAATAAACCATATGTAAAAAAATATTTAAGAAATAAAATGAATCCTCTAAATTATTTAAACTTAATATAGAACGTATTTAATTTATATATAAAAATAAATAAATATAGAATAATCATAAAACTCAATAGATACAAAGCCGGAAAATATAAAATAAAATAATTACATTTTTGTTAAATTTATTAAATTGTTTTGTTTACTAATTATTATCTTGATAATTCAATGTTGTCCTATTTAAAATATATATTACATTTTATTATTTCGCTGCAACCAAATATACAAAAGCATCTTATTAATTTCTTTTTCAAAAAACATTTGCAGTTTTTAATATTTATCTTGTTATTCTATTTAACCCATTTTTATATAACGCATTAAAAGAATAAAAATCATATAAATAAATAGTTAAAAATTACATAGTTAAATCCATTTTATAATTAATAAATTTATTTCTTGTTATTTTTACCGTTATAATTATTTGTTAATTATTATTATTATTCTAAAACATTTTGAAAATCCAAAGAATATACATAAATATAGATATAATATTTAAAGACATTCTATAAATAATAAAAAATAAAAAAAAAATTGAAAAAAATGAAACAGAAAGATATTTTTAAAAAAAATAAATTTTATTATTAATAAAAATTTATAAAAATAGAACAAAAAAAAAATAACTAAAAGATATATAAATAAAATATAATTTAAAAATTCCACTTGTAAAATATTATTATGTAATGATAAAATTAAAATAAATAAATTAATTGAATATACCTTAAATTTAATTAAATACAACAAAAACCCAAAAAATGAAAAGATTTTCTAATTCGAAATTTAATTACAAAATAAAAAAGTAAAAATAAATTTATATAATTAAATTTACTTCGATATAAAATATAAGAATACAAATTAATTAATTTTTGAATTGAAATTAAATAAATTTTAGAATCGCTTTGTTATATTGTATAAAAAATTATTTATTTTAGATTTGTTTATATGAATATTTTTATGTTATTTCAATTCTTAAATTAATTAAATCAAACAAAAATTATATATTAAAAAATACAATATAGTTTATATTTTCCTTTTCCCATTAATAAATAATAAAAAAATAAAAATTTCGCAACATAAAAAATGATAATAATACTAATAACATTACTTCCTTATATTTATTATTTATTTTGTTTCATTCATCGTATTTTACTATTGAGTTTGTTTATTTATGTATAAAAACAAAACAAAAACCAAATATTCCATTCTCTCACCTAGAAATAATTATTATTAAACATACATTAATTAAATATAACAAAAAATACAGTAATAAATTTGAATTCAATTGCAAACCAAATAGTACATCTAGTTTGTTTTATTATCATTTTTATAATGTTAATTTCAACATCAATAAATAAAATTAAATTTAAATAAAATTATAGAAAAAACAAACAAAATATTATAATTATATAAGAAAATCAACAACATTAAGCGAAAAAATGTAA